>BPLS01000600.1:199968-210355 GCA_019656275.1 Rhododendron kiyosumense
CGACGGCGGTCTCCAGCCACCGGGCGGCCGATCCGAGTCGTCCAAAATTTTTTTTAAAAAAAACCGAGTGGGCTAACGCGGGAATCAACGGCATCCAACTTGCGTAGGTGCTCAATCCAAACACCCCAATTAGCCCACTCGGTTTTTTTTTTTAAATTTTTGGACGGCTCGGATCGGCCGTCCAGTGGCCGGAGACGGCCGTCGGTGCATTTTTCCTACGGAGACCTAACAAAAGGGTGTTAAGTGTCAATTCTGGATAGTTAGAGGGTGCACACTGTTGGATTTTGTAGTCGGAGGGGGTTAAGTGAAAATTCGGGTTAGTTGAGGGGAGTTTACTGTAATTTATTCTTGTTTATTTCTTATGGTCTATGTAAAATATATGTTCAATTGAATATCAATTGATAATGACTTGATTTATTAATTCAATTTTTTGTGCAAAGGCCAAACATTAATGACTTGATCTAGCCTTTCCTTCAACCTTAGCCGTCACATTTATTTTTCTTCTCTCTTCTTCTCCCTCCTTGGATTTCACAACCCTTATACGGTATCCGTGTCAAAAGTGTTCTACCCTCATATGATGTCTTTGCAGCAGCAATTCCTAATGATTTGTCAGATTTGTAGCTTTGAAAATTCATTGGTGCATTCATACTTAACTCGTTTGGGTATTTGTTATCTTTTTTCTTGGCAAACATTTTATCTTTTTTTGAGACCGCTAGAAAATATGAAATTTCAACAGAATATGCGTCAGGCGAGATGCCTGGGTTGGGGTGAAAGACATCAATCGGCTTGAACTTTTCTCGTTTTGTATTAGACAACTAGTTTGGTTTTGTTCAAGATATTTGAATAAATTTCACTTTGTAAGTGTCATTAGACTTATATCAATACAACTTCTCTCTTTTGTCAATATATAAAGGAAAATGATATTGGCACTCCAAAAATTAATGCAGACACTCCAAAATCAGTGTAACTTCAAAGTCACCTTCATTTATTTTTTGGAGTGCCTGCATCAATTTTTGAAGTGTCAATATCATTTCCACACACATATATATATATATATATATATAGCTTTTATGGATGTTCAGTTCCTCTCATTTATAATATTGAACCTTTAAAATATATTTTAGATACAAAATGGTTTGAATCATTTATGTGGAATCCAGAAATAAATCTCATACAACCATATGTACAATTTCAGAGTAGATTGATCGGTATCCATATTATTGCCTTATCAATATAGATAAACAAGTTTTTGGTGACACAGGGACATCATATGATCTCATCACTACAAAAAAAAAAAAAAAAGAGCAACAGTGACAAAAAAAGTTATCACTAAAAATTTTTAATGACAGCTCATCACCTATAATGACAACTAGTGGACCGAGTCAAGATTTTAATAGAAAGACCAAAGTAAAAAGTTCATACTTTCCCAACTATAATTAGAAAATCTTCGACCTTGTTTGGTTAAGAATTTTGGATTTTGAATTTTAATCATTATTTCATTTCTTTCTAATCATTATTTTCATTTTTTTTTCTCTCTCAAATCATTACTTATATTTTCAATCATTACTCTATTTCTCTCTACACTCATTATCTATCAATCTAAATCTAAAATCCCAAAACAAACAGGGTCTTCATGTCGCCAGTGGAATAAGTGAAAAAGTGGATTAAATTCGAAGGAAAAAAGGATGATAGTAGACAAAGCTATATTTTAGAATCACAATATACAGTCCCTTTTTGGTATTTGTTTATTATAAAAAATACTACTACATGTTAACAATATGAAAATGCTAAGGATCGAGTTCGATATTTACGCATATTGTTAAGGGCAACGCTGGTATTTTCAGTACAAGTGCTTCATGCTTGAGACAATTTCATCGCACTTATCAAATCAAATTCCTTAAAATTGAGCAAAATTTTCCCTAGATAAATGGAGAAACTCGAAAGTTAGTGAAACTAGTGACTCTACATTTGACACAAGTTTTGCGTGAGACTTTCACACAAAAGATGGGAATCATTCAATCTATCTAAATTATGTTTTTTAGGGCTCTTGTAAAAAAACAATGTTGTGTTCGGTTGCCAATTGAAAAAATTTTGAGTTTGATTTTTGGGATACTGAGTGGAGAGAGAAATTATGCTAATAATTGGAGATAGGGGTAATGAGTGAAAAGAGATAGAGAGAAAAATGATAGTAATAATTGGAGATATAGGTAATTAGTAGAGAGAGAAATGAGAATAATGATTGGAAGTAGAGATAATAAGTTTTTTGAGTTGGAAATTTTTTTCTCAAATTGCCATCCAAACAAAGCACAAATCATTTGAATAATGGTAAGGGCTTGATTGGTTCATTTAGTTGATTTATGTCAAATTTGACAGGATAAAATTAGATAAGCCAATCAAGTCTTTACCGATATCCGAAGGAACCCCTTAAAAATATATTTTAAAAAATTGAACGGTTCCGATTATTCGCTTGGGGCTCCAATTAATTTTGTAAAATTGAACGGTTCCAATTATTCGCTTGGGACTCCAATTAATTTTATGTCAAATATTTTGTCCCTTGAACAAACCCCTATATATAAATATTTAAATGAAACTAATTATTACTCTATATTTCCTTTTTTCAAAATATTTAATTTTAAATTTCTTATTAATCAATCACCCGGGACGCTGTCAAGCGTGGGTGCTTAACAGCAGTGCCAAGCGGCCAATTCAATCATTTATTTCGGTAATCGACCGCTCGGATATTAGTACTCGAGCAATAAATGATTCAAATTTTTATGCGCTCGAATTAAATCCGAACAGCTCATGTCGAGATGAACGGCCCCCTCAACACTACTGACAAACACCCCCGTTTAACAGCATCTCCTGATTCGAACTTTTAGGATCCAATAATTTTCCTTCCAATCCGAACTTTTAGGATCCAATAATTTTCCTTCCACAAGACATGGGAATCCCATGACATGAATCACGGACGAGGCCTACCGAGCCTTGTGGTTTTGGGGCTACTGACCTGACATTCATTTATTGGGCTGCAGGTTTAGCCCACATCACTACCAACCATCGGACTATCAACACAAATAATACGGAAAAATGACCGTCAATGATATGTTTTGATAATTAATATCCGTCAAAAATATTTTTAGCGTTAACAAATGTTTTTAACTTGTTATTGGCGAGTATTAATTATCAAAACGCGTCCTATGCTGTTATTTTTCCCAAATATTATTCCATCACCATACAAAAAAAGAGAAAAATTAGAAGTTCTATGACTGAGAGCCCGTTCCGAAAACCTTTTTAAAAAATAAGTACTTATTTTGGAACTTCTTCTTAAAAAATAAGAAGGGTTATTTCACAAAACCCAAATAAAAAGTTTATTTCACATTTTTAAACTCAAAAATAATGTAAATGAAAAAAAAAATTCAAATTTTTTTGCACCGTATTAAATATCTCAATGAGATCTATCAAATAAGATCCATATTGATAAGAAAATTATTTATATAAACACATAATTTTTGAGCTTGAAATTGCCTTCTTAACACATAAGGAGTTGTGCTATGAGTAATGGACGCCAGAGAGGGAAATCGTACCGACGGCCGTGCCGGGCCGTCCGATGTGCTGGGAGGCACGGCCGTCGGTATGATTTCCCTTCAGGGACTGTCGGTACCTATATCTTTACCTACAAAATAAGTAGATAAGTAGCTTTTTTTTGTGGAACAAGTGTTCTTATTCAACAAAAAATAAGAACTTAAGGCAATTCTGGAACACAGCCTAAATATGTTACAAAAAAGAGAAGAATTTAAGGCATTTTACTATGTTATTTACGCTAACAAAAAAGTTATTCCATTTCAACACATCATTCACACCAACAAAATTTTGTCAACAAATTTTTTTTCTCAACAACTTTTTCACTCACATTCTTATCAACTTATTCACTAGTGAAAACAATTTGATATTTTTCAACAATTATTCACTACCAGAAATACCTGACTTTTCAATAACCAAATTTTTTTTACAAGTCTTCCAATAGCGTAAATACCGTGCATTTTCACATTTTTATACTCTCTTAATTATCCCATTTTAGTTGGGACTCGGGGGCTGCTCTCCCCATTGGGGGAGCAGCGCACTGCTGCCCCCTTTTTGGGGCCCATCCCGGTCTCGCTCCAATAATCCGAATCGTTCACTTTGTAGAGCTTGTCGAGTAGAACAACTATGCAAAAAATCAGCTTAATTGGATATCATTAAGTGCCTGATCGGAGCCTATATAACTCTTGGTCCATTGGGAATAATGGATTTGATCCAGTGTTTCGAATCCATTCTTTTCAAAGTAAAAAGGCTCCGATCAAGCATGTAATGATATCCAATTAAGCTGATTTTTTGCATAGTTGTTCTATTCGACGAGCTCTACAAAGTGAACCATTCGGATCATCGGAGCGAGACCGGGATGGGCCCCAAAAAGGGGGCAGCAGCGCGCTGCTCTCCCCAAGGGGGAAAGCAGCCCCCCCGAGTCCTTTTAGTTGTCCTTTATTGAGAATTGTGTCAAATTGTTAGATCACAAAATAAAGTATCTTTGCACATAATGTTTTTGAAAAAGTTAAATCAATTTAAGCTGTCCATTAGTTTTTAAAATTAGTGCAAAAAAATTGAAAAATAATACTATACTCCCTCCATTCTAATTTATTTGTCCTTTTTGAATTGAAAGTTTGTACTACTTTTTAATTGATTATATATTGTAATGATGGAGTATAATGTTTAGGTGATTTTGAAAATATTATTTAAAATAACTAATTGAGATAAGGAGTAATTTTCTTAAGTTTCTTTCTTTCTTTCTTTCTTTTTCCCCATTCGTTAAATCTAATTTACTCTATCCTATGGAATTAGGAGGAGAAATGAGTGTTTACGAGAATCGAACTCTGCTCATGTGCATGAGAGTATAAGGAAGACACCGATAGTCTTACTTTTTAACCTAAATATAATGGGCACATGGTTGAATGACGTTTCCAAAAAGTTTTTGGCAAAAACACACTCTCCATATTAGTCGTTGGTGTTTTAAGACACAGATGTAATAGGATCACGTGCCTCCAAATTTTGCAGTATTTAGAGATTTTGAGGAAAAGGATAGAACACCAAAGAATGACAATGGACACAAAAAATTGGAGAGTGATTTTGCTATTCCTCCTCTTTTTATTAATGTCACTTCTTTTTGTGTCTTTATTAGATGATTTGTTTTGTGAGAGAATGGGAGTGACATTAACAAAAAAAGATTGGGAAATCTTGTAGTACAAGACCCTATAAGGCACCCTGTAGGGCGCACACGGGCCATCGATTTGACAATGAATGGTTGAATATAATCCGAGTTTGTACAAATCCTATCCATCTATTGTTTGGATGAAAATCTGAGCTGTCCATTGCCGAGATGGACGGCCAGATTGACCACACTATATGTATAGTGCGGGAGGTGCACTACAGCACCCCCGGTTCCTAACAAAAAGAGGAATAGCAAAATCAATTCCCAACAAATTTGGTCCAATTTAAAGATAGATTTCCTGCGCCTAGAAACTGGAAAAGGAATATTACTTGTGTTTCAGTTGACAGCCAAACAATCACGTGTTCCTGCGACTCCATCTCAAATACGACTTCTCAACAATCTAGTTTGGTCCAATTTTAGACGGTCAGATTATACTGATTGCGGTCCTTCTGATGGACTTATGTATCTTGTTAGTTGAGTTATTGGACTTGATTATCTCGTGAACTCTTATACAATTAATGTAGTATTCCATAATATAATGATTTCTCCTATCGATTAAAAAAAAAAAAACCTCAACGAATGAGTACAAATTAAAAGAACTCAGGCCTCAAGGATATATACTCCAGTAGTAACTAGTGGCAAAAAGTTTGATTTTTTATGACGAAAATGCATTGAATTTAAGTTCTCATTTTGCGGTTAAGACAATCTTTACGTAAAAAATGAAAAAATCTATTGGAGATGGTAAAATCCAACCACGTTCCCAAATTTCACAGGCAATTGTACTATCGAAATTGATATTCGTGCTCTACTTTTTACTGATGGCGCCCCACTTTATTTATAAAGTTACTAATAACTTCACGTTAAAATTGGAGCGCCATAAATAAAAATTGGATCGTGAAAATCAGTTTCCTTACACTATTCACCTATAAATGAACACCAAACCAAAACAGCACTACTGTTTCGACTTTAATAACGTGGTCCTATATATGGAGCATCTTTGTAAACTCTCTTCACGGCTATATAAATCCCCTATTTGACCATAAAGAAGAACTCTCAATAGAAACAAAAGCCCAAGCTCCACAATATCTAACACCTCCCTCTCTCTCTCTCTCTCTCTCTCTCTCTCTCTCTCTCTCTAAAATTCTACCCAGTTGAGTTTTTGGCATCAACAAATGGAAGGAGATCAGAAGGGATACAAGAAAGGGCTGTGGGCAGAGGAGGAAGACAGAGTCCTCATGGACTACGTCAGAGTGCATGGGAAAGGGAGATGGAATCGCGTTGCTCAAATGACTGGTTAGTTTAACAGAACTATATATACTTCCATTTAAGTTGTCAATTTTTAATTAGACTGAATTAATAATTATTAAAACTGTGGGTGTTAATTATTTCTGTTGGGCCCGGAGTTTTCCATGAATTTGGTTATACAATGTCATATAAAAGATTTAATTGAAACTTTTCCTATTACCAATTGGTTTTAGGAGAGATGATGAAAAGCGGTCCGACAAGTGGTATCAGAACCAGAAAGTCATGGGTTCGAGTCACGGGAGCGTCATCGTGAGAGGGGATTGTTGGGTCCGGAGTGCCCCTATAGATTTGGTTACACAATACCACTCTCTGCGACCGCTCTAAAAACAGACCATGAGGGTGCGATGTTGAATATCGTAAAAGATTTAATTGAAACCTTTCCTACCACCAATTAGTTTTAAGAGAGATAGTAGAAAAGCGGTCCAACAATTCCGAAATAATTTAAGTAATTTTATTTTATAGGTTCATATATATGATTGGTTAATTTGTTTGTATAATGTAGGTTTGAAGAGGTGTGGTAAGAGTTGTAGATTAAGGTGGATTAACTATCTAAGTCCCAGCATAAAGCACGGTGATTTCTCAGAGGAAGAAGATGACCTCATTATCCGGCTTCATAATCTCCTTGGAAACAGGTTTTTCTTCTTTGTGTCTTTTTGAAATCTCGATGCAATGGTTCTTGTGTATTTTCATCGGCAAAGGAAAGTTTCATTATCTCAGAAGATACATACATAATAAAATTGCGAACGATAGAAAATTAAACGCATTAATAGTGTTTCGGAGAACAGAAGGGCTCTCATAGTGCTGCAACTCGCAAAAACTCAAAATAGATCCAATCGTTATAATGATTAGCTATTCACAGTGTGGTAGGGCTCGCTTTGTTAACATTCCCCTCGTAATAATGTGGCCTGTCCACTGTCTCTACTACTGTGGGTTACTTTACTTCCCTTGTTTTCTTTAGAACGTGTGGTGTTCTTTTTTTTTGAGCGGATGTCCGGGCCAGCTTAACTCAATTGTTTGGGGGTATTGAAGTTAACGATAGGGCAAACCTCCAGTAGCCCCAAGATTGGAATGTTCGGCATCTGAGGAATTTGAACATGAGATTTCATAAGGTTGCTAATTTTGTCACTCCATTTTTTGTTAACGTCACTCCTTTGCAAGTATATTTTTAGTGCAAAAATATACTTACAAGGGAGTGACGTTAACAAAAAAAAAGGGAGTGGTAAAATCATTTCCTTTCTATAAAGAACAATCATTTATTACTTTCTCATGGAGCGCGCGGACCAGGGAACTGTTTAATAAAGCGTCCGTACAACTTCCAAATTCATTTTGAACATTATTGTGTTAGTAAAATAATGTAGTCATAAATACATGTCAATTTTTTTGCGAACATAATTCTAGATCGATGTTGAAACTAACTTGGTGAATTCTGATCCCTAAGGTGGTCACTAATTGCTGGACGAGTACCGGGGCGAACGGACAACCAAGTGAAAAATCACTGGAACACTCATTTGAGCAAGAAGCTCGGAATCAGGAAGAGAATAAGAACCAAGGTCAACGGAGTTTCTTCACGAATAATGCCAAAAAAAGTAGCAACGGGAAATAGTATTACACCAGTGGACCCTAATTTTAAGCATTCTTCTGAGAGTAACAATACTGATGGAGCCGAAGACCAAAATGTTATCGAAGGTGGCTTCCAAAGCAATGCTCGGTTTTTTGAAGTGGATGAGCCCATGGTAAATGAGAGTTTCGAAAGTCCTTTTTGGATTTATGAACACTTAGATGCCCCGAGCTTAATAGACCTCTTTGACCAATTTTCACCTGATTTTGTTTGGCATGGCTTGTAAACCTAACTAATTCTTCAATCTATTGTGCTTTTATCGGCCTATTTCTAACGTGACCGATCATGCATGTTTTTTATGATCTCGACCAGCTATATTACTTTCTGCTCACAAATTGAGAACCACATTACGACGAAAACAAAAACTTAATAAAAACCATACATAAGACGACTACTCTATAAGCGATAACTTGCTAAATATAGGAGTGATATCCAGATATTTGTAATCATAATAAGTGTGGTAATTCTTTGGGCATAAGAAATGTTTGCACATGTTCGGATGTACCGATAGCGTAAACAAAAAACCTTAAACCATTATCGGAAATTTTAATCGCAAGGAAGAATTATAGTTGTGTACTAAGGACGTACCTAGTCTGAGCTAGAGAAGGAAAAGGACTTTTGAGGCTGTGCCAAACTAAGAGCCAAACAGACCCCATTTATCTCAACATCTTGTACTGGAAATCCATGAGGAGGGGGTAATGAATGTTGGCCACACGTACGTCTACTAAACGATAGATGTTCCCATATTCAGACTACTGGTTTTTGTAGTTTGTTTTGCCTATTTCTTTTGTTTTTAACAACTCAGGTGTTTGAATGGGCTTCTTACATCTCGACTAATTCTGGATGACTGATCCCACCATATTATAACTGAGGAATCGGTAGATTTTTCAGTATTCAAAACGAGAACTTTAGTTAGTAACTACTTTCTTGTAATTTCCATTTTCAAGCACTCCTAATAGAATATTCTTGTGTTTTGGAATTCTGATAGTATCATATAGCAAGTAGTCGAGAGTGTCCAGGTAATAAATGATGGGAGATTTTCATAAGCACAAAAGTCCATCTAATAGTTTTATAAAGTCACAAGTCCACACAACATAAATTCTATGATACTCTATGAAAGTGTCTAAACCACAAAACCCTATAATAGGAAAGTGCATCCTAAAATTTTATGAAAGTGCCTACACTAGGGTAATCTACCCTACCATAGGGTACTTTACCCTATATAAAAAAAGCGCACTCTAAAATCTTATGAAAGTCCCTAAACTCTAAGGTACCCTAAAATGGACTTGAGACCTTACAAAATTAATAGGTGGACTTGTGGGCTTATGAAGTTCTCATAATAGACTTAAGACTATTTTTTTAATAAATGATATCTAGCTGTAAAACAAAGCGGTTTTTCACATAAATATTGTCTATCAGTCTACGCATAAAAATCAACAAAGTAACATCTATGGCCATCTGATTGATCAAACTTTTATGTCAAGTTGTATGCCGTTGTCAGATCATTTATTTATTTTAAAAATATACAGAGAATTATTCTCCTAATAAATCTACCTCTCTCCTCACTTTTTAGGCATGCAATGTATCTCCCTATGCGTAGATTATTACACATTTTCATGTCGCACAGATAGTTTATTTAAATTGAGCCTATATTACATGCCGACACCGCGCCTTCGGACATGAGCATCCACTAGTACTTTACATTGAAGGACAAAGAATTCATGCCTTTGAGTCGATGGACTTGTAGCCTAATGGCACTTCTTCACCCTTTCCACATGGAAGAGAAGGATTCAATTTTCACCAGGAGTACAAGTGCTTGGTGTCGTAGTTGATGCCCATTGTGCTTGCCTCACCCATATGCCGCGTAGTGATACCTCTTCCCCATCCTCTTAAGACCCCGTTCCACTTTCTCAAATAAGTACTTAAAAATAAAGACCTATTTTCAAATTTAAAAATAATGGGCTTACGAAAATAATTTTTCAAATTTTTTTTTCACCCTTTCCACATGGAAGGTAAGGATTCAATTTTCACCAGGAGTACAAGTGCTTGGTGTCGTAGTTGATGCCCATTGTGCTTGCCTCACCCATATGCCGTGTAGTGATACCTCTTCCCCATCCTCTTAAGACCCCGTTCCACTTTCTCAAATAAGTACTTAAAAATAAAGACCTATTTTCAAATTTAAAAATAATGGGCTTACGAAAATAATTTTTCAAATTTTTTTT
>BPLS01000600.1:219252-287818 GCA_019656275.1 Rhododendron kiyosumense
TGGAAAACAAGAGAGTTCTCGATCAGAAAAGGTAAACCCTAACAAAGAAAGGAAAAGAGCAACGAACAAGGGAAAAATTGACATCATTACAGAAAAATAAACATTTCAATTATGTTGACACCTAGTAGCACCCAACATTCCCGACTATCACGTGCCCCGTGGACCTAAACAAGGAACTACAAGAGGTCGATGAGAAATCAACCACAAAACAGAGGATAAAACAAGAAAGCAAAAACAAATGGTCCAACCAGTAAGCAAAGCTCTATCATAGAACAAACTGCAGCAAACTATGGTCCTCACAAACCCCAAATGAGCTTCATAAACCTGAACCACTCCTTAAGCATCATCACAGCTATCATGAGACAAAGAGTAATGCAGCCAAAGCATGACAAGGCCGTATGAGAAATCACATTCCAATGTGCTGCGAAACGCACTTGGAGCCACCCCATGCGTAAAAATCCTTTGGGTTAGCAAAGGCTTGTGGGGCGCTAGAATTAGTCCTGTGGTGCATGTAAGGTGGCCCAGGGACCACTCTTCATTACCCAAAGAAAAAAAAATATCCAATGCGCCTCATCTCATCAAGACTTCTTTTCAAGGCTTCCATGCACGGAGTAGTTTGAGATGGTGTTCAATCCTTTGATCATACAGCCATCCTGTTTTTACTGTCTGCAACCTCTTCCCATTCAGCAGTAATGTTGTTGAAAGATGATGGTCTTTTCTTGCCTTCACAGAGACCACAAGACTTGTTGGAATTTGTCCCACATCTGTTAATTATAACTTTCAAAACTAGTATATGAGCCTGGACGATCTGACCTCTCTACTCATAGCCAATTGATTTTGAGTTGGATGCTTTAACATGATATCAAAGTTAGGTTTTCAAAGGCTTTTCCTTTTCCCTTTGTTTGTGTCATAGTTGCACTTCGTTTCCTTGCGATTTGTATTTACCGGATCCTTTGTTGACCTCCCGACTCGCACGTGGACGGGAGTGTTGGAATTTGTCCCATGTCCCTTAATTATAACCTCAAACACATATATATAAGCCTAGGCAACCTCTCCACTCATAGCCTAGTACATTTTCTCCAAGTTTTTAATTGGAAAAGAAAACCACAAATTTCAGAGGACCGGTAGAGTAGAATGGCAGACCCAACTATCTGCCACATAGAGGACCAAACATTCCAAGCAAATTGGCTGCAGTAAGATTTCAATTTTAGTGTGACAAAGTTTTTTTTTTTCTAGATATATGTTATGAATTTTTATGTGAAGATTTTTTTTTGGCTCTGCAAAAGGACTTTATTATTGATTGAATTAATGATAATATACATGCAACGAGCGGAAACGAGCATCGCAACACAATTGGCAACCCCAGCTGCTCCCGACAATCATATGCTATCCTACCCCCTCCCCCTCCCCCAACCAAAAATAAATAAATAAAAATAAAACAGTTGGCAAGTAGCCAAACAAAAGAAAAAGCTAGCATACAAAAAGAAACAGAGATCACCCCAACTTAATCCAAAAACTAGCTAGTGTCATGAAAGGTGCACCCAAGACCTCCTTCTATAAATATTTATATGCGAACGTTATGAATCTTTATGCAAGTATTATGTATTTCGTATAATATGATATGGAGTCGTATTACAATACGTTACACATTCAAAACGATTCAAAAGAGTGCATGTCGTACACATCTAAATAGAGGTGTGTTGTTTGTACCTTTTTCCTGTGAGTGAATACAAATAAACTATATACCACCTTCACAGGAAAGCTCCCATTGCTCTGTGTAGGCCAAAGATAGCAATTTCATCTCTCTCTCTCTCTCTCTCTCTCTCTCTCTCTCTCTCTCTCTCTCACACACACACACACAAACACACACGTTTTACTTGATATTATTGACACCAAACGAATCTTCTACAATTCATTTCAAGGTTAAAATAAAAATGCATGCAATGATCATGTTTCTAGACTTTTTGACAATTGGTTAAGAAGTTTGTTTTATTTGCAGGAGTAAATGATTGAGAAGGAAGGAAGTATGTAACACATGTTAATCGATCTCTTCTATCTAGCTTGTAACTGGCGTCGGTGAGAGAACCTCGTTTTGATTTCTTACATACGAAAATGACTGAAACCAAACACCATTGTCCTCTCTTGGGAATGCAATGCATGTGCCATGCATTGCCTGTGTTCCGAGTTTATCCTTAACTCATACGCACTGTAGATGGGGAAAAAAAAATATGAGTACGATTTTGTTCACCGATCCAGAGAAAGTGAATGAACATTGCTGCAATACTCTACGTGACAGGGCCATACCGAGCCCTACTTGGTCGATTAAACTCGTTCAAAGTAGGTCTGTTATAGACGTAAATGGGATTTAATTTAATACGTGAAGGAGTCCAAATTCTAATTATCTATACATATAGTCTGCTAAGTCTAGGTGTGTGGAATAGGAGAATGTGAGATACCCTCTATGTTGATCAGAAGTTTTCATATTTTAGAGAGACGAACGGAGTTTATATAAGAGTTCGATACTTGAATTTCGTTCTACATATTGTTTTGTTACTCAGATTGAAACTCGAAATGACTTAATTAAAAGTTTAGAAAAAAAAAAAAAACGATGAACGTATAATCTAGGATAGCCTAAGTTGGAGGAAGTAATTTTAATTAAGTGCTAGATAATGATAAAAATACTCGACTTAAAAGCGCATTTGTCATCCCTAGATTTGAGGGGAGTTCAACACATTTCATCAACGATCTCCGCTTGCGTAATCCTCAGTGGTTTTTTTCTTTTTTGCTAAGCAAAATTTTTTTTACTATTAATCTTTATAAATGATTACAAAGATTAAAAGAATTAAAGACACATGGGTAAAAAGTCACCCGAGACCTAAAGGCAGGCAAGATGCCAAACCGGACACCAAAAACCGAAAACAGCCAAGAACCCCAAAATCAAAAAACAACCAAGAACGGCCCCAGTCTTTGGTAGGTAACGGATTTTGGCCTCTCATACCTGGTCGATCGGGGAATAATATTGTCGTCCCATATTCCAATTCTATTTGACCTGTTTTATTGTCTCTCTTGTTACTTATTTTTCTCTTTCGAATACAAAATAAAAACAGTACTACGTTGATGCAATTTTACAATTAACAAACAATCAATCAATCTTGTACATACAAATTGATATCAAAACAGCCGTCGATGGTGTTTCCCCTTGTGAGTATGATTGGTTTGGACTTGTGCGCGTAGGACACTTAATTCGTGACTGGAATGGAAATTGGATAGCGAATTTTTCTTGTGTCTTGGGGGATTTCCTGCTAGCTCTCGCATCAGAAGTTTGGGCTCTTTATCAATGGCCTAAAGCTCCTTGAATCGAAAAGGCTCCCTTCGGTGACCATAGGCAGCAAATGTAATTAACATCATCAACGATATATATGGATGGTTCTCATTACCTCTGCACTTCTTGATTCTCAATTGCAGGTCCCTGCTTCGGGAGTTGATCGCCACCCGCGCGCCGGTTAGCCATGTTATGCGACAAAGGAAACAAGTGCGCGCGCTCACTTGCTTGCGAAGGATGCTAAAGTGCATTGTTGTTCTTTAGTTTATCGGTCTATTCCCAATTGTATTAAGCTACATCTGTTGGCAGACACAAGAGGGGTGATTTTCATCCCCGAACTTTGTACCCGTAATTTTAGTTTATTTAATCTTCCCAGTTATCAAAAAAAATAAAGCTAGAGATAAAAACACTCACTGCAGTGTAATATTGGTTCTCCGTCGAATTTATATGTGTGATTGTGTGTATATGTGTTTGTTATTTTTGCGTTTCTTCTTCTTTTCTTTTCGGCTAAATTTTTGTCCGATTCATCTTTAATTTAATAATTAATCTTATTGATTCCTTAAACTTTTTAAATTGTTATCCATTTAGTTTAATTGCATTTCCTACTATTTATCCGGCGAAAGCCACTATTTTTCTTTTTAAAAAATCAAGAAACCGTTATTCAATTAGTATTGATCTGTAACCCATCCTTTTAAGGGGGCAATGTTCTTTTGGTTGTTTTATTTTTTAAATTAAAAAAATTCCGTATTACAAAAAATGAAAAAAGGAATTTTTTTTCCCCCCTAACATCCTATCCATATATATACGGCATACATGTTCCTCAAAGTTGGCGACAAATTTTTTCCATTAACCACCAAAATGAATGGCCATAATGAGCCTTAATGTCTACCCCAATAACAAAACAATCATTGTCGTACAATAAATAGAATGCAAAATCTAAAATTAGACTAAGTTGACATTGATTTGTTCGTCTTTTCTAAATTTTTGTTTGATTCGAGTCATATTTTTTTGGCAATTTTATATACTTTTTTGGTTTCTCTTGTTGATACGAATAATTAAGCCTAAAATTATGAGCAACAACTCATCAAAAAGTTACAAAAACTAAAAAAACAAATACCGGAAATAATCTTAAATCGAGCCTCGATAGGTATAATCGATAAATTAAGAATAGTGATTTTCGCGCTCCAAATTTTATCGCAGGCGCTCCACTTTTTCGTTTTTACACTGTGGTATTGGCAGCAATACCACAGTATTGGCAGCAATACCACAGTGTAGAAACGAAAAAGTGGAGCGCCTGCAGTAAACGGAGGAGCGCGAAAATCAGTATCCTAAATTAAAGACAAAAATAGAGATAAGTTGCATGGTTGAAGGGGTAAAAGTGAAATTTAACCTTTTTCTTTTCTTACCGAACTTTGATACGATAAGATAATCTTTCCGTCCCTTTATGTCTTCGACATCTGTCGGAGAGATACGAACGCACAACAATGGAGGGTGTAATCATGCGCAGCAACTCCAGTTCTCCATGGGCAACGACACCTTTCAAGCGAGAAACCCATCCTGAATCTCCATCTAAACCCCCCAAGATTTCAGTCAGCAAGACCCATGAACCATTACCCATTAAACTGAACCCAAGAAGAATCACAGAAGCACGCTTGAACCACCTCTGCGGAGCCGGGCGCCTCAGGGAAGCAATTGAAGCTCTCGACTCCATTTCCCGACGTGGGTCCAAGGTAAGACCCGACACCTTCAACCGCTTGATTAAGTCTTGCGTTCAAGCTCGTTCAATCCTCTTAGGCCGTAAGCTGCATAACCATATTGGTTTGGTGAGTGATTTAGACTCGTTTACAGAGATCAAGTTGCTCGGGATGTATGCTAAGTGTGGGTCGTTGGAAGATGCGCGTAAGGTGTTTGATGAGATGCGGGAGAGGAACGTGTACGCGTGGTCGGCCATGATCGGCGCGTGTTCGAGAGAGCAGAGGTGGAGGGATGTGGTGGAGCTTTTTTATGGGATGGTGGTGGGAGATGGGATTGTGCCGGATTTTTTTCTTTTCATTAAGATTTTGCAAGCTTGTGGGAAATGTGGGGATGTAGGGACTGGGAGGTTAATACATTCGATAGCAGTTCGGTCTGGTATGAGCGCTGAAACCCGTCTTGCGAATTCGATTTTGGCAGTTTACGCGAAATGTGGGAGGTTGAGTTGGGCCAAGAGGTTTTTTGGGAAAATGGAGGTGAAGAACAAGGTTTCTTGGAATGCAATTATAACTGGGTATTGTCTGAAGGGTGAGATCGGAGAGGCACGGCGACTTTTTAACTTGATGAGGGAAGAAGGGATTGAACCCAATTTGGTAACTTGGAACATATTGATGACAAGTTATAACCAGTCGGGGAACTTTGAGCTTGCGATGGAAGTGATGGAGGAAATGAAGAGTTTTGGAATCACCCCTGATGTCGTCACTTGGACTACGATGATTTCAGGGCTTGCTCAAAATAACAGGAAAAGCCGGGCATTGGAAGTGTTTGGGGAGATGCTTTTGGCCGGGGTTGAACCGAATGAGATTACCGTTACAGCTGTGATCTCCGCGTGTGCATCACTCAAAGCTCTATCGATTGGAGAGAAACTCCACTCTTTTGCTGTTAAGATAGGATGTACTGAAGATGTACTAGTCGGGAATTCACTCATTGACATGTATTCCAAGTGTGGGAAGCTTGATGCTGCTCGGCGGGCTTTTGATTTGATTGCAAGGAAAGATGTCTACAGTTGGAACTCAATGATTGGAGGCTATTGCCAAGCTGGATACTTGGGGAAAGCCCATGATTTATTCATAAACATGCAGGTATCGAATTTACCACCTAATGTAGTCACATGGAACACAATGATAACAGGCTATATGCGAAATGGAGATGAGGATCAAGGCATGGACCTTTTCCAGAGGATGGTGAAGGATGGGAACATTAAACGAGATACTGCCTCATGGAACTCTGTTATTTCCGGCTACTTGCAAAATGGGAACAAAGATAAGGCATTGGGGATATTTCGACAAATGCAGTCACTCTTTGTTAGACCAAATGCAGTTTCAATTTTGAGCCTCTTACCTGCTTGTGCAAATTTAGTTGCTGCGAAGAAAGTGAAAGAGATCCACGGTTGTGTATTGCGCAGAAATTTACAACCTGAGTTGTTTGTTGCAAATGCACTTATAGATTCTTATGCCAAGTCTGGGACTATATTGTTTTCAAGAAACATATTTGATGGCATGTCAAGAAAAGATGTCAAAACCTGGAATAGAATGATCTCTGGTTATGTTTTGCATGGTCGTTCATATGTTGCACTTGACCTATTTGACCAGATGAAAAAGGTGGGGCTTAAACCAAATCAAGAAACCTTAGTGTCTATCATCTCTGCATGCGGTCTTGCTGGAATGGTTGATGAGGGGAAGCGAGTTTTCTCTAGCATGACTGAAAACGATGACATTTCACCATGTTTGGATCATTGTCTTGCTATGGTACATCTATTTGGCCGTTCGGGTAGGCTTGAGGAAGCAATTGACTTTGTTGAAAATATGGCCGTAGAGCCTGACTTCTCTGTTTGGTCTGCCTTACTAATTGCTGGAAGGATTCATGTGAATACTGGGATGGTAGTCTATGCTGGGGAAAGATTACTTGAATTAAAACCAGGGGATGCCTTCATTCACCGCTTTGTGTTACAGACATATGCCTTATGTGGGATCTCTGCAGACTCTTTAAATATGAGGAAGCATGTTAAGGGAAATGAGACTAAAGAATCTCGTGGATGGAGCTGGATTGAAGTTAAAAACAAAGTACACACTTTTGTTGTAGGTGATCATTCTAAAACTAATTCCGACATTCTGTATGCTTGGATTAGAACCATAGCAAGAAAAATCAGGGGAAGTGCGCCTCATGATGGACTTCACATCCAAGAAGAAGAGAAGGAGGAAATTGGTGCAGTCCATAGTGAAAAACTTGCAATTGCTTTTGCCCTTGCTGGCACATCTCAAGCATCTCGATGTATTCGGATTGTGAATGACCTTAGAATATGTGGAGACTGCCATCAAACTGCCAAATATATCTCCAAGACGTATGGATGTGAAATATATTTAAGTGACACTGTGTGTTTACACCATTTTAAAAGTGGGCAATGCTCATGTAGGGATTACTGGTAGATAAGGAACACGCGCATCATCAAAGGTTTGCTCGGCGGAGAAGAGTACTAGTGTGAGAGACTGATTTTTTGTTGAAGCGCATGGATCCTGCTGCAACAACAGGTGATAATTATACCTGTGCATCGAGGAAGGTCAGATAGAAGAAATTAGTGGGATATGAGTTGTCTTTGTAATATCATGCCGCCAAGCATGTCAAAGTGTACATATTGTATGTGTGTGTTAGAACACTTACCCTTGTAAGAACTTTAAAACACAATATGAACCTGCAAGTTATCTGATGAAACAGTTGTCAATATCATGCATTGGCGATAAGGGTACAAAATGTCACCTTCTAATAGCTCTCCAATTTTAAACCAAGAAGAGGAAAATACCTATTTTCTTGGATTCACTGATCTGCCATTAGAACTGAAGATTAAATATCTCGCTATGAGGCATCTTCTCAGTAACTGTCAACGTTGAAGCAGAATCAAAAGATCGATAATGGAAAGACAATGGACTTGTGCAAGTATCAGAGGTCTGGATGTATGGCTAATAAGCTGAACGTGTGGTCAAGTTCAAGAGTTGAGCTGTTTGTATACTTCACATGTGAACTCATCTTTCTTTTTGTAATCGAGAACATTCTGTACCATCATAGAGCATATGTTGCAAGGAATATTTCTAGACAGAAAAGGGTAATTGTATGAGATATTCTTGTTTTCTGGATCCGATTCTCTTCCATTCAATTCATTACCGTCGTACTGGAATGCTGAATTTGCTTATGCAAACTGTTTCCAATCTGATAGAAGCATTCATGCACCTGTCTTCTGGTTGATAATGTAACACCCTGCCATGCATTTTTCCAATATTTTCAGAAATGTCATACTCCTATTTGATAGATTAATTCTTGCTAAATGGCAAAAACATTCTATTCTTGATGATGAGTTGGTACATGTGCATGTGTGCATGTGAGGAATGAGTTTATACTTTGAATTCCTAAGGTAAATATAGACTTGGTAATAGGACAAAGTGATAGGAGGTGGACATGTGTAAAATGTATTGATTAGTCATCTGTATGAAGCATGTGTCAAGTTCTAGTAAGAGGAGTCATATGCCTACATTCTTAGTCTATTGATTGTATATAGATCAGCCAAGTTAAACGAGAAACAAAACAAAAATAAATAAAAAGGGCTTTGGAGAGAGGAGCCGTGAGGAGCATAGCTATGAGTTCTTGTTCTTGTTCTTGTGAGGTCTGGCAAGGCGATTTGAGAGTGAGTGTGAGATACATATTTCTTGTACAATATTAATGTTGGGTTCTTGTTGGTTGTGTTATATGCGGTGACTATATATTGTGGAACTGTTTGGTACTTGACGGGGTGACTAGGCTAATAAGCTATGCCAAAAGACAAGTTGGCCAATAGGCTGTGGTGAGGCTAGTGAGGTGGTACGTCACCCGTCATGTACTGAAGAGGACCGGATTTGTGGTTCCATTTATGTGGAATGTGTTATTTTCGTGGTGGTTGATGTTGTGCAGTTTATTTGGTGTTGATATTGTACACATTATATCTCACGCACTCCTAGGGGCCTTTTGGACTCCAGCTTGCAGGTTGCTTAGCAGGACAGGTGTCGGTGGTGCGAGCTTGTCTGAGTTGCAACAAGAGTGGGTGGTTGTTTAATTATTTACTTGAGATAGCTATAGATTATATAGTTTTTGTAATAAAAGACAGATTGTGATCTTTCAAATATTGTTGTGCTTGAGAATGCGGGTTGTTACAGATAAATTCTTCATGGACATTGGCTAGCAACTCGATACAACAGCACTCATCCATCTGCACCTTTCTCTCTCTTTCTTTGACCACTTTTCTGACAAGGTAATACCTGGTTCACAGCTAAATAAGTTCTGCTTATATTGGTTTCAAATCTCCAAATTCTTTCTTTGTGTTGGTCATTTTTTTATCTTGCCGATGCTCATAATGATAATTGCAAACTGAATGCTTATGGGTCAATTTTTATACAGGCCTTATATTTGTGGACTGAGGCTCCCAGGGTATTTGTTGCCCTCCTAAGCTTCCTTACTAAGGCACCATCCAAAAAAGTTCGATTCAGGTACCTTTTACAATTTTACGATGTTACCCATAAAATTGTATCGGTTGGCAACAACTATCTAAGGAGTTCTGGAGGCAGAAGAATAAAAAACAATAGGGAGTTCTAATATTTGACAATATTAGATGGTACATTTCGTCAAAATGCTATTAATGCTACTATATCAATGCTGGCCAAGTAGAGCTTGTCAACACGTCTCCTCACAGTGTGCAAACGGTGGGAAAGAGGCGGGACGACATGGCTATTGCTATGTGGAATGCATATTGAATTTCATTCATAGGCCTTGTGTGTTTGATTGCATTTGTAACGTTGTACTTTAAAATGGTACGGATTGTAATTTTATTCGTAGGTAGGCCGTGGCCAACTAGTTATGTCGTACTGGTCCTTTTTCCACATCTTGGGAATGTCATGTTTCGCGGTAATGAGAATCGCAATTAGTCGTATGAGATTATGGTGTTACTCATGGTGGGATTCTGTATGTTTGGAGTTCACTATGCCAGATCTGTCATGTAATGATAATTGTTAACTTTATTTTTGTTTTCTGAATCAAGACTCAAATTATCCACCAAGATGTCAGAGAAGTAAATAAACTGATAAGTAAGGAGTATTGTTGATATTCAGTTTCATATGTTCTGATTGCCTTTTTGTTATAGGAAGTTAAATTTTTTATTCATCCTCCTTGTTTCTTATGAGGAGATTAGATTCATGGGTGCATTTTTATGCTATTGTATTGCTGCTTCTATCTGCTACTGCTGACTGCTGTTGTAGAAGTAGTAGTAAGAGTATGCGTTGGCTGCTGACGCTACTATATCAATGCTGGCCTTTGAGTATACAACTGCTTACTGTTCTGTCCAGTTTCAGATAGAATGCCATTCTGCTGTCTGCTGTTTTGTAACTGCTGCAAATTCATTCCTGGCTTGTCCATTTGATTGCTGCTGCTGCTGTAGTGCTTAGGAAAGCATGGTCCTATTCTATGTAGCTCCGACACTCTACCAGGGGTGATGTACCGGTGTCGGACACGTGTTGGACAATGACACGCACCGGACGCGCAGCCGACACGTGTCAGACACTTCTCCAGAAGTGTCCTATTATTTTGGGCAATACTTTGGAGTCCGACACTTGACAGACATTTTGGGACACTTTTTGTTGCAACGTATAGATAATAGATGTAATGACTTGGAAAACAATGTACTGCATAGGTGAAAACAAGGCTATCTGGATATAATATTATTAACTTTTATCTTATTTGAATTTTTTTTATTCTTGATGTTATATATATACAGATGTGTCCCCAAACGTGTCTTGTCCCCAATTTTCTGAAAATTTACGTGTCGGGGTATCGGTGTTGTGTTGTGTCCGTGTCCGTGCTACCTTGGTCCTATTTATAGTTCAGTTGTGTTGGCTAGTATATAGTTCAGTTGGGGACTCGAGCACTGCTCTTCCCACAGTGCCTGCTACTGAGCTGCTAATCTCTTGAAGAATCTGGATTCATATTTGGTGGTGTGTCCAGTTTGAGAAGTGAAGATGGTATCCTTGAAGAATCTGGATTCATATCTGTTGCTTCTTGTGAAGATGATAACATGCATTTCCTTGCTTCTTTTACAGTTTTGCTGTTAGACGGTTGCTATGGCTTTTGATTTCTAGTTATACGGTTGCTTGAATGGGTCCATGTTATAGCATGTAATACATTCATGGCAAATACTTGACATTTCGTGGAATCGCACATAAGTAAACCATTGAACCAAATAACCAGTCTGCTTGCATACAATTCCCGATTTTTTTGGATTTAATTGAACCAAATAATCAGCCTGCTTGCATCCAAGCATAGCCACAGGGAACAGCAAACCACTATACTGCATGAAAGTAAAAACTCAAAATGAAACGTGCCGATGCCAATTTTCTGTATCGCTTCAATTTTACCGGACACATCATCAGCTAGCTTACCAAATCCTCCATGGAAGAGTCATCCTTCTACAAAGCTTACAAAATTTTACTTGCTGGCAAAACATTTCACAAAATCTCAAACCCATATTTCTCCTAAAATTAATTACCACTGGAAAGAAACAGATATGTTGAGGAAATACACAGCAGCACCATGTACAAAAATGGAAAACACAACTTTATTCATTCTCACAAGTTATTCTTAAACACCCTAGATACATACTACAATGCACATAGCCTCAAATGAATTGTGTCAGACTCTTCTCGTCGACTATTGGTTAATCTCAGACCTAAATCGATCTCCCTCCCCATCCAATCCTCGTCTTCTTCACCTTCACATTTCTAGTTCAAAAGATGACCCGTCGTCAAAAGACTCGGGTATGTCCATCTCGAGGTTGGAAAGGGAACTCTTGTTCCTGCGCACAGAGGTAGAATCAAGCGGAGCACAAGTTTTGGAACTCCAAAGCTGAAGAAAATGCATGTTCATTCTCCTCAACTGAAGATTTCTTGTAGCTGCATAATCTGACAGTGCATGCCACAGCTTGTGCCCAATATTTGAGCCTCTGTTGACGTCTTCAGGATGATCACCTGAGATGATAGATGACACGTTAGAACTAAAATATAAAGAGTCGAAATAGCAGAAGACATGTAACTAACTATCATGGGGTAATACAACTGGGCCAATCTTGGTCAATCTTGGTCAGTTATAATGATCACTAGTAGTCAATCTTGGTCAGGCCAAGTTTTACACTCCTTTTGGTGTTGATAAGTGCATCTAAAGACTGGTAATTTGCTACGTATATTAATGGCTTGGTAAATACTTTGTGTGGTTGTTGAAGTTTCAATTCCCACGAAATGTGAAAGACTGAATCGTTCCAAAATTATCCGTGTTTAAAGCCCAAATTGATGGTTTAATGACTCTAGTTTTGCTCCCTTGCCCAAATAAGAAAATCTCAACTGGAGGAATCAGTAACTGGCCTTCACATAAGATAATGTGTATGTGATCTTTATAAAGTTTCTTGCGCCTTTCATCAAACCTCAACTCACCTCTTTAAGTTCATAGACCAAAATCTTGCTCAAACTGTGGGAGCAAAACAGTTGCAGCAGGGAAGTAGAAGAAAAGAAAGTGGCAGCAGCAGGGGAAGGAAACAAAGCCGTCCAGATTAACGATTCAGAGAAAGTTCAGAAAAAGTGGCCGTGTGCTCTATGTCAGGCGACAACCACGTGCAAGAAGAACTTGGATTCTTATTGAAGGGAGAAAACACGAGGCCAAGTGGGAACGGCTCAAAGCAAGTGACCCCCCTTGATTTTGAAGTCGGTGATATCTTGGGGTGTAAACTTTTGCTGAAGGAAATCAGTTGGCTGCACAGTTTTCAAATTAGTTCTTGCTGCTGCTATCTATCATCTATGGGGCAAAAAAAACTGCAGAATTTTCAAACAGAAAGTAGTGGTTTGGCAGGTGGTCTGTGATCAGATTATAGACAATGTTGGAGCTTGTCTCTGTGACTCTGTGTATGGCATAATACGGATCATTCAGTGTCCAACCTCAGGCTTCTGGAGGCTTGGGGAGTTCTAGATTTGTTTTTAAAACTGTATAGCCTGTCTCTATATTCTATTCTATCTATCCTTGTTTGGTAGGAAGGTTTTGTTCCTGATTGTATTGGTTGTTTGGGTCCAAGGTCATTCCCTTGCCCTCTGTTCTTTCTTTGGTTGGGTATAAAATCTTTTGACTTCAAGAACAAGGGTTGCTAGGCAGCCAGTCTGGAGCTAAAGAAAGACCGTTCTTTGCGATAGACTACAGTGACAGAAACAAGAGCATAAGGTGAAAGTAGTGACCATCTAACTATATTTTGTTTATTTGTTCTTGATCATCAGGTCAGAAAGAAGCCCCAGCGTATCCTATATGGTTGGCATCTGTCTTTAAGGACCCTGGCAGTTAAAATTATTTTTTGTGGGAAGGAAACATAATGTAGTGACCATCTAACTATATGCAAAAACTTTTTTCGCAGTATTTGTACAGAGTATTAGTTTTTTTTTCAAACTTATAAATACCTACTCAAACCACATTAGTCTATAAAAAAAAGTTGTGTGTTCGGATGGGTCGAGGAAAAATTTAATTTCCAAATGGGTCACGTTCCATTCCGATTGGTGGGAAAAAATTACAAATCAAAAAGTGAGAAAGAAAGAGAGGGTTTGAAAACGGAAAAATACATTGGCTGCCAGAGATTCAAACCCAGCAGAAGGTACCTTACCTGAAGCAATTTGTCACTCCATCATGCTTTTGTGTAGAATTCAAGTATTTATATTTTTCCTTATTAGGTGTGATTCTTTTTTTTTTTTTTTTGTATTTTTGAAACGGGGTTGGCACATGCCACCTCTCACTTCTTATCTGCAAAATACTTCCTTACTTATGAGGTTAAGCAATGCAGTAGACCCCCCTATGTAATACACCCATTTATTTACATGTAAACTTTATTACATATGGGCATTTAAGTTAAAGTCATAAGAACGCAACCTTAAATTAACAAAACAAAGGGGGAATCTTGATAATGCCAGTTAAATCAGAGGAGAAAATTATCATATCAACAACTTTGAGGGCGGTATGCTTATGTTTCAGAAACCTCAACGAAACTTTGATAAAATAAAATAAAATAAAATAAGACCGCAGCGTAGACATACTACTTTTTATCTGCCAAAAAACTTTCCTCCCTTATTTATTTCTTGGTCCGTCTTTCTATCAAACACAACGTAGACATAACGTTTCGGGATGAGCAAAAATCACTTCTGACTCACAACCCAAAGCCCCCCTGACCTCATCCTCTTCTGTAAGGAAGCTCTAATAACCAACTTCTACTAGTATCATTTATTTCTCCAATTTCTATCTTCGTTTGATTGGGAGACCCGATTTTTTCTTAATTTTGTTTTTTTCTTGTTCTGTTGGAAGAATCTACCCAAGTTGGCTGCCCATGGCGACCAAGCCGGACGATAAACCTCAGAACCCAGGTGAATTTTCCCCACAATCTGCTGTGAATTGATTTGGGTATTCAGAGAAAGGTGGTTATTATATTCTGTGTTTGGTCTCTTTGTAAAAGTTTGGGTTTCTGGGAACTGGAAATATTATTGTCAGATGAGGGACTGAATTCTTTAACTGGGAAGAGGTTTTTCTTTTGCTTGGACATATTTGATACAGAAATCCGAGCAAACTTAATTTCTTGTGTTTTTCCTGCCTTTATAATATGGTTTTCAGTATATGCTGTGTTATTTCTTCATATGATTAGTTTCTTCACTGGTCCGTTCGATTAGGAAGAGAAGATGAGGGAAACTGAAATTGGTAGAAAATGAAGTGAAAGTAAGTAAATGAACAGAAAACTTATTTTCTTGCATGTGTCTGGTGAGAATGAACTATTTGTAGGAAAGTTCTGTATTTTTCCCATTGCAGATTTTGTTTACAGTGAAAATAATAAGAGACTATATGTACTTACCTAAATATAACAACTTCCCAAAGTTAGGAGTATGTTAATGGCAAGAGGTAGTATGTTATTTAAATTTTCTTGTGTTTTTTGCAAGAAAGAAAATGACTGTTGAGGGGCATACGAGTCCTACCTTAAGGTGACTTCCTGCTCCATAAGGGAGGTAGCAAACTTAAGATTCATAAGTG
Organism: Rhododendron kiyosumense; assembly: GCA_019656275.1. NCBI lineage: Eukaryota > Viridiplantae > Streptophyta > Magnoliopsida > Ericales > Ericaceae > Rhododendron > Rhododendron kiyosumense. The sequence continues at coordinate 234,431 of BPLS01000600.1, forward strand.
GGTGTATTATTATTTATATCTTGCACTTTATGTCGTTCTCTTTTTAATCAAGCACATAAATAGTTGATGTTGACTGGAAGTATACATGCTCTCTTCTTTATCACAAGAAAAGTGTCTATGCCTCGTGTGTGCGGATATTGTGTACGTGTGAATGATTTGGGTACAAATTCTATATGTACATGTTTCTCTTGTAAAGTACAGTAAATTATACTGAAGAAACTCCAAAGGGGGCGGGCACTTCTAATTTTCGTGTAGTGTAAAGTTTAGCTTGAACAACATTACTTGATGGTTTTGTATCTATATCTCCTCTTGCTTTTCTGGTACAAAATTCTTTTCCTGTCCACACTGCATTGTTTTCAGTTGGTTCACCTGGGAATCTAGGGAACTATAGGAGATAACGTTTGTTCATCATTGTAGTTCCTTTCAATTTCTGCCTATAATGTGAAATGTTTTTATCTGGCTTGTAAGCATATCAAGTTAATTGGATCAATTTTCATATTTTTTCTCATTTGTAGCACTTTTTACATGAAGATGGTTGACAGCTTAGATAATGCATTAAGTTCACCTATAATTTTGCATTTCAGTTGGCCACGTGAATGCTTTTTCTTCTTTTGGTAATTATCTCTCTTTCTTAATCACAGCTTCGGAAGTTGTACAAACGGTAGTTGAGGATCGGCATGATACCATGGCGGACACCAATGGAGGAATTTCTCCCACATCTGTGTTTGTGAACTCAGAACCAATGCGAGAGGAACAAGTGCAAAATGCTGTAAAGTTCCTTTCACACCCAAAAGTGAGGGGATCACCAGTCATGTATAGGCGATCTTTTCTTGAGAAGAAGGGCTTGACAAAGGAGGAAATAGATGAAGCATTCCGCCGTGTGCCTGTGAGCAAATTATTCCTTTTAAGTTTTGAACTGCAACATCCTATTGGAAAATGCATGAAGAATTAATTGAACCCACAGTAATCCTTATGTTCTACGCCTTTTAATTTGGTTTTGGTCATTGACATTTATGTCTTAACTGCAGGATCCAGATCCACCTCAGAATGTATCAAGTGCACAGCCAGCTGGTTCTATTCAAGGTAAAATCTGTTGGTGTCTGGTTCTTCTGCCGGTGGTTTTGATTCAAAAGCTTTTTAGGATTTTAGTCTTTTACAAAAGATTGCTGTCTGTTGCAAGCAGATGGGCAGATGAAGTCTTCATCAAATGTTCAGCCACAAGTTTCAACTCAAACTCTGCAGCCTTTAGCAGCTTCCCCATCTGGGGTCATTTCCACAATTACACGGTCTCGATTTCGTTGGTCGTATGCTCTTCTTGCTGTAGGGTTTCTTGCTGTTTCTGGTGCGGGAACCGCTGTACTTTTTAAGGTATTATCAGAAACTTCTATAGAACCATGCTATATAGCAGCACAATCTATATATTACCTAAAGCCTAAAGCCTGATGTTTAGTAGCTTTTGGTTATATTTCACAGTTTTTGCATGCGAGTGGTTGGAAGCTCTAGACCCTGTTCGTTTTGGGATTTTGGATTTGGATTTGTTGGTAATGAGTGTAGAGAGAAATAGAGTAATGATTGAAAATAAGGGTAATGATTGGAAAGAGAGAGAGAGAAAAATGAGAGTAATGATTGAAGAAAAATAGAATAATGATTAGAATCCAAAACCCTAAAACGAATGGGGTCCTAATTTTCTGTGGGTACCCTCTCACTGAAGTGTAGGACTAATGTTAGTATCCTCTCCTAAAATTTTGTGAACCGCCCTGAGTTTATCTAGTTAAGGAATTGAAGGATGTAAACCTGTTTTCCAGTACAGTTTTTGAATGAAACTCCCCTACGTAATCACTGGTTTTATCAACAAAAAAAAGAAAGAACCGTGCTGGGTCGTACTGTATTGTTAGTGAACGGGGGACTCTCAAACACACAATGCTAAATGTCTGCTGGTGCCACTGCTGTTGGCTGCTAGATTTAAAGTGTGCCTAGATGCTTGAATGTAATAGGATAGAGCTACATAGTACATATACTGTACATGTACAACTACAGACCTATATAGGGTTACACATGCATATACCACATGGTATTGGGCTATTAGTCCTTTGGGCGTCCTGGTAAGGTTTGCAACGTATACAGTCCTTTCCAGCACCTTTATGACTTACACTTGCCAATTCATTTCATGAACCTGTTTCAAACCCTTCATTCACAACTGGAACTTAGTTGAAAGTTGATTTGTGAAATGGAGTCAAAGCATGAACAAGTCATCATGGTTTTATTCACTGCTTTGGTAGGCAGTTTTGGATCTCTTCGCCGGTGATAATTTTTCTCATTTGTGCTGGTTTTTTTCTTATTAGTTATTTCATATACCTATTGTACTGAATGAGAGAACAGAATAGTTTGAGTGGTAAAGAGTAAAGGTTTAAGGCTGATATTGATGAAAAAAGTGCGCATTAGGATAAAAAAATTCTAGATTGTCAAAGTACAAGAGAGAAGAGCTATAAGATGGCTACTAAGCAGTATAGAAGCCCCAGTGGAAATTGACCCATTTGAAAGTTTAGGTGGCAAAATTTACTCTTCCTCTGTTGTTTTGGGGTTTAATACATCCCTTTCTCTCTAAGCAGTATAATGGTTGAAAATGTTTACACTAGCAAATGACGGTCCTTTTTTCCAGAATGCTATTGTTCCAAGGTTGAAGTCTTGGATTCGAAAGGTTGTACATGAAGAAGAAGAGAAATCTGCCAAGAAAACTGACTCAAAACCAAGTTTGGAACAAGAAGCAACGGCTGCTGCAAAATCTGCAGCAGCAGCTGCTGCTGAAGTGGCTCGAGCAAGTAAGGAAATGTTGATTTCGAAAACTGAAGGTGAGTTTATAATTAGTTTAGCTGAACCTACTGCCCCGTTATGATTTCAACATAACTTTAGCTTATTTCTTTGCCTTTTCTTCTTATCTTGTTTATATCTACGTTGGAATAATAACATTCATCGTGGGTCACATTTACATTGTCTTTGTCAGAGAAGAAATGCTTCGAGGAACTTGTGAATCTGATTGGGGTGCAAGTCCAGGAGATGAAGTCAATGAGTAATGCCATACAGAAGTTGGAAGGTAGTTGAGAGTTGCTTCATTGTTTAGCAATTTCTATCTAATATATGGTGTCCATTGCTGTAGTTAATCCATCCTGAGATTATTTTCATTGCAATACCGTTAACTACCTCTGTGCTGTTGCTGTTACGATGTCTACGACTTGATATTTTATCTAAGAATTTGGACATATTTCACAGTTTTAAGGCTACGAAGTAAGCACGACTTGGTTTATTGTTGGTAACCTTAAGGTTGATGATGTAGAACCTGTAACATAGCTTAGGTATCCATGAACCTAAGGTTGTATTGGAATTTGTGTGCAACCTCAAGGAAGATATTTGTAATCATTTGATCAATATGGTGATGAAGTATGAGAGTCCTTGAATAGGCTCCCATCAAGTGAGAACAAAAAACATATTGATAAAGCAAGATAAACTCCTGAAAAACAATCTAGATAAATACTAAATAAACAAGTTTAATAAGACCTCTATCTTCCCTTTAAAAAAGGAAAAAAGGATCTCTATCTGGCCCGCTTGCAGATCGAGAGAATTGGGCCTGGACCTGGTCCACACGATGTTAAATGAACTATTGAGAGATCAATAGGTAGAGAGATTCTTTTGTGTTTGCCTAAGTTTGACATTTGTCAGTTTCAAATATTTCTGTCTTGCTTTGTGACGAAAAATGAGGACATCTCTTCCTAAAAGGCAATGAGTCTAAGATCTAATTGGACTTGAACACTTTAAATGCTATATGATTACGATATGTCGCTTTAAACAAACTTTAACTGTTTAATCAGAAAATGATTTAAGCGCATTTGGTGATGAAGTCTCTGTAAATAATATATTCTAATAATAACCCAACTAGTAGTTAACGTGCACTGAAAACACACCGTAAACCTTCATTTGTGGGGTGTTGTACGGAGGCAGAAAGCTTTGTTTTACGAGAAGAATTTTTCCTTCCAACTGTCTTCATTATGGCTAATAAAGTTCACATATTCTCTCTCTCGTTATTACCATTTTTTTTGTATGTAGCTGTACTGTACTGAACTGCTCATTGCTCCATATCTAAGCTAATCTGTTGTTTTTTCTTTTTCCTTTCTCAAATTTTCCTGCTTGTAACTGAAAGTTTGGTTATTATTATCAAAAAAAAAAACTGAAAGTTTGGTTAACCTATAGGATCTGAAAACATATCAATAGAAACCATCTAGGAGTATAGGAGGAGTTGTTGTACGTGAAGCATACTTTGAGCTATTGGCCTATTACTCGCCTACTTGTGGAGAACCTAGGAAATCTGTCACTTTGTTGCCCGGGTGCCTTCTTGTCCAATCTACATGGCTGACCTACAATGTACCAGCTGAGGTCCTTGGGCCACAAAATTGATTAATTCTGGAACTGCCCATCAAAATATTGGGTGCATGCATCTGTCAGAAATCTCATATTGAACTAAGAATTCTGGATATGATATGTTCTTTCATAGTAGTTTATTGAGTATTAGTGTTTTGAAGACCTCTGCAGAAGCTATCTCATCTATATCTATTGTTGCTTCTTGTGCATTATTAGTGCAAGGTAATGCTCCAGGGAGAACCCCTCTAGTTGAAGAACAAGACCATAGAGTCTTGGCCAAGAGTTCCAGGGTGAGTTGATTATAGGCATGACTTCAAGTCCTTGTAGAATGGCGGCTCTACGACTCTTTGAGAGGGTTCAAGTGAACCCGCTGGATTCAAAAAATTTGCTAAAAGTTTTATATTTTGAACAAATAATTCTGATTTTCTTTAATATTGTCTGCACTAGATCATTTGTACAAAGTCAAAGTAATTGAAAAGTCACTTAAATTTGTGAATAAGTATTATAGCTCAACAGAACGAAATAAACGAAGCTCAATAAATTTTCAACCAAAATAATACCTTTACTTTTTTTAAAGGGTTTTGTATAGAATTTTTTTTTGAATATTTTTCGTCGTTGAACCAAGATCCTGGAGCCGCCCCTGTTTTAGATGATTTGGAGCTGATATTTTTGTCTCTAATTGCTTGAATTTTTTTCTATCTTTTTTCTTACTTTATATTAATTTTACAGCAACAAATGGCAAATGGCACTGCATACTTTGACTCGTATTCAGGTTTTTGTCCAGTGATTACTGATTAGTGTTTGACTTTTTTTTCTCTGTTATTTAACTGCTCTTCAGCTTTTAATAGTGAATGAGTATCCTTGGAATTTCTGCACAGGGAGATCTTCGTCACCGCCTACAACAGTGGAGCCCTCTGCTGCACCTCACCCGAAATCTTATATGGAGGTAAGTTTTACCTCTTCTTTTTGTTTTTCATAGTTTTCTCAGCAACAGAATATATTTTCTTTGTTGAGATATTTCAGTAGAGTAATGGTCAAGTATATTCTCCACCGAATTGTGCCAAGCGATTAATTAAGTTGTAGAAAAGATACACTTTGTCATCTTTTTTTTTTTATCCGAATACAGGTTTGTCATCTGAAAATAAAGTTTGCTTGCATAATTTCTTTATTGAATTCTTTACTTGGTTACATTATCATTTTCTTTCTGGTTGATGCATCTTGATTCCAGAGAATGTTCTGAAATCGTATGCAAATTAAAGTCTCCGATGGAGTAGTTATTTTCTAAGATGGAGACTAGAAAGTCCCTTCTTCTTTTTTCCTTTTTTTGATATTGAGAATCCTGATTGCAGATCATGGCCATGGTCCAAAGGGGAGAGAAACCTCCTAACGTCAGAGTAAATTTGCTCCTTCTAGTGTCTGTATTAGGTTTCACTTGTTGGGTTTTTTTTAGTGCTGATCATCTATGTTTTTCCTTTCAGGAGATAAACGATCTACCTCCGAATCCTAATCAGCCCTTACCAAATCCTCACTTAGCACCAAGAGCTAAGGTTTGTTTTTGAATGTTTCATACACAATGTACAATTATTTCATGTAGCCATATAGGTGCATACCATTCAGCTTGGGATGTTCTGTAAACACTAAGATATTGAAAATTGAAGTATAACGTGTTGCAACTTCTTATCATGTGCATAGTCCATTCAACAAACCCCTGGGGCCACTCCACTGACTTCAACTTTACTACACTATAAAAGCAACCTCACTACATCAACCACTTTATGCTCTTACCAATTTAACCTCTGCAAATTTGTGCATTGACAACATCTTAGTTAATCTTGTACTATTGATTGTTCTTCCAATCCTACAAAATATTTTTAAAAAAAACACCACCCATTGATGCAGCAATATCATTTATGGAATTGAATCATGTTGGGGTGCTTTCCTTTAAAGTAAAAAAGCCTAATTCGTATACTTCATTATACACCACTATTTTATAGTTGTTCTTTTTATATGGCATTCCTCTACATAGTCGGAAGTGCCATTATGTTATGCATGTTTTGGTGACAAGTTTCTGAAAACTTAGCATATTCTAACCTTTTGACAACTTATTCTTAAAAATTTGAACATCCCCCACAACCTGGTGCAAGTGTTGGGGATTTAAGTCCATTTATTTACGCTAGATAGAGCTGACTATGATTACTGCTTCCTTCTGATAGCCTTGGGAGGTCAGCCAACCTCAAAACATATCTAGCCAGGTTTTTCAGTCTCAAGAGAGCAGCTATGGGCTGAATTACAACTTACAAGATAATGTACTCCTTAATCAGTCAAATGGAGATAGTTCAGTGCCTTGGTACAGAAAAAATGTCAGAATTTCTGAAATTGAACATGAAGACGAATTCAAGAGTGGGTCTTCTGGTACACTGACCCATGAGCGAACAGTTCAGCGTTCATGGGTCCCTCCGCAACCACCCCCGGTAGCAATGCCTGAAGCTGCTGCAGCCATCCGACAACCCAAAAAACCACTTTCTCAGAAACAAGTGGCCGATGACCAGTTAGTGGCTAATCCTCCAGATGTAACTGATGAGTTGCAGAGGATCACAAAAATATCCGAGTCAGGTGGTGTACCAGATGCCAATGGTGGGATCTTGGGTCTGAATGGAGTCAATGGACTTCTATCTGAATCTGAGGGTGTTGTGAATGCCAATGGGAGGAGCTTAGGACCGGCCACAAGTGAGATACAAGAACTAGAGGCGTAGTAACGAAGAGAACTGCAGACAAATCTGGTCTTTCTGTCATAAGGTATCTATAAATCCTGATATGTCCGTTAAAGTTGAAAAGAATTGCTGAGATCTCTGCACCTGGTATGTCAAAGATTAATTGTTGGGATCCAGAGCTTATGATAATAGAGAATGAAACCTAGTTATTTGTGGCTTCTTATCTCCCATGTATACTAGGCAGCAATTTTCTGCTGTGATTTAAGCATTAACACTTGCTGTGGTTGTTATATATAATGATGCAACATTGGCTTCTCTCTTGTATTCTGTGGACAAGGTCTTAATGAGGTTGTGCTGGTTCTTTAGTTCAGCTGCGTCCGTCTTAGACACGTAGATTTTTTGCCATTTAATATGCAGCCGTGTGTACAAAACCATGCAAATAGGCAAGGCTCTAGCCCTATTGTTGTTTGTTATGATGTTTCTAAAGCTTTTGGAATGATTGGTGACATAACATGATATCAAGGCCTTGGTTCGTAGGGGAGTCTTGGACCCGCGTTCGAACTCTCTCCTCCTACATTTGTTCCCTTTTAGCATTTTGCGTCTCTTGTGGCGTGGATGTTTGTATCTGCACGTGGGAGATTCACATGCACGTTGAGGGTGGGTGTTAGATAAATTTGTTATATATTGTTTTGGGTCCATTTCCTTGACAGTTTAAGGGTTTCGGACGACAAGTTAGAAAAAGTCATTTGTATGTGAAGAGCAAAAAAGGACTTCTAAGAACTGAGCTGGTTCCCAAATTCCCATCAAATTTGGCGATTCCTCTAAGGATGTTGCTAATGCCAAATGGCCATTTTCCTTGTACGCCTTGGAACGCGCACCAGCCTCTTGTTTTGAAGCTGGTTGTATACGTTTTTTTTTATTTTATTGAATGGGAGTGGGTATATTAGAATTTAAAATTATTCGCTCGGGATTGAGGCGGGTGTGATTTTTTATTCAATAGAATCTTTTGTTTGTGGATAGTCTTTGTTTGTGACCTTCTATTCTGCTTTGTACTTAAAAGCTTCTTTTTGTTATATCGGATATCCAATTTTTCGAGTTTGGATTCGAATCCTGTTGGATTCGGATTGAATCTCAATTGATAGACGTACATCCAACCACTTGGACTAAACTTTGAAAATAAATGACATAGGATTGATACGAAGTAATGTTTCAACTTTCAATGGATTTTTTTTTTCCCGTTTATCTCTCTTATACACATGTTTACATACAAAAAACATCACATAGAGGGGTTGTAAGGACTAGTCCAAGGTGTGTGCAAGCTGATCAGAATACCCTGCATTACCAAAAGGGAAAATTTTAAAATAGAACCTGACCTTTCACACAAATCACACACAGGCACCTGACCTTTTAAAATTATAAAAAAACACCTGACCTATTTAAAAATCCATCAATTTTCCACCCACCGTTAACTTCCCATCCAAAACAGACGGAAATGCCGAAAATGTGCATTTTGGCACGAATATGGGCAAAACAAAATTAAGGCCCCATTTCAGAAACCTTCTTAAAAAATAAGCAACTTATTTCACATTTTCAAACTAAAAAATAATGTAAATGAAAAATAATTTTTCAATTTTTTTGCATCATAGAGATCTTTCAAACAATATTCATATTGCATATTTTTAGATTTTAATAAGCCAATAATTTTTGAGCTTAAAATTGCCTTCTTAAAAAATTTAAAAAAAATTTGCGTTCTGAAACGGGGCCTAAGGCTCGTTTTGGCAAAACACAATATTATACTCATAAACAAAATTAAGGCTTGATTTGGCTTTGAAAGTCAATTAATAACTTAATTTTTATCTTTATTCAAAAGAAAAAAAACGCGTTTGTTAGTTTTTTTTTTTAATAAAGAAAGACAAAAATTAAGTTATTAATTGACTTTTAAAGTCAAATTAAGCCTTAATCTTGTTTATGAGTATAATATTGTATTTTGCCAAAATGAGCCTTAATCTTGTTTTGCCAATATTCGTACCAAAATGAACATTTTCAACATTTCCGTTTGTTTTGGATGGAAAGTTAACGGCGGGTGGAAAATTGATGGGTTTTTAAATAGGTCAGGTGTTTTTTTGATAATTTTAAAAGGTCATGTGTCTGTGTGTGATTTGTGTGAAAGGTCAGGTGCTATTTTGAAATTTTCCCTTACCAAAAAAAGAAAAAAATGGGCAATAGGGGAACTACCATAATATTGCTTGTTTTCGTCTTTCTTGTTTTCATCCAAATATGTGTGGACCATTGATCAAAAAATATGTAGGGGGACCAAAAATGGGAAAAATAAGAGTTACTTTCTAGTCCATCTCACTCGAATCTTGATGCATCGTGAACATTGCATTAAATTAGTTCTACTTATTTGCTATTCTCCTATGCATCGAGAACTATCATAGGGATTTCTTACCCGCCATAGAATGTTGGGCTAGGAAGTGCTCTTGCAAGGTAGACACAGAACTGAAAGAAATAACCCGTCAAGGATAGGAGCTGCAAAAGAGTGCCCTATTATACGACATCTATTTACGATTGACTAGTACTGCAATTAGGTTCTCACTCTCTTTAAAAACACTTACTTTAGTTCAAATCTATTGTTGAAATAATAAAAAGTTGTTTGCAAAGTTGTACACCATTATGCAATTAGGTTCTCACTCTCTAATGTATACTCTATATCTCCAAATCTCTCTCGATTTCTTCATTTTGGAGGAATTAATCAATCCAACCCATCCTTCATATTTGCCTCCATTTTAGAGGATTGGTTTTGATCCTCCATATTTTGAGGATAAAAAATTTATGGTGGAATGGAGGCAGAAATGGAATATATTGGGTTGGAGAGGCTGAGTTTGGCTCTCAACTACTAGCAATAAATATGAAGGACATGGCTGATCCTCATTCCTCAATTACTAGCGGCAATAAATTCAAAATAGAGGTGAAAATAAATATGTGTGGATGGGAGTTAATAGGAATGATATATATCTTTCAAAATCACTTTTACATTTTAAAAGTATATTTTGATCCTCTTTTTCATTTTATCCTGGTCGTCAAAATTGTTTTCCACTCTTATGTCAAGGTTTTCACGCATGAAAACCATTACAATCGTGGGTTTATAACTCAATTACTGTAGATGACAATTGGGGGCCCATTTTATGCTCTTTTGTTATTTTGACTAAGTCCTGATGAGTGATGCAACTTCTTGGACAAACGCAAGTGGGTATCAAAAACTTAAATTTACAGAAGAAAAAGACAGCGCATTGAACAATGCCAGCTCTAAGGACGTTTTCACTGGCCAATAAGTAATGAATAATTTTGAGAATTGATAATGTCAATTTTTTTTTTATTCTTGTCAAAAAAAATTTTGTTTCTGCCAAAACTTATTCATTGCATGACTTAATTGCCCTCAACTACATCACTTACTTTACGAAAATACCCTTTAAAATCCCGTAAGTGCAATGTGTTTTCCAGTTTCACGTTTCAAACAAAAATGCAAGGATTCATAAGCAAATTCTAAAGCTAATTTTAGAAGAGAAGCAAACAGAAATTAAACATCAAGCAAAAATGCAATTCACAAGCAAAATTAGAGGTAATTTGAGAAGAGACATAAATAAAAATAATCCTCTGGATTTGAAGGAGCATTTTCGTAAAGTAAGTGGTATAATGAAAGGCAATTAAGTCATGCAATGAATGAATTTTGGTAGAAACAAAAAGAATTTTGGCAGGAACAAAAATGGTTTTGGTATTATCAGCTCCCATAATTTTTTTTTGTTGTTTGAATATGTCAAGCCCATCTTTGTGGCTGAAAGGAAAAAAAAGAGAGAGAAAAAAATAAAAAGGAGGAAGTTGTGGATTAAAATGTAATCACTTGTAGTCCAAATTTTTAGTGAAAATGTCTTGTCTTTTTATCACCGACCCCACTTATCGTGGAACACGTTTCGGTGTGCATAGGTGAAAAGAGTTTAATACTTGTGTGCGGATTCAACATTAGTTTAGTTTTCCTTTTGCTGCAATTTGTTTATTTTTTTCTCTTGGTTGGTGGATTGTGCCATAGTTTATAACCACTATTTTTCGGATAAAAAACCATGTAATTGCCGATGACATTTCATGAATGCAATCATTTGCTTTCGTTCGAAAAAAAAAAACAGTGACGAGGACTTTGATCAAAAGAGAAAATCTTGTTTACAGAGCATCTGTAAATAAGTGTTTATGAAACTCAATTTCGACTGTCCAAAAATATTTCGGTAATAAATAATATTACCGTTAAGAGATTATTTTCAATTTGAACCGTCTGATGCTGAAACTGACGGCTGAAAACACTCAGCTTTGTAATGAGCCGTTTTACAGCGGCTCCGTAAATAAATTAAACAAAAATGGCAAACTTGCATCTAAAACGAAAGCCGATCGGGTAAACCATAAACAAAGTCGCACGCAGTGCACGAGAGCAGCTGATTCCCGTCTCGTCTTATCTTTCCTCCTCTGGTTCCCTCTCTCTCTCTCTCTTCCCATGCTCGAAAGCTACGCGATGACTGATGATATAAGAAATCGTTTATTCCCATAAACTCTCTCTCACTCCATTTACCACTCGGTACTGTATCTGAGCTTAACAATCAAAGTACCAATAGGAGAAACAGTACTGGTATGGCTCTGAATTTGGTATCCCCAACTGAAATCAAGGGACTTTCGTTCTTGGACTCCTCCAAATTCAACCATCATCCTCTCAAGCTTCAAGGTTCCTCTCTACCTCTCATACCCTTTTCTTGATTTTGATATTTTGAGCTACTCTTTTTTCTTTTTGAAGAGAGAGCTACTCTTTTTCTGTTCAATGCTTGCTGTGTGGACATAATTTGGACAACTTAACCCCTAGTGTTAGCCTAGTGGTCAAGGTCTGGACTCAGGGTTGCTCCTCTTAAGGTCTCGTGTTCGAAAGCGCAAGTGGGTTGGGTGGTGAGATTGGTGCCTTGAGTTATCAAAAAATAATAATTTACACAACTTGCCAAAATTATGTTATGTATGTATATTGGTTTTTGGTTGGATTTATTCTATGGAAACTGAACTGCTTGTTGTTTTGTTGATTAATTCAAGTTGGGTGACGAATTGATGCAAGTTTCAAGTGTTATGGTTATGATTATAATTAATTTGAGTTTGGGTATCTAATAGCTACAATTTTTGGTTTTTCTCTGGAATTTATGTGGTTATTTGCATAATGGGTTTCAAGCAATTCAAATCATAACCATTTACTAGATAGGAAATGAAAAGAAATGGTTTCAAATTATCCCCTTTTGTTTTTCAGCCCCTTTGGATTGTGATTGAATCGTGAGAAATTGTGTGATAAGAAAGGGGAGCCATTTCTCACGAAATCTCATCATCACCTGATGGTGAGATTTGGTGAGATAGAGGAAGGAGCCAATCAAAAAGTATCATTTTTGTACTTTTCTCTCCTTTCCTTTGCTTACCATATCACTCATTCCAAAAGAGTGATTTCGGGAGAAACTCTAATCCTTTCTCTTCTTGCAAATCCAAACCTTTTTCCTTCTTTGAACTCTAGGATTGTTTTTTTTGTTTTGTTTTTGAGTGGGGATGAGTTGAGTTAGTAGTATCTGATTCTTTATTTTTCTTACATGCAAGATTGGATCGTAAGAACTCCAAAGTGGAACTAGAGTCTCTATTGTTTGAATTTAGTAACTTAAGTGTCTCTCTCTAATATGTTTGGATCTTTGTTGCACAATTCATTATTGGGGACATGGTTTGGTTCAGTTTAACATATTTGAACTGTCAAATTAGGTGGGTGTTCGTTGTTTTTGACCAAGGGATGATCCCGTACTTAAGTTTGTTACTTGTGATCGATCTAGGTAGGTTTTCTTTGAAGAAGAAGGACTATAGAGTTACATTTGGAAAGAGAATTCATTGTTCTGCTCAGCAGCCTCCTCCAGCATGGCCTGGACGGGCTGTTGTGGAACCAGATCATAAAACTTGGGATGGCCCGAAGCCCATATCCATTGTTGGATCAACTGGTTCTATTGGAACTCAGGTTAAAGATTTCTCCGCTTACCTAGTAGAACAAAATTTGTTCCCCATTTTAAGCAATAGGATGTTTGAACATTTTCAGTGAAAAGAGTCACTTATAACCTTAATATGAAGTTCTTGATCCTGTTTCATCTTTATTCTTCCTCTCCATTTCATGGCTTCTTATGAGTGAAAAAAATAATAGAGCTATTTTCGATTTTTGTTGTCAAACAAGTACTAGGCATGTATAATTTGTCGTTGACATTCTTCAATTGTTCGTGCTCTACAGACATTGGACATAGTTGCAGAGAATCCAGATAAATTCAGAATTGTGGCTCTGGCTGCAGGTTCTAACGTGACTCTTCTTGCTGATCAGGTCATCACTCCATCAGTTTCTATGATTGTACACTTGTCCTCTTTTTTTTTTTTTAAAAAAATTTCTTTTTAAATGTACAACTCTTCAACATTGGTTTGAACAATGGTGGTTATGGGTTTTTCCTGTCATCACAAAAAGGAAAAACCCAAACCACGTTTAGAGTTGTTATGTAACAAGCTGGGACTTTGTGATATTTATTCTCCAGCTTGAGGGGGAGTGTTAGAATAGTTTAGTCCCACATCGGGTAGTCATGTTATGTAATGAGTCTCAACATAATATAAATAAAGCTATTTATGTGTTAGGGTTAATTTAACACCCTAAACACTTCTTCTCTCTTCTTCTAAACAACAAGCTTGACCGAAACTTAGCTAACTAGAGACACTATCCAAGCATATCATAAAAAAGGCTTGCACCCTGACAACCATCAATTGGTTTTTCTTTCTGAGTTTAGGCATTATCTGCACCAAGTAGCTTCCATCAGGTTCAAATCTACTATTACTCATAGGCTGAGTTTTAACCACTGAACCAGGGGCCCATACCAGGAAAACTAACTTTAGCTATTGCATGGAATTGCAGGTGTGTCTCTATTATTAGATATCTCTGGCGCTTGTCTAGAAAAAGGAAGTAAAATTTGTAATTGATATTAAATGCCGAGTAGATTAGACAGTTTTTTCTTGAGTTTATTTAATTTCGTTTGGATAGTATTGGCAAAATGAGTACGTATTGGTTCTTCATGTGCCTACTTCTCCTATGTAACTGCAAACCTGGTTCTGTCATCTCCACTGTTTTCTCAACATATCTTGTGCACCAGATAAAGACTTTGTTTCAATGTGCAATCTTTGTTCATATTAACCGTTGCCATAATCCAGGTCAAAACATTCAAACCTCAATTAGTTGCTGTTCGGAATGAATCATTAGTTGATGAACTCAGAGAGGCTTTGGCTGATGCTGATTACAAGCCTGAAATTATCCCTGGAGAGCAGGGTGTCATCGAGGTCAGTGGCCTCTAATTTCCTCACTCCTCTCTGTTGTTTTTGTGATTGATATAGAACAGTGGAGGGATGAGAAGGGGGGAAGAAGGGTAGCGCAAATGGCCACAACCTTAATACTCATTTCTCATTAATCAAACTCTGCCCATTTTTACAATGAATAGAGATCTTATTTATAAGCTACGAAACTAGCTAATGATAACACTAACAGATACCAATCCTAACAAAGTACTTACTAGATAGTGAGAATACTTATCTAGAAACTACATAATGATAACACTAACACATAATCAGTCCTAATAAAATACTCCTAGATCCTACTAATAGTTAACATAATTATATCTGGCTAATATATTTACGAGACCAAAAAGCCTTTATGTTCCGCATCAGTGATGCAATCCATTCTCATAGTGTTCTGAATATTTCGCTTAAATTGTTTCCAGGTTGCTCGCCATCCAGATGCTGCTACTGTAGTCACAGGGATAGTAGGCTGCGCTGGTTTGAAGGTAACCTCATAAATCGTTTCCTTGCATATTCTATTTTGGGCCATTTTAGCTAAAACATCTTGACCGAATCTTTAATCACGAGGAAGACATTTTGGTTTTGTTTGGTTGTTTGTGTGGATTGAATCATCTGAACTAGGAGTAATAACTTATGCAAAAAGGAGGATGAATTTCATATTAGAAGCACACATTTGGTATTTGGTTTTCTGTGATCTTATAATTGCATATGCGTGAATGCGTTATTTGCATAATATTAGATAATATAATCCCACATTGGTTGGGTATGAAATGGGAGATCAACTAATATAATGTTGGGACCTCTCCACATAATAGCTTAAGTTTTTTGGTCGGATCCAAAGTTTCTAAAAGATTTTACGAAATGAGAAATTCCTAGTGAATGGTGTACTTAGGACGTGATCCCTACAGAAATAATGAATGCCATGTGAACAGCCATACACCTATTTAACTATATCTGGCAATTTTCAGTTTTGGAACGCATATTATTAATCAGTGATCTTTAATCTTTAATCTTTGAGGCCACTCCTCCTACATAAATAAGAACCATCTGAATTGGCAAATGAAGGAAATGGACCCATGTAGCGGACTAAGTAGTTGGGGCAATTATGAGTTGTATCATGCATGAATAGGCTAGACAACAACATGCAAATAAGAACAATAAAAGATCAGCAGCTTCTGCGGAAGATGGATAAAGAACAGGAAGATGATTAAACCTTGGAAACAAACTATAACATCCTAGGCTTAATGGGTAGTATGCAAATCTTCTGCATATGCCAACAAAAGATAAGGATTGGACTATGTCTATTTTTGCTTGCCTTTCACCCGAAAATCTTGACCAAATGATCTATGGTTGCTTCCTTGGGTGAGATATGAATGTGCATGTTATGTTACATATTTAGTAGCACAACGTTTTTAAGTTATCAGTATAGAAAATCCTTCAGGATCCAAATTAAACTTGTCTTTTTCTTTGTTAGCCTACAGTGGCAGCAATTGAAGCTGGCAAAGACATTGCCTTAGCCAATAAAGAGACACTGATTGCCGGGGGTCCTTTTGTCCTTCCTCTTGCTCGCAAGCATAAAGTAAAGATTCTTCCAGCTGATTCAGAGCATTCTGCTGTATTCCAGGTATGGACAAGCACCAAAATGCAAAGAGTACAATTTCTTTTCTTTGTTTCCTTAAGTCAGTCATCTGAATTTATGTACGTATCATTGCTATATAATTTCTGCCCATTGCATAACTAGTGCGTTTGTCAGTTCCCTTCCTTCTCATTATAAGGCCTAAAGAGTTGTCCTGGTTTCAGTGTATTCAAGGCTTGCCAGAGGGTGCTCTTAGGCGCATTATTTTAACTGCATCAGGCGGCGCTTTCAGGTGTGACTGCTTAATTTTAGTCTGAAGTTTTATATCGCATGTTAAACTCTGTGTGAACTCAACTAAGTCTGAACTAAGAAGAATGTAACGCATATATTGCATCGTTCAAGAGAAATATGAGATGATAACAGAATTTAAAATATTGTAGCACTTTTGAAGTGTTCTATTGAGTTGTCTAGTAAGTTCAAAACATGTCCAGTGAGCTTGACATTTTTGTTATTGTGTTTTCAGTTATATGTCCAACTTAATAGTTCTCCCCCCGAAACCTATTTGCTTTCCTTTCTTATAGAGCTCTCCTTTTCATTGTCAAAAAATATCTCAGGGAATGGGTTAGCAGGAGCTGGATAAATCCTCTTTATCATGTACTTCTTTAGCAGGGCTATTTTAAATGAACTATTGCAATTTCTGCTTCATCATTGGTATGAAACCAAATTTAATCGCCTCTTTCCTATGTCAGGGATTGGCCTGTTGATAAATTGAAAGATGTTAAAGTGGCTGATGCGTTGAAGCATCCTAACTGGAATATGGGGAAAAAAATTACTGTCGACTCTGCTACCCTCTTCAATAAGGTCATTATTTGTGTTCCTTATCTTCTATTCCAAGGACTTGCACTCCCTTTTTCCAATTTGTTAATTTTCTGTTATTTATGGAGCATGATCCATGAGGACCATATCGATTTAACCTCTAAAACCTTGGACCAAGTTATAGACAGGACTCACGAATTTCTGTTGACAGGGTCTAGAAGTTATTGAAGCCCACTATCTTTTTGGGGCTGAATATGATGATATTGAGATTGTTATTCATCCCCAATCTATCATACATTCAATGATTGAAACACAGGTTTTGACTCATCTCTAACGTAACTTTTTTGGTTCTTGTATGATGTTTACAAGGTTCTGTTAATGAGCTTCTTTGCTTTAACGTGACCGACAATTGAATCCTCTCTCCAGGATTCATCTGTGCTGGCACAACTTGGGTGGCCTGATATGCGTTTGCCAATCCTCTACACATTATCTTGGCCTGACAGGATTTACTGCTCTGAGATTACTTGGCCTCGCCTTGATCTTTGCAAGTAATTATCTCTTGATCTTAGACCAAATGATCTAGAATTTATATTGAGTTCTGCGTTTCCATCTGCTCTATGAAGGTAAAGTTTAAAGTCTAAATTTGATCATTCATGAGGCCACCAGAGCTTACTGCATTCATTTTACTAGTGTTTTTTTCCCACTAGATGCGGCAGCTAAGTAATTGCATTAGCCAAGAAAATACACATATGTGATGACACATTGAATATTGCATTTGATGTGCTATACTCTTATGACACATTGAATGTTGCATTTGATTTGCTATACTCTTTTCTAACAAATCTACCAAATGGGCCAGTCACTGTCTCCGCATTTTGGAAAAAGAACTAAACTATTTGCGGCATTTTACCCAAGAAATATGTTTATTATTTTCTCATTGAATGTTGGAAAACATAGCTAAATCATCAATATTCTGTAGTAGTTGTGCTGACAGTCATTTTGAACTGTAGAACTCTCATTAAACTAATGGTCAACATACTTTATAAAATTCTGAATCAGTTTTAACAGTGAATGAAAACCATTTTGTAAATTCTTTTATGTTATTTTAAGATTGTTTGAATGTAATTCTCTGAGAATATGGTGAAACTATGAAAATGCTAAAATTCACTATGAATTCCTTATTTAGCTGTATTTGGATGATACAGGCTTGCATCACTGACTTTTAAAGCTCCTGACAATGTGAAATACCCATCCATGGATCTCGCCTATGCTGCTGGACGGGCTGGAGGCACCATGACAGGAGTTCTCAGTGCTGCAAATGAGAAAGCTGTGGAGTTGTTCATCGATGAAAAGTATGTACATGTACTTGTTGAGATTTACTCCTGCAATGAGAGTGTTCTGCTTTCTACCACCGTACAAGAGAGAGAGAGAGAGGAGAGTTGAATATACTGATACCCAAACGCCACAAATTTCCTTTCAAAGTTTATGTGAGTCCCCACTCCTCAGCCTTCAGTATCCTCAGTGTGAGTGTGTGTGTGTGTCTATGAGAGACAGAGAGAGAGAGAGAGATGTTCCTGTAGGCGTAGTACATCGCTTCCAACTAGGAGAGTTGATAGTAGCTCATGAATGTTAGGATAGAACTAAGTGTCCAAGTTTTAAGGTATGAAAAAAATAAAAACGCAACTGTTGGCCATCTCCCCACACTCCAAGAACCATTGATACCAAACCAATTCATCCTATTTCCCTTGTACCCCCATGAATATTTCCTTTGAAATTTGTACATTCTGATTGGTATGCTTAATTGTTCATGGATGAACACATGAGATTTTTTTGTTGCCTTGCTAAATTACTATACAAATTCTAAAATCACATAATTTTGATCCTTAGGAAATTCTGGATTTCAAATGTACATGTCCGCCAGTTTGATTCATTTTGATTTACCTCAGGATATTTGGCAAACTTCAGGTGTTATTCCTGAAGCAGCTGACTTTGTTGCTCTAGTACGTTATTGATAGTCCACAAAATTGTAGCATTAGGCATTTAGGCTGTGTTAGGAATTAGGATCTCAGATTTTCCTAGGGAATAGAACAACAAAGGGAAAAGAGAGAAGAAATCAGCTTTACAAATCAACCCCGAGGGGTTCTCGAGAATCTCAACCGGTGGTCGAGGCTTGGGACTTAGACTATGCTCCCCTCTTAGGTCATGCTATCAACTCTTATGGGGTCAGCTCATACTTGACTTTGTCCTTGACATTAATTGGGCCCCCCTCTAGTGGATGGTGGTATTGGACTATTGGTCTCTCACCACCAAGCCCCCCCCCCACACGAGTTTCAAGCTGGCCCATACATTCCGAGTTATGAAAAAAAAATTCACAAAATCCCTTCCCTTTTCGTTTCCTGCAAATATGCAAAGGTTGAAAAGGATACTTAGTTGGACATAAGAATTGTCATAGACACCGGTGTGGCTTTGCTTGTTAAACTTTGTCATCCAATTGCTGCTTGTGTTGTTGCTTTGTTGTTTTCAGGATCGGCTACCTGGATATTTTCAAGGTTGTAGAGCTAACATGCGATAAGCATCAGGAAGAGTTGGTGGTATCACCTTCTCTCGAGGAAATAGTACATTATGACTTGTGGGCGAGGAAGTACGCCGCAAGCTTGCAACCTTCATCTGGTTTGACTCCTGTTCCTGTATAAGCAAGTTTTTGTCCGTTGTGCCCCAGGCGATGATGGTAGTGTTGAACGATTACGTTTCTACACTGCTTTAGGGCATGCAGCAATTGTGTCATAATTTTCATAATGAGAAATGCGAGCATCTCTGTATTCTTCAGTCTTCACCATTAGGTCATGAACGAATTTGTCCACCCTCTGTAGTGGGTGATATTGGGAATAGTGCATTCTCTTGTAAAAGAGGAAAGAGCAAAAAAATAAATAAAAGGAAAATATAAAGAAAGGAAATACAATGGAAACTGTAAAAGTGCTGCTTGCATAAAGAAAGTAATTTATTATGAGTACCCTAGTTTCAGCGTGGATGGCTTGCCTCTGACCTTACCGGAGATGAGATTAGTCGAGATACACATAAGCTAACTCGGACAAGCCTGACCGTCAAACCAAAGAAAAAAAGAAACCATACATACGGAAGAGAAGGGGCAGAAGAGTTGTCATTGAAATGAGATGCATTTGAATATTGTCTGATTTTTCTACTTTGGATTGAGATTCTTGATTTCAAAAATCTGAAAGAAACATAATGGGAACTTTTAAGGCTTAATTGTAAGAACACCCCCTTAACTATTACTTTTTGGCAACTTCACCCCCTTAAGTTTAAAACTCTCCAACTATACCTCCTTAACTATCAAATTCGAGCAACTTTACCCCCTTCCCCATTTTTCTTTAAAAAAATGGACGGACTGACAAGAAAAAGACCAATGTATCCTTATGCTTTTAAAAAACATGGTTTATACTTGGAAGAAAAAAACATCGATCTCACTCCCACCACCCCTTTATCTCTGTCTCTCTCTTGCTCTCTTTCGTCATGGGTCGAGATCGACCGAAACCCTAGAACTCATCTCTCATCTCATCTCTACTCATCTCCATCTCCCACATCCTATCTCCAATCAATAGCAGCAAGCAGAAACCCTAAATCGACAGCAAAAACCCCTAAACTCAGTAAAGTATGAATCGATAGACTTCGTTTAAATCCGTATGAGTTCTACCTGGTTCTCCTTCGTTAGAATCCGGAAGTTGTCTGTAAGTTCTTTATATCATTTTGTACGAGGTTATTAGGGATAAAAAATCTGGGAGTTTGGAGGTTTTCAAAGTTTTTTGGATATATTGTTTATCCTAAAAGTCCGAGATTAGGGCTTAAAAAAGAGGAAATTTTAGAGATCTTCGAATTATTTAAATTTTTTGGCCTAAAAGTTTGAGATCCGAGATTTAGGGTTTTAAAATTTGGGGATTTTTTTTAAACCTTTTATATATTTAACCCTAAAGTATGAGATGAGGGTTATAAAATTGAGATTAGGGCTTTAAGAAATTGGGTATTACATTGGGGTTTTAAAAAATTGGACTGGAACCCTAAAAAGTTGGTGAATTTTGATTTACTATTTAATTAACCTAGGGTATAAAATATTTGTTCATTGACTTGGCTGTGCATAAAGGGCATTTTTGTATGTTGATTTACTTTTCCATCCAACTTTTCAATTTTCCATCCAAATTCCTAACAGAATTGGACGGGAAATGGGGGAGAGGGTGAAGTTACTTGAATTTGGTAGTTAAGGGGATGTAGTTGGGGAGTTTTAAACTGAAGGGGGTGAAATTGCTAAAAAAAATGATAGTTAAGGGGGTATTCTTGCAATTAAGCCAACTTTTTAAAGAACTTAATGGAAGGATTTGGGTGGTAGGTTTATGGAGAGTTTGAAGAACTTAAAAATACTGTTATCAAATTCCCCTCCTCGTTTGCTTGGAACGGAGGACGAATTTCACCCTTAACCCTTTTGATTGGTTGGTTAGACTTGTAAAGAGGATATATATTCTTCATTTTAGCCCTAATCGCGAAAAAATAATGTGTTACTCTACGTTCCTCTTCAAGATCAAAATCACACATCTATTCATAATAAGTGCGATGACAAGTATTTATGTATGTCCTCATTCTATATCATCTAAAAAACGGACTCGAACACCTTGTAGTGCAATGATGCACTACAGAGTTCCTGAGTTCGTAACGGTCAATTTGCATTACCTCTAATAGTGGAACAAGACTTTCTCTGTGTTCGGGTGAATGTTGCTTATGACAAGAATTGAATAATTGATCACCCAAGGAGGTGCAAAGGTTCGGGGCAAAGTTAGATACTACTTTACAATAATGCCCACTTTGATTGGCCATAATCATACCTATATCTATCTGTCCATCTACGTACATATATTTATACGTATCATTGTATATCTATGGCCGACTCTCGGCTAAGGCCCATGAGACACAAGTTTTAAGCTCCCAAAAATGTCCAAAAGCAAGGGCTTCCACTTGTGTTTAGTACCTATTATATATTATATGTGTGTTGTTGTAGGGCTCATTTTTTAACTCATGATTTTACATAAGACCCAATGGCTCAGTAAAAATGGAACGGAGGGAAAAACAAAAAGCGAGAATTAAGTTGGATCACGGGATCTGGGGATTGCTAATCTCTAGAAAAATTATTTAATGTGGTGAGTGCGTCATTAACATGGATGCATCTTTTCCCCTTAAATGATAATTCTCATTGCAAACAAACCTAACGAAGAAGGAATTAAGTGATACGTAGGATATTAAGTGCCTTATTTTCAAAGATTGTCTTAGGCCTCCAAAATATCAGAGCCGACCCTGTGTTTATCATTTGTGAAAAACAATTGGCAATTGCTGTTACTTCTTTTCTTTTTTTTCTTGGATTATCTGAAATTGGCTTTAATTACATCGTGTACTGAAAACCTTCAAAAGGAGCAGGACTACGGTCACCACATCGATTTCGCGGTGACCGTCCATTGCACGTCTATTGGGGCTCACTCCGGGCCCCAAAAAAATACAAAAAATATTGTTAAATTTTAAAATAATATTTATGGGATCCTGTGAAAAATCAGCTCCAACGGATATCGGTAGATATGTTTTTTAAATTTGTAGGGATGAAACTGCAAAACTAAACAGTTTCGTTCCTACAAATTCCGAAAAACATACCTATCAATATCCGTTAGAGCTAATTTTTTACAAGGTCCCATGGAATATTATTTTAAAATTTATGAATATTTTTCTATATTTTTTTGGGGCCTGGAATGAGCCCCAATAGACACACGGTGACCCTAGACTTTCCGAAAAGGAAAACATTTCTCGAAGACAATTTCATAATAGTGTCCCTCAATTTGAAGCTGATAGTACTATGACATTATGGATCTCTGTTTTGTGATGTCTAGACTTTAAAATTGTCGAAGCTACATATGCTCTGCTTTCTCATCTGAATTGACTCGTAAATCGCTGAAGCTAAAAATTCAGAGCACATCTAAATCGACTCCGAAATTGCCGAAGCTGAACATCCAACGCACATCTGAACCGACTCTGAAATTGCCAAAACTGAACATCTTTGCTGGATTCTACGCCTACGAAACGACGTCTTCACGGGGTCCCTATCACTTTCATGTTGCTTATAAATTCCCTTCCCGAATTCGTAATACTCTCTTAATTAGTGACGTGTTATCAGGTTGGTGATCATATGTGACACTTTCCTTTTTATTTCTATTGAATCGTTGTGTACATCACTCTATGTCACATTCAGTATAGTGATTATGAGAAATAGTAACTTTCTGATGATAAAGTTATACTATCTCTACCTTCTTTCATTCATAATTACAAAAATGCTATGCCCACTGACGGTGGCGTACCGACAGCCACACAGGACCCACTATGGGTCAAGAATCTGAATGAAAGATGAAAAGATTGGATCGAATTCCTACCCCTATCGAATTGAGCTGATTTTTCACAGGGCCACTCGGGTTTTTTTTTTTAAATTATTAAACAGCTTGGATTTTCCGTGAGGGACCCGTAGCTGGCGCCACGTAGCCATCGGTGCAAGGTCGGGATGGCCACCGTGGTGGCTGTAGAAGGGTTCTAATAATTAATACCGTTTGGTTCGCTTTACTTAGCAACTTACTGTTTGCTTAAAATAAACAATAAGCAGCACAAAAATAAGCAAAATCTTTTGACATCTTATTTGCATATTTGTTTTATTCAAAAATAATACTAAAGAATATATGCAAGTGAATCAAACGAGCCGCAACTGTAGGCCGAAAGTTCAATTTCAAACCCCCAAACTTAGTGCTAACAAGGCAAAAAATATTAGACCAGTTTTCTATCATGAAAATGGAACACCCCAGGCTACGTACAAAAAGTTATATTCAGACTAATTCAGTGCTCTTGAGGCATTGTTACGCGATGTCTTAGGGCTTCATCTCCGCCACATAATAATACAAGATCCAAGATTTGAGTATATGAAACCCACATCAATGGTTCGAGAAGGAGAAACCTAGCTAGGCACCCCGTGGTGACGTCCCGGAAAACTAAATAATCTCTCCCTAGCTAGCTAGACAATGACATGTACTGGGATTAATAGGAGGGAATCCATAGTACAGTAACAAAAATACAAAAATGGACATCCATCAATTTAGTCGGTCCAACCATTAGGAAAATGACTTGATACATTATTATTATCTTTTATCTTTAGGCAACACCTATCCTTGTCTCCATTTAAGCTTTCTTGGAAGAAAGCCCACAAATGTCATGTGAAGAAAGACAGCTCCTCCTTTTTCCACCTTTGCCCCCTATATATATATAAATGTATGAGACCCAAGCCTTTTTCCACCTTTGCCCCCTATATACATTCAATGGGGCATTTGAATGTGAGAGAGAGATAACATGTGCATGCACCTACACTTGGTCTGCCAATTTGCTGAAAAGGGTATGGTGGGGCTTCTTGTGAACATAGCCAGCTAAAATTCACTAAGGAATGCTCCATTTTTATAAAATTCGTATCATTTTATTAAAAGATTACAAATTATAATTTTTTGAAGGAAAAAGTTTAAATTGGTGCGAAAAAAGTCGAAAACTTTATGTATGAAAGTATTAAACGTTGTATTTGGTTGAGAGTTTAGTTTAGTTTAATTTTGGTAGTGAGTGGAGAGAGAAATAGAGTAATGATTGAAGATATAGGTAATGATTGGAGAGAGATAGAGAGAGATAAGAAACTAATAATTGAAAAAATAGGGTAATGATTGAAAACAAAACTAAAACTGAACGGGTAACCGAACAAAGCCATTATTTTTCATCGAGAAAATGACTACTTTTAAGGACAAATTAACAACCTAGCTAGAATATTGGGTGAATATGTCAATGTTATGCCCAAATTGAATGTCCAAAGCTTAAACAAAAACAGAATCCAGTTCTCATGTGAAAAGTGCGTGGTCACAAATGAGATCCGTTATGATTTATTCTTTCTGATTGGAATCATTGATTCTGCAAGTTTCGAAATGTAAATAATCCATACAAAAAATTAATATCATTGGACATGAGTAGTCATCTATACAAAAAAAATTGGGAAAGTCATGGTGGAGTAGAGGCTGGCTCTATGAGGATTTGGTTGGACCATACCCCAAGGAATATGCATGGGGCATATGTTAGGAACTTGCACTTGCTTTTGCAATCCTTACTCCAAAACAAGTACAGTAAAAAGAAAGGATGCCAACTGCTACTACTCTAGATCTGAAGCTTGTTTTACCTGGATCCATCTCGAGGGATGTGTGGAAGAAACTAAGATAAAGCTCAATACCATCACCAATTAATAAAACTTCCTGTAGTGTATTTGTAAGCCAAGTAGTATTTGTTCGTATTGTCAAATCTGAATACGTATCGAATATCATTTTTTTTTTCCCATTTTATGAGTTGTATCAAAATACGTATCGTTTGTACTAGTAAAATACGTTACCACAAGTTCCACTTCTTAAAATAAGATCTGAACTTTTTCAATAAACAATCATAGCTAGGATATGTATCGATTTCGAGATACAGACATATATTACAGGATACGTCATCGTATTGAGAGATTTCTATAATAAAATACCCGGTAAAGTACGTATAGTTTTTCGAAAGAGACGATGCGACACTGTTGATGTTTTTTAATGACTGTATATGGTATTTGTCAAAACTTGCCTATCACTGTGTCATTTCGCTTTCCTAATTTTGTGGTTTATTGGACTTTGTTCGACTAGGAAAATTTTGGGGCAACCATGGCTTCTGGTGAAGACAAAAGGTGAAGGTGCAATCCTAGTGGGAGCAGTTCATGTATACAAATGTGTTTGTTTGTTTATGAATTTTACACTTGAAAGGTGCTTTTTGAACTTTCCTTCCTGGTGGACCGACTTTGTTTTCTGTTTTATTTGGAATTTTTAGTTTTAACCACGAAAGACAATCACAATACGTCTTATCTGGGGATGCTATTGAGTGGGTATAGAGAGGCCAATTCGATCATTCATCTCGGCATGAACGGTTCAAATCGAATCGAACGTATACAAATCTGAATAGTGTATTGCTCGGTTAAGATTTGAATCGTTGATTGCCGAAATGAATGATTGGATCGGTTGCTTTGCTGGGTTCAGGTTGGCAGCATCCCCTCCATGTTAACCACTATGATCAAGAAGTAAGTGTCTTGTGGGCTTAACCATAAGAAGTTTGGAATATTGCTTTCTTTTCCTTTTGAGAAAATTATGTAAAAGAAGTCGAAAAGACTCTGCATGTCTAAAACCTTTTTAGACGGTGAGATTGAGCGCGGTTATTATTCGCTATCGCCAACCCCCGTTGTTATAATACTACCCCCAAATCTCTATCTCTCCCTCTCAATTCATATTGGTAGCTAGTGGTAGTTAGCAAAGCCTAGCTAGTGCCTACAACTTACTACTACAAGAAATGGACGATCCAATTCTCCTGTGATTTGACCCAATTCCACTATGCTCCAGGTCCCAAAGCCAACAGCTGAATAATTTCCACCAGGAGCAAAAGAATTGTGATTTTGTCACTCCAAAAATTGATGGAGAGACTTCAAAATTGCACTGTATTGATACACAAAATGGCGTAGTTTTAGAGCACCTCCATCAATTTTTGGAGTGCTAAAATCAATTTCCGGAGCAAAAAGAAGGAAAGAAAGTATGCCCGCTTTCTTTTTAATTTTTTTTTTATAAAAAAGATAATTTTGAACTCACATATTATGAAAATAAAAAAATAATTTTTGATTTTTTTGGTATTGTTTAAAAGATCTTAATGAGATCTATCAAATAAGATCTATATTGATAGAAAAATTATTTACATAAACACATAATTTTTGAGCTTAAAATACTTTTTTTTTCTAAATTTTTTTTTACTGTTTATAGCAACTAAGGACCTCAACGTTAGACATTTTCCAATAGATGTTGAAAGCCTTTGCAGTGGAAATTGAGTCATGGGGCCCTACAGCAAAGGAAAGTAAGAGAGAATCCCTAAGCCCAATAGGTACCCAAATTGGTACTAGTCATTATGGATGCTGCCTGTAGTAGTTAACTCTCAAGCCAATCCTCTTTAAAAAAAAAAAAGGGGTAAAAGAAAAAGAAAATAGGGTAGGTACCTTTCAACTACCACTCGAAATTTATTCGTGGGCACGTGCTGTATATATATATATATATATATATACACACACGTATATATATGTAAAAAAAATTTAGACTTTAGCAGTTTAGCTCCACAGTTAAAAGGTCTTGTTTTTCTTTGTTTTTTTTTATGAAAGACAAAATATCATACCAAATTATGTTGGAGGATACGAGGTTAGAGAGACTGTTCAATATGAAACAGTAGGAATATTGGATCGTATCTAGTCCATTTGATAGATTGAGCGTCCAGTTCGGTCCATTGTGTGCCTTCTTTCGGCTAGTGATTGGAACCTTTCGCATATTAGAGTTTGTTGAGAACGTCAATCGCGAACCAAATCACGATTGGACGTCATTTCATTTGATTTAGACAGTACTATATTATCATAGGTGCAAATGAGAGATACTTCACAAATGTGCGTACTGTTTTTAAATACCACAAAATAAAAAGGGGCAATATCGAGAGAGATTTTTCTTCAACCACACAACAAAGAAATTTTTTAGTGCCAAGTGGGTATCACGTGGTACCCACTCAGCACATCCGAGTCGTCTGATGCGATTTTGGACGGCTCGGATTTGGAGAGAGAAAAAAGAGAGAGAAAGAGGAGGGGTGAGAGGAGAGAAGATGTTTCAATCTGAACAGTCCAAAAGTGCATCTAACGGTTCGGGAGTGCCGAGCAGACAACACGTGAGATATACCTGCTCGGCACTGAATAATTTCTCCACACAGCAAGAGATTGTTGCACAAATCTTGGTTGAAGACCCTTTAGGAAGAGCAGTTAGCTTTGTGGGGAAAGATAAATCTACAAATTTCTTAGGCAATCCTCAAACTTACAATTCACACAAATATTGTTCAACTAATAAGAAAAACTATGCCTGGTTATGTACCCTATTTGTATTTCTTTAATTGGGGGTTTCCTAACGTCCAGCTTGCCCCTTTCTCTTGCTTGTTGCAAGGTAAAATTTGACACTAATTGCCTATATTGATGTTTAAGTAATTGAGCTGGAAAAACCTTCCTTGAGTTAATTATATTAGTAGTACTTTTGTTTCCCAAAAGGCAACCTAGAGGAGGTTGAATAGGGTTGCTAACAATGATGCCCAATTAAACAATAATTACTAAACAACAACATTAAACAAGAAGCAAGATTAATTAATCGAGTGAAATTTGAATTTTTAACTCTATCGAATCGAAAGCATGTAAATCATACAAGACTTGCATAATGAAGCACAATGGAATACTTCGAGCTTTCCAAGATCTATGAACCGAGACCCGCTCCACAAGCACAAACTGTGAACAACGTCTTTGAACACGAATATGAACACTGTCTTCTAATCTCACTGGGTAGAGAAGACCGTCTTTGAACACGACTATGAACACCGGCTTTGAACACGAATATTCACACCACAAATCCTAGGTCCTAGACCTTGTTTGGTTAAGGGTCTTAGATTTTAAAATCTAATCATTATCTAATTTCTATCTCCACTCATCACCCTTATCACTAATCATTATTCTTATTTTTTTCTCTATCTCTTTTCATTCATTATCTCTATTTTCAATCATTATTATAATTCCAAAACGAACGGGGCTTCTTACATGGAAACCTAGAGAGAGAAGATATTTGACAGTTTCTAGAGGAGAATGAGAAAGAATTTTGTTTCTGGTTGTGTGGATCTTCAAATATCTGCAGGACTATTTTTAGATAATGTCCGAGAGTTTAAAGTGATAGAGATAAGAAGTCGATCTCAACCTTTAACAAACCCAATCACTTAACCACATGTGAACGACCCATGTGGGTTGGATTTCGTCCAATCAATCCATTAAAGTAAAGAGAAGGGAAAAGAGATCGATTAAAAGATGTATACTGGTTCAGGAATGCATAGTCTAGTCCACTTCTCAAGTTTTGACTTGAGTTTCCACTATTCTCCAAATAGTTTACAAATACTTGCTTTCCCGTGGAGCTAGCGAACCGCTAGAATTTTCTCCAAAATCCTAAAAAAGAACCTTAAGCTTCCAAGTGTTTAACGCCTTATCTCCTTATAAACACTCATATTTAGAGTATTGTTACTATTACATGAAGATTTGAAGGATGAGTACGAAGCTCAATATTAATAGGTGCAATCACGGAAGTTCGTCAATATTAAATCTTTAGAACGAGAAATCCAAATTAAACTTTGTTCTAGATTATCAAATTCCTTTCTCTTCCATTCTATTTGAATTCATGTCTAAAATTAAAATATTTTTAGTTTACAATTTATATCCAATCTATTCTTTTGTTCCGTACTTATATGGCAGCCTTCTGTATGGAAGACGTCTGGTAGTCAGCAAGGATGGGACTAGGGGGGTCTAGTGGCAACGATCGCCACGATAAGAATTTTAGAAAATGCAATTATTATATGTGGAAAAAAAAATTATTCCCAACTTATATAGTCTCGCCACTGCTAGATTTTTTTTTCTTATTTTTTTATTATATTCTATTCATAAATCTTTCTCTTTTTTTTTTCAAGAAACAAGAACCAAAAAAGTATTCTAAAACTAAATTCAATAGGCCAAAATGAAATAATATAAATGATGATGTGTAATTAAGAAAAAAAAAACTCCACATTAATTCTAACTCTAAAATAACTTAATCTAAAAAATTAAGGGAATTTAATTATAATGTCACTCTCAAAAGAGAATGCGGTTATCAATTTGGAAAATCCATATAGGGATCTGGGGAGTGACATTATAAATTTGGAGAGCAACATTATTTTTGTGCATACTGATGCTCTGGACTATCAATGTAAGAATCATGGTAATGTGCACATAAATTAAATTGGGCCTGTCCTCTCTGATACTATTTGACTTTGACTTTGATTTGAGGGCATGGTTCTGCAGCAAAACACGTATAGGGAGGCTACTATTTAAGTGTTATTATGAGATCAGCCACTTTATATATATTGCCAAAAGTTAGGTTTGTTTCCAATCATTCTCCGCTCATACCCTCAATGATTGGGGACTACACGAGTTCTACTGTTGTTGTTGTTGGAATGGCATTATCGATGTCCAGAATTAAAATTAGTCTTTTTTCATACTCCATGTGCAAATGAAAAACATCATTTACTATAGTTTTTATTATGTTATTTTAATTTTTTTCGGAGCCGATAACTATTAATATTGTGATACATCTTTTTTATTTTTTTAGGATACATTTTACCACTACTAGAATAAAATATTGATTCCATCCCTGATAGTCAGCGACAACCGGCTTGTCAATCAATCTATCATCTGATTACAATGCATGAACTAATTTCATTCAAGACTTGTAAAATGGAGTCAATCGAAGACAAAAATATCGTAACTTGCATTTTCTATCTAGAAACAATAAAAATCTTGTTTGTGACATCATGATAGCGAAATGCAGTACATCCTCAATCAAAATATCGTATAGATACCATACAATTTCTTCTAACAGTCGGTGCCTCCATCGTCGGTGTCGGGTGGTTTCTCTCGGCTGGAGGTGGCCGGCGTGCTTTGTGGATATCATTCACGGTGGCTTTGTTTTGTCTTTCTAGTCTGTTTAATCGCTCCTGTTTCCATCGGTTTTTAGTTTTAGCTCTGTTAGGGCTCCTTTTTCAAGCCGGGGCGGCTATTGGTTAGATGGCTGACCCCTCGTGTCAGCCCTTTGAGGCGGTGAGTCGTGCACAGGTCTAGTCACTGGCTTTGTGGTTTGTTATCACTGCTCCTGGGTCACCTGTTATTATTATTTTTCCTTCGGTGATGGTTTGCTGGAGATTTCCTTTCTCTGTATTAGGATGGATTTGCTGCATTTAGCATATTTTGGCTGTTAATGAATTGGGTTTTTCAAAAAAAAAAAAAAAACAATAACCAAACATGAGAAGACGCGCATATTTCTAGTGACATTAACCCGTTCACCGCGCGTATGGCATATTGAAGGGGCCTGTGGGTTGTTTGAAAAGGTAGGTGTTTGATGGATCCTTCCATACACCTCCAATAGAATAAACTAAGGCTAGTTCAGGCCGAAAGGTCGGTGGTTTGCCAGAGAGAATATTTGGTTGGTTCTAGCTTCCAATTGAAAAAAGGAATTAATAATATGCATAACTATGGAGTATTTTAATCCTCAATCCCTACTGTGGACCACCTCTATGAATTTAAATGACGTTTTATCATCAGTAATAAGTAAGCATCATTTAATACAAAGTACTTATTGGCGGACCAAAGCGATATTAGCAGTAATAATTAGTGAAATCATCAAAATCTAAACATCTTTTTGGTTTACGTTTAGCATTATTAAATTAGTACGTACCCATACCGAAACCAAGTTTGATCTGAATAATACTTGAGATTTCTTGATTACCAAGCATAGTGGAGTATATTATATACAGTATGTAAATGCACCTACTCAAGCTGTAAATTAATTTTACTAGATGGTTCCTATCCTGAACTTATTCTTTTTGATATCTCAAAAATTCCAACAATTCTCACTATGAAAATTTGAAACCGTTAGATTGATTTTTCCCAATAAACATTACACAAAAACAGCTACTCTTATTCTGATGTTGTGGTTAGGTAACTTCTTGGTAACATAATCCTTCAGAACACCCTCCCCTCTCGCTCCCAACACCATTTCGCTCTCAATCATTACCTTGCGCTCGTGAATCCTCATTCTCGCAAGTATAATTTGAAATGCTTTTACGCTATGTGACTTAAATAATGAACTATTAATGAATACTTTCCGGTGGTCTACCCTTCATGCAAGGAAATTGACAATTAACCAAACCTTTTGAGATAGTATATATTGCTAACCAATCACCCAACCGACGCCCTACTAACCAGCAATCCATCATTGAATCAAATATCCAAACACTTTAATGCTCCGCTTGATTATAACCCAACGTTATCCAACTCAACTTGGAACTCGACATCTTTGACAAAAATGTCGATGGAAATTACAAAGGGAAAGGCTCCACTAGAATAGAGCTAAGACCAATAAGAAATTAATTTAATTACTGGCATTGCTTATTCGATTAGATCCAATTAACAACTATTGATCGCCAATTACTAATTAATATCTACCGATTAATCGCTCGAAGGTAACCGACCGCCCAACTAACACCTAATGACTTTAGAACATTGACTAAGATTGTTCCATTCAGAACTGAGCCAAAATCAAAACAAGTTCAACACTCACAGAGATTCCCAGAGATTCCCAAAATTCTCAGGGCCGCAACTTCAGGACCCACAGGCACATGAACTTCGAAGAACCACATGAAAAAGGAATTTTCTATAGAAAGTTCATTTCCCATTTTCCACGTAATTTACTCGGTTCACACACCAGGACACAAAAACCAAAAAATCTTTTTGCCAAAACCCAAATCAAAAAGCAAAATTTACCCAGATATTTACACAACAATAATCACCCCTGTACCTAATTAGCACCCACTAATAACCGTAATTATATTTTTCCCCCCACAATCCGAAGGGATAATGGAGTAATAATAATAGTAGTAGTAATCAAAAGCTTAATCACAAACCAAAACTCAACTCAAAAACTCAATTGACCTTTCAAAACGGGTGAAGATTATTGCTCAGCCCGTTCACATTCGTGAAGAACCCGACCCAATCCTGTCTCCCGGACGACCGCCGACACTCTCCCTCCTTCCCCGCCGACGCCGCGGTGGCCACACCGTAATCCTCCTCCTGCGCCGCCGTCACCGGCACAACCTCGCCACCTCCGAAGGAAGTCTTTTCCGTTGTCGTTGCCTTGGCAGAAACACTCTCGTCCTTGAGCTTCCTCGCACTCGAATTACCGAGAAATACGGAAGGCAGCCTCCCGTCGCTGTTGCTCCGCCGCAGGAGGTCCCGGATCCTCCACCGCTTCGACGACCCCGTCGACCCGCTCTTCCTCCACCTCTCCGGCACCTCCGCCGCCGATTTCGGCGTCCAGGCGCAGTAGGTCCCCGCCGGGATCCCGTCGAGCTCGTCGGAGGACTCCGACGACGAGCACGACGCTACCGAGTCCCGCTCCTCCCTCATCAGACTCCTCAGAGAAACCCTAATCGGCGACGAAGGATTACTAGCCTTGGAAGAAGAGCAATTCGCTTTACCATCGCCACCGCTCCCCACACCGCCAGCAAATAACACATCTTTCCTCCCGAAGACGGGGAAAACGGGCCTGATCTGGCCGTTGCAGAAGATCTCGTCGGCGGAAATCGACTGTACGCACACGGAAGGGAACTCGAAATCGTCTTCGTCTTTGTTTACTTCTTCATCTTCTTCTTCTTCTAAAATCGTGGGGTGCTTCCGAGCGACGTCGTTTGATTTACCTTGATTCTCTTCGAGGTCGCCGTACAAGTCGTCGAATTCGGATCCCGATTCGAGGCGGAATTCCTCGACGACTCTGGCGGCGATGTCTGCGAGGGTGCCGGAGGAGTAGGTAGTGAAGCTGGGAGAGAGTAAGGCAACTGGACTCGACGACTGCATCTGAAAAGAATAGTATTTGCCTCTGTTGTGGCCACTATGTATAGAAGGCAGGGTAGTGAATACTGAGATATTCTAGAGAGAGAGAGAGAGAGAGAGGAGTGATTTGGTTGAGAGAGAGAGGCGAGAGAATAATGGGATTAGTTTGAGGATGCGTAGGTGCGAGTGGTTGGGGGAAACCGGTTAACTGTACTGAAGGCTTTGGAAATGAAATATTAATGGGGAGAGGGAGAGAGAGAAAGAAAGAGAAACCGGATCAGTTCGAGGACGTTTCTTGAGGAGTTTGTTTTCAATGGGTGAACTGCTTGCCTGCTGCTCTTCCCTTTTTCTTTAGAGTGTTCTTTCCTTAGTTCACACGTAACACGTGGTTCGTCTTACACGTGTAAAGTTACACAAGTTCACACGTATATCCAGAAAAAAATACTATCAAGTGCTCCTGGAGTACCTCGTGTTCCAACTTCCAAGGCTTTTTCTCACTTGCAAGTTGATCGTGTGGTGTGCGATTTTGTTCACCCCGTAACTTTTTCTCACTAGTAGGAGAAATTATTCATTACCCCAAGGGCAACACGTCTACTTTGTCAAGTGGTGCCTCTTACCAATAAAAATTTGCCTTGTAAGTAAAATTATTAGTCAGAAAGTCTAGTCTCGTTTGAGGCATTAAATCCACTGACACATGTTCTTCTCTTTCCACTAGCCACAGCCTTCTCTCTAAACTTAAGTGTTCCAAATTTGAATCCATTTGAATGGGTGAGAAAGTTTTATTTTTTTATCATTTAATTCTAAAGGGTCATAATTAAATTTTGACTATAAGGCTCTCGTTGATTAGCCCTAAGAAAATCGTAGAATTAAATATCTCTTAAAACTAACTAATAAGAGCCCTAGAGTTAAAATTTAACTATGACCCTTTAGAATTAAATGATCAGAAAAATAAAATTTTCCCACCCATTCAAATTAATTGAAATTCGGAACACTTAATTTATTTTCGTTAAATTTGGTTAAGTGTTCCAAATTTCAATCCGTTTGAATGGGTGAGAAGATTTTATTTTTCTGATTATTTAATTCTAAAGGGTCATAATTAAATTGACTCTAGGGTTCTCGTTGTTTAGTTCTAAGAAATATTTGATTATACGACTTTCTTAAGGCTAATCAACGACAGCCCTATAGTCAAAATTTAATTATGACTCTTTAGAATTAAATGATCAAAAAAATAAAATCTTCTCACCCATTCAAACAAATTGAAATTTGAAACACTTATGCTATATTTGGATTGGTGTTTGAAATTTTTTTTGAAAAATAGTAAGGGATATAAGTGGAGAAAGAAATATTGGAAGTAGATAGAATTTAGAGGGAATTTTTTGAAAAATTCTTTTTGAATTGTAAAGAGAACAAGACATAATTTTAGAGAGAAGACTGTGTCTAGTGGAGAGAGAGGAACGTGTGTCAGTGAATTTAATATCTCAAACGGGACTAGACTTTCTGATTGACAATTTTACCCACAAGGTAAATTTTCATTGGTGGGAGGCACCACTTGACAAGAAGGGAGGGGGGCTGCTTTCCCCTTGGGGACAACAGAATGCTGTTGTGCCCTATTTTGGGGCCCACTCTAGTCTCGTTTCGATGATCGGAATCGTTCACTTTGTAGAGCTCGTCGAGAGAATAACTAAGAAAAAAATCAGCTTAATTGGATATCATTAAGTGCCTAATCGGAACCTTTTTATCTTGAAAAGAATGGATCCGAAACACTAGATCAAATCCACTGTAATCCATGGACTAAGAGTTATATGGGCTCCGATCAGGCATTTAATAATATCCAATTAAGCTGATTTTTTGCACAGTTGTTCTACTCAACGAACTCTACAAAGTGAACAATTCCGATCATTAGAGCGAGACCCGGGATGGACCCCAAAATCGGGACAGCAGCCCCCTGCGTCCACTTGGCAAAGTAGACGTGTTGCCCTTGGGGCAACGAATAATTTCTCCTTTACTAGATAGGGTGCTTTTGCTGTGCCGAAGGCACTGCTGTTTGGGCTGAATTAGCTCAATCAAATGGCAAATGATTGTGTGCGGGCGTGCCAGAAAAGAAATAACTTCACAGATGAAATTACTCTTTTCAAATCGATTTGAAACAACTAATCTCAATCAGGCAATTGTGTTATCCGTTCGATTACCTCAACTAAGAGGATTTTTCCTTAAGGTATCAACCAAATAAAAGATTGACGCGCTTCGAATCAGAAAAGATGATTGAACACAAACAAACTTGAATTTAATCAAAGGTAGATTTGTATACAAACACTCTTAAGATTCTTCTAAGAACAATACAGTAAAATAAGCACACTGAATTTAATCAAAAGTGGACTTACAAACGACTATTCTTTGGTAAGAAAAGAACTTACAAGAAAATAAGAGAACTTGAATTTAATCGAAAGCAATCTTACATGCAAATAAGCCTTCAACTTACAAAAAGATTCTACTTTAAACTAAACTAATCTAAGATAGATCTCTGAGCAATCATTTTGTATGAGTTGTCAGATGATATGAATTTTTTGTGTGTCTTTCTCTCTTCACTTTACTTCTTTATTTATAGACATTGGCCCTGCCTTCGATCTCCACGTCTTCGATTGATACCCACGTTGGCCACATAAAACGGTTGAGGGGCTTTCGAACGGTTACCTTGATATTTCCAGCATTCCTTTTTTCCCTGCTTGCTTCGATCATGGTGTTCATGGCCACTTCCTGGATCGTGGTTCCTACTTTCAAGCAACGAGAATTAATGCAACACGTCTGCTTCCAAAATGATTCCCTGTAATTGAATTTAATTTCAGTTATAAAACAGGGCAGTGAGGGCACCGTTCGATGATCGCAAAGTCTAAATCAACGATTAGATCCAATAATCTCCCAAACCAGCGTTTAATTACTACTCAAACGACACCGGTTCACTTTAAAACGACACCGTTTGCCATAAAAACAATGCCTCCCTTAATATCCATAATCCTCTGTAATTGGTACTCGACCGGGACAGGCTCCATACAACCGCCGTACCGTTCGGGGCCACGTGGAATTTTTTCATTGGGTGGCACTTTTCAGGATGTAAACACACCCCCCGCATTAACATTTTATTTATGCTAAATAAATATTAATGGCACACGTTCTCTGCCCATGTCCCTTCAAATTCGGACGCACGAAGCATGACAGGATTCCATTCCCATGCACGTCTATTGAGCTTCCCAAAGATAGCTACAATAATTTTCCTATAAATGGCAGTTAATGATAGGGTTTAACGAATCACATTACCCCTCATAAACCCCTTCGAATTTGAGTCTTTCCTGTCAAGAAGTCTTAAGTTTATGGACTCTCTTCCAGAAATCAATCTCATTCTAGATAACCTTGATCATCAATCTTACTCTCCCCAAATGTCTCCTCCAAATTCCCCTCGAATGTTGGCAGGCAAGATTATTTCTGATCGAACATTTCATACCCCCAACCTATCTTCCACGGGTTGGGATTCCTCTTTGACCCGTTCGAATTCATGTGATGGGTCCAACTGGGGCTCATGGGAAGAAAACTCCACTAACACCACTACTGGCACCATTCTGGTCAAGTTCGATCAACCTGACCCCACACCCAATAGATTCCATCACTTTCGAACCCTTTTTGCGAGCCACTTCCTGCCATTGAGCGGTAACGACACCGCTCACATGGGCATGCTCGAATCAATCTATTCGTCCCTCAAATTTTCTCCTTTCCTCAAACAAGAGGAAAACTATCTTGGGCCTGCCCCCTATTGCGACTTCAAACGTATGGCCCAAGCCCAAAAAACCCTTTGGCTCACAGAGGTGCAAACCCCACACTTCCCAGCTGATTTCGAAGAGACCCATAAGTTGGTTCCTCTTCCTGAAGAACCCGACTGGTTCACTGAGTTGAATAACCTTGCCATCAACACTCCTCATTTCCAATGGCAATACGGTTATTCCATCTATCTTACTGACAATAGCAAAGCTCTGCAGCTCCTTGCGGCCTTCTCATTCCTGGATATCCACATCCTGGAAGAACAAGTCCCACTTAACAATTTCAAATGGGCTTGTGAAACACTAGTACTATGTTCCATTCCCTCCGCGGTTTCTTATCAAATCCACAGTTTCCTGGATTTCTTACCAGTGATCAGGTCATGGCTCGAAGCCAATACTGCTGCGTATTGCTTCGATCAAATCCTTCAAGATTATGCCATTGCCAAAGAAAGGATTGAGAAGTTGCATGACCAGATTGAGAACTTCACCGCTGAGTCCTTCGAAGTGGTACCTGGCCATGTAGACAAAAAGCTTCGAAGGCGCTTCAAAAGACGACAAGTGAAGCGTCCCACAAAAGAAGCTAAGCTTCGAAGGAAGGCCAAAGCACTGGTGCTCCGCTTTAGGCCTCTGCTGGAGAAGAAATTGGAGTCAGACTCCAAAGAAGACATGAGGAAAATGGAGCTGAAATTCCTCCAATTTGCATGGAACAAGTTCCACAGTCTTGTTACTTGGTCCTTTCCTCATTACTTCGAGAATAAAAAAGCAACTTCTCAGCACCCAGGCCCTTCGAAGGCCTAATTTGTATTTCTTTTCATAGAAAACTAGGATTTCCTTTGTTTTGCTTTTTTTGTGTAAATATGCAAATTTTAATTTCGTAATCCAGTAGCAGTTTTTGTTTAATGAAATTCCCCTTTTTTATCAATACGCTGGACTTGGACTTACTATTAAAATAGAAATTCTAACAATAATAACTCTATTAAAAGAGAAAAAAAAAACAAAACCCAGCGGACCCCAGGGTATGGGCCTACTATAGGCCTGGCCCACTTGCAGGAGTATAAAAGCGGAATTAATTCAAAACTACCCCTTGCATTCTACGCATTCAAGCTTTTCAAACTCGAAATCCCTCAAGAACAGAACTCTCTTTCTCTCCAACAACGCTAAAACCAAATCGAATCAATGGCTTCTTCTAGCGATCCAACAGCCTCAGAACATCCTACTCCCTCTTTGGCATTGAGGCGGTTCGTGTCAGGAAAAACACCGGG
Organism: Rhododendron kiyosumense; assembly: GCA_019656275.1. NCBI lineage: Eukaryota > Viridiplantae > Streptophyta > Magnoliopsida > Ericales > Ericaceae > Rhododendron > Rhododendron kiyosumense. The sequence continues at coordinate 273,073 of BPLS01000600.1, forward strand.
ACCGACCGGAGAGCCCTACCTCGACGCCAGGGTCTTCATTCCAAACCCTAGCGAAGAAGGTACTTACATCTTGGGCCCTCAACTCATAGGAGAAATCCCTGCTAGGCTTTCTCTTTATTATCCTCGACTGGGGGATGCCGAAATCCGGGCTTGTTCGAGCCTCGATTGGCAAAATTTTCCAAAGAAATCATTTCCCTGCTGGCCTACATTGGACAAGGATTGGAAGATATGGACTACCCGCATGTTGGCTGCGAAGTCGGACGATCTAGAGAAGGTGGGTTTAAAAAGAATTATTACCCTCCTTCGAAGGGGGGTCCCACAAAATCCTTCTCTGATTCAGGCCGCTTTGGCCTACTGGGACCCATCCTTCAACTTCTTTCGCTTTAACTGTGGCATGATGGCACCCACAGTTCTGGATGTTACCCAAATGCTGGGGCTCATTCCATATGGCCCCCAATTTGACCCTACCAAGGAATACCTCCCCCCTGAGGGCTTTACTCGTCTGACCGCCACAAACGGGGCCTTTTCCCAATTCTACCAAAGGGAAAAGAAATTGGTAGGCGAAGTGACTGAAACAGAATTCTTTGCCTACATTCTCTACACCCTCTGCAAGCACATCTTCTGCCATTCTGGAAAAAGAGTGATGAATGAATTCGTTCCGGTGGCACTGGCACTTGCTAGAGGTGAAGAGTTCGACTTCGCCTCCTTCTTCCTTGGCCACGTCTACAAGGCCGGGTATGACTTCTATCAGAAGGGTTTGAACCACTCACAGGGAGGCCCCCAATGGTTCATTCAACTATGGCTTCATGCTTACTTTCCTGAGTTGGGTCCCTTCAAAGCACCCACATCCCTTGCTGGCCTCGTTGAGACGCCCAATGTTCATGGTGACAACTACGTTCACCCAGAGGACAGCACAACACAGACCTTGGTGTACTACCTCTGCTTCTTTGCTGGTCTCGCCTCAGACAGAGAGTGGCCCAATCCATTCTCCACTCATGTTGGGCCAGCATGGTTGTTCGACATTCTGGCGGATAGACAAGGAAGATCCTCTCTAGCTCTCCAAGCATGGAGCAACATTCTGACGAGCAGAGAGATCTTTATTTCCTCGTCGAACAACCTCAAGTCCATAGCACATGCAGAGGTATACTGCCCTGCACAATTCGCTAGACAGTTGGACTTTGTTCAAGGCATACCTTCCCCTTGCTGTGGCTTTGCCAACATTTGTATGTCTGAACGATCACCCATCTCGGTCGAGCATTTCCTGACAGGGTTTGCTCAAGCCCGAAATGCATTGAGGAGGACAATTACTCAGGACTTCAGGGAACCTGAAGTGCGCACCACCCCTGCATTTGACGACTGGTGGCACTCCAACTGCTCTTTCCTCTCAGGGGTTAAACCCTACAAACAGTTTCTAGCCCACATTGGGTTTGAGAAGTCTGAGTTTGGTCATGGAGGAAAAAATGACTCGTCCTCCTTTTCCTCTGACAACGCATTTGGCCTGGTTGGAGGGATCGAAGACATTGCTGGAGGCGAAGTTGAACAACAATTGACTCCAGTTGAAGCCTCTCCAATCGCAATGGCCGTTCCTCCCTCTCTACCAAGAAGGCAATCTACGAGGGTAACACAAAAAAGAGGTAAGTGTCCCTGAACACATCTTCTTTTCTGCCGAAACCAAACCTAATTACATTCAATACTGCAGGAGCCCCCTCTTCTTCAGAAAGCGCTTCGAAGAGAAGAAAAATTACTTCTCCGCCCAAAGAAGTAATTCCCACCAAGCACTATCTCGAGCCCTCAGCTGATCCTCCAGGTTGGTTCACTTTCCTCTAACTAGTCTTTAAATTGCCATAATATTTATCTGAGTCACCTTTTTATCCCCTTCCTTTCAGCTTCGAAGAGGACAAGGACCACTAGGAAGCGTGGCCCCCAGGTTTCTTCCAGTGATGAAGAAACAAAGAGTGATACAGAGATACTGGCCTCCAGGGGTAAATTCCTTTCTCATTTATGGTTCAGTACTCCCTTAGGAGTAAGAGAACTTTATTCTAATCCTTGAGTTCGAACCAGGTGAAACAAGGCAAGTGAAGGAGACCCTCCTCTATGTGAGGAAAACAACTCCTCCCAAGAGGCCTGTTTCTCCAAAAAGACCTTCCTCCCCAGAAGAGGTAAGTCAATTTACACTGCACACATTCTCATGTGTCTCTTGTGCTCGTGATTCACTGTCAACTTCTTTGTAGGCTCAAGCTGCACCTCCTGTTGAGGCATTGGAGCTAACTCCTGCTCCCTGCCTTCCACAAGAAGTGATAGAGCCCTTAAGCCAAACGTCAGAAGATGTCCCACAAAAGGTATCTTCTGAACACTCACCTTTTGAATTGTGAAAGGATTCACTCTAACTTTCATTTGTCCTTTGCAGCCATCCCCTGCTCAAGCTCTTTATGTACAGAAAGACTCTGCTGCAAAGGATATTGACATGCATACTTTGCTGTCACTCCTTACTGAACCAACCTTTGCACAAGTACTGACCAGCTTGGCTCCTTTGAAGACCTTGGAGCCCCTTCCTATCCTTCAGAGAGACTTCCCCCTCACTCCCTTATCGGTTTCAGGGGAGGGACCTCTAAGGATGAATCCCACTTTGGCTTCGAAGAGCCATACTCTTAGAAGTGCTGAGGATCAAGGCTCCAGTTCAGCCTCTTCCTCTGATCAGGTACTCTTGACAATCAGTCATACCTTTCATTTCCTGTTTTTCATTTAACTTAACTTTAACTTATAAACCTTATGCAGGCAACAGGCATGGCTCTTCCTCCTGAAGACCATCCCACATCTTCCTCTTCTCCAATTGACTTACCCTTAGTGGTTTTTGACATATCCTTCTTTAAAAGTCAATTGGAAGAATTTTGTAATAAAATAGCTACTCCCACCCCTCTTATCTCTTCGAACCCCTTGGAAAACCTTTAGCAACTCTTGAGCCCGTCCACACCTCTTCTCTTGCCCTCCTTTAGGATTAAACATGTTCTTTCGAAGGAAGAAGTTCTGATATTAAAGAGTCTTCTGAAGACTCTAAATCAACTAGGACTTCCTACTCTGATCGAACATGGTTTAGCCTATCATTTTGAGGTGTGCCATCAAGCTTTACTTCTCTCCCAAGGCCTTCCCATGTCAATCAATTCCACTCTCCAAGAGCAACTCAAGCAGTTCAGTGAATTGATTGCTCATAATCATTTCTTGTCCGAGAGCATTGGATTGACCTTCGAAAAGGCCAACAAGTTAGAAGCCAAAGCACTCGAGACTGCCTCTCGTCTATCTTTATATCAGGCTCGTCAATTGGAAGAATTTTGTAATAAAATAGCTACTCCCACCCCTCTTATCTCTTCGAACCCCTTGGAAAACCTTCAGCAACTCTTGAGCCCGTCCACACCTCTTCTCTTGCCCTCCTTTAGGATTAAACATGTTCTTTCGAAGGAAGAAGTTCTGATATTAAAGAGTCTTCTGAAGACTCTAAATCAACTAGGACTTCCTACTCTGATCGAACATGGTTTAGCCTATCATTTTGAGGTGTGCCATCAAGCTTTACTTCTCTCCCAAGGCCTTCCCATGTCAATCAATTCCACTCTCCAAGAGCAACTCAAGCAGTTCAGTGAATTGATTGCTCATAATCATTTCTTGTCCGAGAGCATTGGATTGACCTTCGAAAAGGCCAACAAGTTAGAAGCCAAAGCACTCGAGACCGCCTCTCGTCTATCTTTATATCAGGCTCGAAGAGATAAGTTTTCAGAGCTTGACAAGAAAATGCAACGGTTACAAGAAGAGATGGAGAAAGTCAGGGAAGAGAGAGCTGAAGTTTCAAAGGGCTTCCCAGAACTTGAGAGTGAAGCACTAAGGGATGAGTCAATTCTCCCACGACTTATTCCTTCCCTTCGAAAGGAACAGAGGAGAAGAGCAGCTCATACGTCCCTTTTGGATGCTAATTTTAGTTCCCTTCAAGGACTTCTAACTAGCATTTGTAATGTAACTAGTTCTTTTCTGTAACTTTACACAGGTTGTACTTTATTCTTTCATTAGTTATTCGATTCTCCTGGGCAAGTACACCCGTCATTAAACCAAACACTGTTTTCCACTTTCCATAACTCAGAAAGATTACTATGCCAACGCTCCACCTACCGTATCTTAAAGTGCCATAAATGAATATTCTCAAACTTACTAGTATAAATAGAGGCTTTGGGAAAAAGAAAACTCACAAACGTCTTCTTCCCTTGCTTTTCTTCTTTCAGCAACTTCCAAACCATGTTTCTCAGCTAGGGCCCCAAAGAAACCCATCATGAAGCCTCCTCTGTTTTCGAAGAAAAGCTTCCAACATAGCCACATCATTTCTCACGAGATTTCCCTTAAACCCTAAGGCCTCTGGGTATAGCCACATCAGTGCTCACGATGTGGCTGTATCCAGCGGTCGCTTCGAAGACCAAAGAATCTAACCAATAATGGTCTTCGAAGCCCACCTACCTACCTATGGAGCTATGAGCTTCCAACTGTGATGCTAGGAGCTCTATATCCCTACCAATAACTGGTAGGGAACTTGGATCAAGTCTCAATGAAGCTTGGTCCTAGTCTTTGTATCTCAGTTGGGTTATCCCTAGAGACTCAGCTTTGATCCCTAGGGACCCAGCTTCGAGATACTAATAGACCCTAGATAGGTTTCTCAATGTAATCCTTTATTCAAATGTAATGGATCCTTAGATAGGTTTCTCAATGTAATCCACTTGTAACCTCCCGAGTTGATGAAATGAAAACTGCTTATTCATATTTATGTTTCCAACTGGCTTTGACCAACGAATTGGTAGTTTAGCCTTTCGTTACCGCTTTCACTCTGCTTTTGATGCTAAATACTAACATGGACGTAGCAAGCATGAAGAAAATCACAGAAACAAAAAATTTCCTCACAAGCACTTTTATATTATTTACTCCTGACTGGGCTTCTCCTTCGAAGCTCTCGAATAAATAATAAACAATGTTGACAACGCTGAAACACGCTAGCTCTTCGAAAACCAACCACACGCGGTCTAAATTAATTTATCCAACTCATTTATTTCCCGAGGCATTCCAGCCGTCTCCTTGTGAGTTGCAATTCATTAATTATCAGAAGGCATGCCGTCCAAACGCTCTCAGACCCTTCGTCTTCTGAGCCGTACGTATTTCCACTCATCAATGCCCATAATCACTGAAGTGGACTCGTTTGATTATAAATACACCAATGTGTTATCAGGACGGTGCATTCTCTCTTTCACTCTCTCCCGCTCCACATATCCAATCATGGATGCTGATCAGCCCACTCTTTCTGTCAACCTTGCAGCTGAGATTGCTAGGCTAGCCAACATGCTTACGGAGCTCAAGAGAGAGATCCAAACGGATCTCCAGGCCCTTCGAAGCGAGGTCGAACAGCTTCGAAGCCAGCTGGTGTGCGTGGAGACAGCTTCACGTCTCTGCTTGGCTAGGACCTGGGATGATCTCTCATCCGTCCTTTCGGCTCACAAAGCAAAAAATCCCCCGGAGGGAGGATCTTCTTAAAGATTCTCCTTTGGGACTGTGAGGATCAAATATGATCTTCATTTTTGCTTTTTCTTTTTTTAGGCCGAAGGGGTTTTTTTTGTTCAGATCCACTTGGGTCTGTTTCAACCCATTTGGGTTTCCTTTTGTTTTGTTGTTTCATAAATATAATGGAAATTTGGTTGATAGTGCTTGACTCTTTCAAGGCTTCGAATGCTAATATGACACACTGGCTGAAACGTGATCATATGAGAACTTCATAAAAAGAACTCCTGAATGTCAAAACCAATTAAAATCTTACCGCTATACAACCAATGCCTCGAATTCGGGATTCGCTTTGGCTTTAGCTATAATCCAATTCCATCGAAAACCTCAGAAACCTTCCCTCGAAAGCTATCTTCTATGAAAGGATTCCCATATTGATGGAGTATAAGCTTTGAGATGCCTTCCATTGATTTTCCTTCGATGAACATAACAATCCAGATTTCTCAAATGGTAGGCTCCTCCTCTCAACACTCTATGGATTTGAAAAGGCCCTTCCCATGTTGGCGCCCATTTTCCTAATCCATCCCTTTTTACCCTCCTATCCCTGATAGGAAGGATAACCTTCCATACAAGGTCTCCTTCATCAAAGCTTCGAAGAGCGACTCTCTTATTATAACTCCTTGCTACTCTTGCCTTTTGCAACATGATTTGATTTAAAGCCTTTATTCTGGCTTCATCAATGTCTTCTAACTCCATGTGCATGGCTTGATGATAAGACCCTGTATCCAAATTATTTTGACATGCTACTCTTTGAGATCTTACAGTAATCTCCATAGGCAACACAGCATCATGTCCATAAGTTAAGGCAAATGGAGTAGTACCCGTGCTAGTCCTCTTTGTATTTCTATATGCCCACAAAGTGTCAAGTAACAACTCATGCCAAACCTCTGGGTTCTGATCCACCATTCTTTGAATCCCCCTCTTGATAATCTTGTTGGTTGATTCTGCTTGACCATTTGACTGAGCATAATAAGTGCTGGTATATATTAATGAAATTCCATGGTTACTAGCAAAGTTCTTTACCAGCTTCCCTTCGAATATGGAACCATTATCCACTGTTATCGTTTGAGGGCTTCCAAACCTGTATATGATTCCTTTTATGAAATCAATAACATGGGTTTGTTTTACCTCCTGATAAACTTGTGCTTCCACCCACTTTGTAAAATAATCAGTAGCCACTAAGATAAACTTATGCTTCTACAATGAAGGAGGATAAATCATCCCGATCATGTCCATGGCCCAACCCCTGAAAGGCCATGGTTTTATCACATACTGCAAATCTGTGACTGGCAAACGCTTGAGTGGACCTGTTTTTTGACAGGCTTGACACCCTTTTGCATAATCTATACAATCTTTAAGGATGGTAGGCCAATAATAACCATACCTCCTTATCAACCATCTCATTTTTATGCCAGCTTGATGTGCTCCACAAATCCCTTCATGCACTTCAGCTATTACCTTAAAAGCACTTACCTTATTTAAGCATTTCAACAGAAGGCCGTCCATCCCTCTCTTGAATAGCTCATTGTTGTACATTATGTAGTTTATTGCTTTCAATCTGGTTGCCTTGTCTGCAACACTGTCTGGTTTGGTTAAATATTCAATCAATGCTTGCCTCCAATCAACATTTTGACTAGTGGGTGCATTAATTTCCAATACTTCGAAACCAGTTACTCTACTTTGTAACATGGGCAGAGATTTTCTCAAAGTTAATTGACAAAATTCCTTTTCTTCTTCTGCTAGAACTCTGAAACCAGATGCCCTTTGGGCTATTTCATCAGCTTCTTCATTAAAGAATCTGGGAACATAAGTTAAAGTGAGCATATAGAACTGATCTATCAACCTCTTGGCCTGTTGATAATAAATTATCAACGCTGGACTAGTGCATTTAAACTGTCCATTCAACTGATTCACCACTAACTGAGAATCTCCAAAGATTTCAGCAACACTCACCTTTAAGTTAAGCAAAATTTCTAATCCTATGATCAACGCTTCATACTCTGCCTGATTATTGGAACATTGTCCCTCATTCAGTCGAAAACCATATTTGGTTTTCAACCCTTGGGGAGATTCAATAACTATGCCTACTCCAGCCATTTGAGCTGTCCTTGACCCATCGAACCATAATTTCCATGGCTTGATCTCAACCACAGTGGCTTCCAACGCTCTTGGTGTCTCAAGCTCATTTGGATGATCAGCTAGAAAGTTGGCCAATGCCTGGCCTTTTACTGATTTTTGCGGTACATATTCAAGACAAAACTCAATTAAAGATACTATCCATTTCCCAATCTTCCCACTAAGCACTGGCTTAGAAAGCATGTGCTTAATTACATCAGTTTGAGAAATAACATAAGTTACTCTAGGCAACATATAATACCTGAGTTTCTTGGAAGCATAAAACAAAGCTAAACACAATTTCTCTACTGCAGCATACTTGCATTCACAGGAGTTTAGGAACCTACTAAGATAATAAACTGCTCTTTCCTTGCCATCCTCATTGTCTTAAGCCAACAGTACTCCTATTGAGTCGTGTGTTGCAGCTAAGTACAACTTCACTGGCTTTCCTTTGATGGGAGGTGCCAAAACAGGAGGACTGGCTAGATAGCCCTTGATGGCTTCGAAGGCCTCATCATGCTCTCTGGACCACTTGAATTCTTCCCCTTCCTTTGCAACTCCTTCTTTGTAGAAGGTGGTTTGGCTTCAATAATAGCCTTTGCTTTGTTCTTGTCAACTTGTATTCCTCTGTTGTGGACTAAATACCCTAGAAATTTTCCAGCTGACACTCCAAAAGAACACTTTTCTGGATTCAATTTCAACTGATAATGCTTCATTTGTTGAAATGCCTTCTCCAAATGTTTCAAATGATCCTCATTAGAATTTGACTTCACAATGATATCATCTATGTAACATTCGAGAAACCCTCAAACCAAATTATGAAAAATGGCATTCATAGCCCTTTGGTACGTGGCTCCAGCATTTTTTAGTCCAAATGGCATTTTGACCCATTCAAAAATGCCAATATTACCAGGGCAAGCAAATGCTGTTTTATGCACATCTTCCTTTGCAATACAAATTTGATTATACCCTGAATGCCCATCCAATATGGATAATATCTATTGTCCAGCTGAACCGTCCACAAGTGTATCCACATTAGGCATTGGATATTCATCTTTAGGAGTTGCAGTATTTAGGTTTCGAAAGTCAACACAGATCCTGATAGTCCCATTCTTTTTAGGGACTGGAACCACATTGGATAGCCATTCGACATACCTGGCTGTTCTAATAAAACCTGCATCCAGAAGCCTCTGCATCTCCTTTTTAACACTTGCAATAGTTTCTGGACTCATCTTCCTGGTTGGCTGCTTTACAGGTTTAAATTGTGACTTGATAGGCAATCTATGCTCCACCAATTCCCTGTCCAATCCAGGCAGTTCCTTGTAACTCCATGCAAAGCAATCTTTGTTCGCTTTCAATAGTGTTATTAACCCAGCTTTCACCTCTGGTTCAAGTTGTTTATTAATGAACACTGGATTGGGGTTTTGTTCATCCCCCAATTTTACTTCCTTCAGAAGGTCTTGTGCTTCAACCTGCTCTGGAGAAACAATCTGGGTTTCCTCCTCATGAGGCTTACCATCCTGCATAACATCTTCCCATATGTTATCTTCTTGAATCTTCTGCTCCATCTCCAAAGCAACATACCTCACCAAAGCCAAAGAGTTGGCCTCTTCTTCTGCCTCTTCCTTGGACTTACATCCAAGCAGCATCATCTTTTGGGGTGTCTGATTCATAATCAACAGTTTGCTTCAGCTTTGATTTCAGCTCTGCCAATTCTCCCAGTTCCATCTCGTTGGTTGGGTAAGTGGCTGCTTGCAGTAATTCACTCAAAGGAACTACATCTGACTTGTACATTTCAGCTTCAGCAAAATTTGCTGTGGCACTAAATGGATGTGGATCAGCTTTGACTCCCTCAACACCCACTTCTTTGCCTTTGTCATACTTAACAATCATTAATTCCTGATGCATGGAAGAAGGGATACATCCATTAACATGAATCCAGTCTCTTCCCAATAAAGCATTATATTTAGCATATGTGTCAACTACAAAGAAGGCAGTATCAGTCTCTATGCCTCCTACTGCCAATCTAATGGAGATGATTCCCCTGGCATGTTGACTTTCTCCAGTAAATCCTGCAATGGATGTGTTAGTTGGGATCAATTTTGCTTTTCCTTTTCCTAGCTTTTTCAAGGTTTGGAAAGGCAAAATGTTCACTGCAGCTCCATTGTCCACTAGGATTCTGTTAAGTGGGACTCCATCGAAATATGCAGTAATATATAGTGGACGTAAATGTTGTCTCATTGCATTAGTAGGTAATTTAAATGGATATGAAATTTCCACATAATTTAAATCTATTACCAAGGGATATTCGACGTCAGACATGGACTCCGGGACAAAACAAGCACTTTCTTTTGAGCTTACCTCCAAACTCTCTTGACTCTGCTCTATTTCACATACCAGGTTCTCGTCCATCTCAATCTGAGCCACCTCTTCCAAGTCGCAGTTGTTGCATATGATGTTCAATTCTTCATCACTCAGCGTTCCTTCGAAGTCGATTGGCTTATCCAAGTTCGACCAAGCATCACCTTGGCCTTTCATTGCCTGGCCATTCTTGAAGAAATCCATAGAGCATGGATACACCATATTCACCTGCACTTCTGGCTGCCCCCCGAATTGGATTGTTGCCCTTTCTTTGGCGGGTTTAGGTGCCTCAGTTTCCTTAAGTTCCTTGCTCTCAACCTCTTGTGTTGATAGCTCCATGGGTGAAGAGCTTCCTTCGATCCCTTCTTATTCTACCAACATGGCTTCGAGTAACCCAGACTGGTAACTAGCCAATGAATTGGGAGAAGGCGGATCAAGATCTTCCTCAAGCATGGCCGAGGCTACTTTCTTCAAAGTCTCCCTCTCATGATACTGGGCTCGAAACTCTTCTGGGTCTCTCTTAACCCTATCAAACCGTGGATTAAGCTATGCTCTCCTGCCTGATTCTTCCCCGGTTGAGGATTCTCCTAATTGGAAAAGCGTGTATTTTCTCTGGAGCTTCCTCTTCTGAGTTCTTGAAAGCAATGGAACCATCTGGGGTATTTGGGACTTAGGATCCCTGATCAACACCCAGTTTCCAGAGTTCGAGACTGGTGGCTTGAAAGTTCTATTCTCATTCCTGTTGGAGCCTTTGTACCCTTGGAACAAATCAGGCTTGACTTGCTTGAGAAACCAATCAGGAACCCCTTTCACCAGAGTGAAATCTTCTTGCTTGGCCTCTCCTAACGCCTCAGCTGTCTGACCAATGTTGGCCTTCTTCGAAGGTGGCAACTCCCTTCTATGGATGGCTGGGACAGGGCTAGTGGGCACATCTCTCTTAGGTGCCAACCAAGGCTTACTGTCACTTGGCCTTGCTTGCACTGGAGCCAATCTCTTCATTCCCATCTCCTTAGGGAAAAAACTCACGCCCTTCCTATCCAAGTCCTTAAAAACCAGATAGTTGGCCCTGCAACCTACACACAGGCACTCCAAAAATGAGGCTTCCAACATGGGCAGATGATTATTACCTGAGAATCTCTGTGAAGCCAACCCATCACTGGTTCGTTTATAAGGAGTTGGCCTCATTCCCATGCCTCGAGGATAGCAAGCGTATGGCCTGCCTCTTCCATATTGAACAGTATTCATGTTCACTGGTGCCTCCTTATCCTGCCAATACTTCTTGACAGTTCGAGCCAGTGAGGAGGGCACATTGGTGTTGACTTCTTCTACCTTTGGAAAAGGCGTTGTATCAATTCCCATAGTCTTTTCTGGAAATTTGATCCTTCCCTTCTTGATTTGTTCTTGAATCCTGTCACGAAAAACATTACAAGACTTAGTTGAATGGGACCAAGAGTCATGCCATTTGCAATAAATCTTCCCATTCTTTTCCTCTGCTGTGGGAAGTTTCACATTCGAAGGCAGCTTGATGATTTTCTTTCTTAACAAGAAATCAAAAATCTCATCTGTTTTTGATATATCAAAAGAATATACTTTAGTGATCTCCTTTTGTTTGAACTTCTGTCCTAGGGATACATTCTTTTGAATTAAAGGCTCACAAACACAAGGATCATGCTCTATAATTTCTGCAGCATCGATCTCATAATTGGGATCCTTATAATACGTAGGGTAAGAGGAATTATGTCTGTCCATATCCTCTTCTAGCAGTGATTCATATCTAGCCACTTTATAGGTTAGATCTGCAAAGTCTCTAAACTCTGTAGAATCAAACCTCTTTCGAAGCTCTCTTTCTAAACCATCTTGTGCTAATCTTACAAACTCTGCCTCTGGCAGGCGAAGCTTGCATTTGGTTTTCGCTCTTTTGAACCTAGATATGAAATCCACCACTTTCTCATCTGGTTTCTGCTTCAGCCTTGCTAAGTCTGCCATAGAGACTTCAGGCTCAGCATTGAAGAACTGTGCATGGAATGCCTCTTCCATCTGAAACCAATCAGTTATTGATTCTGGCGGCAGGTTAGTATACCATGCAAAAGCTGGCCCAGACAAAGAATTTGGGAATAGCTTCAACTTCATGAAGCCATTTTGAGCCAAATTCTTACACTGGGCAGAAAACCTTGCAATGTGCTCTATAGAGGACTGTCTCCCATCCCCATAGAACAGAGTAAAATCTGGGATTTTAAACTCTTTAGGGATTTGGAAGGTCGTGTCTATCCATTCTGGATATGGTTTTCGATAAATTTGAGGTTGTACCCCCCGAGTTTGAGGTCCACAAACTTCTTGGATGAGACCCATGACTTGGTCCCTTAGTACTGGATTGCCTATGAGGAAGTTTTGCTCCTGATTTTCAACAGGAGGTTCTGGTCCTATGAAACCATCTTCATAAACTCCCCTTGTCGTGTCTAAATCCCCTTGTTTCTCTCTATGAATCCTCCCATACGATGTAGGTTGCATTTCATCAAATGCTTCATTAGTTCAAACAGACCTATGGGTTCCATAAGCTGTCTTGAGAGGATTCTTGGTGGTTGGGACTTTTTGCCGAGGGTGTTGCGGGTTTTCACCCCTTCTCTCGGGCTTATGAACCAATTCTGGTTCTGAGTCATCCTCCCATCCCCCAAATGTGGGTTCGAAGAGAGGATTCATACTCTGTCTTTCCCTAGTGTTCCGTCGAACCCCTATGTGAACACCACGAGGTTGCCTTGGAATTTCTAGGACAGGTTCTGGAGGTCTCACAGGCTCATACCAAGATTGTGGTATTTCATCTGGATACATCTTTTCCTTACCTGTTCTAGATTTCATTCTACTTCTACCAACATCCTCTCCAAGCCTTCCTTCGAAGGAACTTTGGTGAGTGTTCGAATTGGCTTGATGGTTTTGCCCATTATCCCCTGGCCTATTTCCTGCTGCCTCTAAGTTAGGCAACCTACTTCTCATGCTCTTGATCATGGCTCTTTGAGTTTGAGCCATCTCTCGAAAAGCTACCATCATTTCTCTAAACACTTCCTCTCTATCGTGGTCTTTGCCACTGGCTTGTCCTCTCTGGAAGGTTGGAGGCACTTCCTCAGGAGGTGCCTCGTAAGAGGGCTCTTCATAAAGAGGCTCTTCGAGTTCTGAAGCCAATTGAGGAAAAACAGGATTTGTAGGCGTTCCTAGTTCTGGTGCTTGTTCTGGCACAGCTTGTTCTTCTGGCGCTAGATCACCAATGGGTGTTCCTATTTGCTTTCGAAGCCTTGGCATTTTGACACCTTTGTGTCCCACTGGGCGTGCCAAAAATTGTTTGGGCTGAATTAGCTCAATCAAATGGCAAATGATTGTGTGCGGGCGTGCCAGAAAAGAAATAACTTCACAGATGAAATTACTCTTTTCAAATCGATTTGAAACAACTAATCTCAATCAGGCAATTGTGTTATCCGCTCGATTACCTCAACTAAGAGGATTTTTCCTTAAGGTATCAACCAAATAAAAGATTGACGCGCTTCGAATCAGAAAAGATGATTGAACACAAACAAACCTGAATTTAATCAAAGGTAGATTTGTATACAAACACTCTTAAGATTCTTCTAAGAACAATACAGTAAAATAAGCACACTGAATTTAATCAAAAGTGGACTTACAAACGACTATTCTTTGGTAAGAAAAGAACTTACAAGAAAATAAGAGAACTTGAATTTAATCGAAAGCAATTTTACATGCAAATAAGCCTTCAACTTACAAAAAGATCCTACTTTAAACTAAACTAATCTAAGATAGATCTCTGAGCAATCATTTTGTATGAGTTTTCAGATGATATGAATTTTTTGTGTGTCTTTCTCTCTTCACTTTACTTCTTTATTTATAGACATTGGCCCTGCCTTCGATCTCCACGTCTTCGATTGATACCCACGTTGGCCACATAAAACGGTTGAGGGGCTTTCGAACGGTTACCTTGATATTTCCAGCATTCCTTCTTTCCCTGCTTGCTTCGATCATGGTGTTCATGGCCACTTCCTGGATCGTGGTTCCTACTTTCAAGCAACGAGAATTAATGCAACACGTCTGCTTCCAAAATGATTCCCTGTAATTGAATTTAATTTCAGTTATAAAACAGGGCAGTGAGGGCACCGTTCGATGATCGCAAAGTCTAAATCAACGATTAGATCCAATAATCTCCCAAACCAGCGTTTAATTACTACTCAAACGACACCGGTTCACTTTAAAACGACACCGTTTGCCATAAAAACAATGCCTCCCTTAATATCCGTAATCCTCTGTAATTGGTACTCGACCGGGACAGGCTCCATACAACCGCCGTACCGTTCGGGGCCACGTGGAATTTTTTCATTGGGTGACACTTTTCAGGATGTAAACAACTGCACGCTGGTTGTACCTTCCATTCGGGCGTTGTCCCGGGCTCTCTGAAATGTGTAATCTTTCACTTTTGTAGACCTTGATATTTACAATAGCGGTCGTAAAAATATAGTTGATCGGGATCAGTCCTGGACAATCCACAGGGACAATCTGTAGGGACAACGCGTTTGGCCCCATTTTAGATCCCGAAAAAATCTAGAAAAATATCCATAAATTTTTGAATATTATGACAGTTTCGCCCATACTTATCCAAAAGTAATACTTACCGATATCCGCTGGAGCTGATTTTTTA
>BPLS01000600.1:287828-313050 GCA_019656275.1 Rhododendron kiyosumense
CAGGGCCCCATGAAATAATATTCAAAAATTTATGGATATTTTTCTAGATTTTTTCGGGATCCAAAATGAGGCCAAATGCGTTGTCCCTGTGGATTGTCCCTGCTGTTAGAATTTTTGGATTGGGATAGGGTGGCTTGCTAATCGACTCAAATAGTCTAGCTGTGTATTTTTTGAATTGTATTTACTATTCATCAGTTGAGGAAAAACGCGATTTGCTTACTGAGTTTTCAATATCTGATTGACTTGATTATTTCTAAGGCTATTTTACGCATTGAAACCTTACAAAATGAATTGTTTAAATCGCATTATAGAACTTGTGAAGATGTTCAAATCCAAAGCATAGTAGGGCCTTCTTGTCCAACTTCAATGGTATTCGAAGAGGTATGTTGTAGATTCTCATCCTATAATAACTGCGTATATTGTATCAACTGAGTAGTTAAGAAACCAAGTAAAAGTTCAGCTTTCAATCGAACATCGGTAAATACATGGTTGAATACTCTTCTTCACATTATCCTTTCCACTATACAGTACCAATTTTGACACGCTCGACCATGTGGGTGCTCTCGGAGCACTGCATAATTACACCGTATATGCCGCATTCTGGCTTGAACTAGACACGGGCAAACACGGTCCTCATTGTTTGGGTGGTTGCTCGATCTCTTAATTAAATTTGGGCTGTCGCTTTTGGCAGTTACGAATGATATGCGTATCTTCCTCTGGTATATATTTTGGTTGAGATAATCTCCACAATATCCTTTCTGTTGTATTAGATGTGCTCGTGATCCCTGAGGTTAAGCTTCGTGGGAAAAAAAATTAGGTTAAGCTTAAATTATGCCAGGATAAAAGAAAAAGGAAATGGGTTAAAACTACGGGGTATTTTTGCTAAATAATTGCGCTAAATTGTTTTTTTATTTTTATTCAAAAAATTTTGCATTTATTAATTATTTATTACATTTTTTTGGATTATTGGTTCGTTTCAAGTAGAGAAAATTAAAAATTGCAAAATTATTATCAATATAAAAAGTTCAGTAAAGGCAATAATAATAACAAAAATAGACAGGATGTTTTGACTATTTTTTTCTTTATTCAAAGAAAATTTTGTTTAATTCAAAATTCTTTACTCTCTGGTGAAAAATTATTTGATAAACATATATATTAAGCACTTAATTAAAATAAATAATGAATTAATTTTGGTTTCATTATTTATAATGATTCTCTTTTAAAATTTTAACAATTGTCGTCATGTATTTGTGATAATAGTGGAGTGGTGATTGTGATGGCACGATGATGGAGTGGTGATTGTGATGGCGCGATAATGGAGTGGTGATTGTGGTGGCGATGGCAGAGTGATGGTGGAGTGGTCGTACTGGTTGAGCAATAGTGGTGGTGTCGTGGGACGGGTGGTGGTGGTGGTACTTGCTGGTAGGGGGGGATCCAAAGGGGGGCACGCGGGGGCATATGCCCCCACTCGAACACGTGCACCCACTCGAAAGTAAAATATTTTTAAATATATTTTGTATAAAGTAGCATAATTATGAACGTGTGCTAATATATAAACATACACACTTGCATATATATCTTGAAAATACACACATAAAATTAGTTTTATACTTGAATTTTATCATATGGTGCATTTATATTTGTTGCTTTATGATCAGCTGTCTGTCTATTTAGAGTTATTCTTTCTTAATTCTCGATCATGCTAAAACTTGTCAATGTCATTTAAATATAATTTAAATTTTTTGTTTGGAATTTTGTGCTCATTTTTACCTAATTTAAGTTAAAGTACGTGTTATAAACTTTTGTAGTTAGTAATACAATATCTTAATTTTGTACGATCTTATTGTGGTTGACTAAAAAAAATGAATTTTCGTCATTATTATTAACAGATGCCCCCCACCAGGGTTAGCTCAAGGGCAAGGCCCAAGAGGCTGCTGTCTTAAGCCTCCACATTTTGAGAAAAAATGGGGCACCCATTCCTAGATAAGTATATATATTTTCTATGCATAACTAAAATATAAACTCATTTAGTGGTTCAGGGGTAAATTGTTTGCTTCCACATAAGATTCCGAGTTCAATTCTTAAAAAAGTATCTGTTTGCGGAAAAAAAATCTATATGTCTTTGAAGTATCTGTTTGCCAAAAAAAAAATCTCTAATTATACAAATTGGGGCTACTGTGATTCGAATCTAAGTCCATTAAATATTATATCAATCGCACAAGTCATTAAGGCCAAAATATTTATTATGTTGAATAGTATGGACGAAAATTATATATATATATATATATATATATAGATAAGCATTTCTATTTATTATTTTTAAATTAGAAAATTTATGTAGGGTCATATTCTACCATTTAGTTTAGGGCATCCAAATACATTGGGTCAACCCTAGCTCCCACTAAACTATATTTCTGGATCCGTCCCTGCCTGGCGGTGGTGGAGTGGTTGTAGTAGTTGGGGTGGTGACGGCAGTGCAATGTTTGTGGTAGTGGTGAAGTAGCAATGGCAGCAGCGACACCAGTGAGAGTGATGATAGTGGTAGTGATGGTATCCATAGAACCATAGTAGTAGTGATGGTGACGGCGGCTAGAGTGGTGGTGGAGATGGTGGCGGTAGTAGATTGGTGGTTGAGGTGACGGCAACAACAGTGACATCGATGTGGAGGGTAACTATGGAAGAGGAGGAAAGTGTTGAATGCGAGGAAGAAGTTTTTCGGAAGTTAACATTGTAATTTACCTAGCGGTACGTTCCGCTAATGGGCGCCTTATTGCGCCCCTTATTCTCGTATTTGGATAGTAGTTTAATAGTTTATGACTATTCATGCCCCCACATGACCGGCTTTGATGTACTCTCTTTGATTGACACCGTAATTACCCCCATTGATGTACTCCTCTGACAACTCCTATATTGAAAGCAACCTATAGCTATTTCTTTGACGTTAAAAAGTCATATTTAATTCTTATTTCTATTGCTCTTATAGTCAAGTATCTGCTCTATAAGATTTAAAAGAGAGCAGATACTTAGGCTTTGTTCGGTTGCTTTTTATTTTTAGTTTTTAGTTTTGAAAACTAATCATTACCCTATTTCTTTCCTCAATTATTATCCTATTTCTTTAATTATTACTTTCTCATCTCTCTCTATCTCTCTCCAATCATTACCCCTATTTTTAATCATTACTCTATTTCTCTCTCCACCCACTACCAAAATTAAACTAAACTAAACTCCCAACCAAACACTACCTTAATTATAAGAGTTCTAGAGACAAATATTAATAATGACCCTTTTAGAATAAAATGATTAGAGAATTAAGATTTCCACTGTGAGTTAAACGGATTGAAAATTATATCGAAAGAATTTGGGGATGTTTTCGATAATGAAATATTTATAGATTTTTAGTTGTGGTTAAAAAGTTGTTAGGTGTTTCAGATAGTGAATAAGTTGCTGAGAAATATTAAGTTGTTTCCGATAGTGCAAAAGTTTTTGTTTTTGCTAGGTATGAGTGAAAAAGTTGTTGAATTAGTAAAAAAAAAATTTGTTAGTGAAAACCAGTTAATAAAATGTGTTAAGTTTTTAGTATTTTTTGTTAGTAGAAATGGGGCCGAAATATAGATAGGTAAAATATAAAATATGTACTATCATTATCAATTATTGCCAACAACTAATGAGAAAATCTTGTTTATTGAGTAGTTGTAAACAAATGTTTACGGAAGCTCAATCTCGGCCGTCTAAAAGTAATTTGAACGATTCGAATTTTTAAAAATTATTCACGCGAATAGTTATTTTAAAATTTGGATATTAATTGCCAAAATAGATGACTGAAATTGTACGACTCCATAAATAAATTGTTTGCAGTTGCTCCGAAAATAAGTTTGTCTCACAACAACTAATATACATGTAAGTACTATACTCCCTCCGTCCCGATTTGTTTGTCTCTTTTCACTATTTGGGACCTCTTATAAAATTGTCTATATGTTTCAATTTATTATGTTTTTTATATGCAATATGGATCTTATTTGATAGATCTCAATTAGATCTAAAATATGATGTTTTCGAAATTATATAAAACATTATAGATCGTGAGATATAGACAATTTTTTAAAAGGCACGTATGTCGAAATTGGACAAACAAACTGGGACGGAGGGAGTAATTTGTACTCTACTCTTGAATTGATGGGATTTCTCGTGGTGACTGGTGAGTAGCTTTGATAGGATTTTTCTTGCAGCTGTAATGGCAAAGGGCCCACCTAGAGAGCGTAATACTGCGCCTGATAGCATTTACCTTTACGTAATTACCTCCAAATCTTAGCAGGGCCCACGAAACAACAAACCAATCAAATATGGCAAATGCTAACAGACGCCGCTTCCTAAGTGCCCTTTGCCGCCTGCAGTTGCGAGAAGAATCCCATCAAAGCTACTCACCACTAGAAATCCCATCAATTCAAAAGTGGAGTAGAAATTGTACTAGTTACATGTATATCAATTGTTTTGAGACAAACTTATTTTCAGAGCAACGGCAAACAATCTCTTTACGGAGTCGTGCAATTTCAGTCGTCTATTTTGACAATTAATAGTCCAAATTTTAAAATAACTAATAACTATTCACATGAATAATTTTTAAAAATCCGAACCGTACGGCCGAGATTGAGCTCCCGTAAATATCTGTTTACAACTGCTCAGTAAATAAGATTTTCTTATCAGTTGTTGGCAATAACTAATAATGATAGTATATATTTTATATTTTACCTATCTATATTTCGGCCCTATTTTCACTAACAAAAAATACTAAAAACTTCATGCATTTTATTAACTGGTTTTCACTAACAAAAAAAGTTTTTACCAATTTAATAACTTTTTAACTCATACCCAGCAAAAACAAAAACTTTTACACTACTAGAAATAATTTGATATTTCTCAGCAACTTATTTACTACCGGAAACACTTAACAACTTTTCAACCACAGTAAAAAATCTATAAATATTTCACTATCAAAAACATCCCCGAATTCTTTCGAAATAATTTTCTATCCGTTTGACCCATTGTGGAAATCTTAATTATCTGATCATTTTATTCTAAAATGGTCATTATTAATATTTGTCTCTAGAACTCTTATAATTAAGTATTTGCTCTTGATTTGAAATTCTATAGAATTGATACTTGACTATAAGAGCACTAAAGATAAAAATTAAATATGACTTTTTAAAATAAAATGATCAAAATCTTTGATCCACTTCAGATAAATTGAAAATTAGAATACTTTTTCTAGATTATTACATATTAAAAATATGATTAATATCAGAGAGAGAGAGAGAGCAACGTCAAATAAATAGCTACAGGTTGCTTTCAAAATAGGAGTTGTCAGAGGAGTACATCAATGGGGTAATTACGGTTTCAATCAAAGCAGTCATGCGGGGCATGAATAGACATAAACAATTAAATTACCATTCTAATTACGACAATATGGGGCACAATATGGCGCCCATTAGCGAACCGATTAAGGCTCCGTTCCAGAAATTTTTTAAAAAAATAAGTACTTAATTTGCCACTTCTCAAAGAAAAATAAGAAGGTTTGTTCCACAAAATCCAAATAAGCAGCTTATTTCACATTTTCAAACTCAAAAATAACGTAAATGAGAAATAATTTTTTAATTTTTTTTGCACCGTATTAAAGATCTCAATGAGATCTATCAAACAAGATTCATATTGATAGGAAAATTATTTGCGTAAGCACATGATTTTTGAGTTTGAAATTATCTTCTCAAAAAATAAGTAATTGTTCAAAAGGTTGTGGAACAACCCTTCTTATTAGACATAAAATAAGAACTTATATCCGTTCTAGAACGGAGCCTAAGTATTGTCTTTACACTTGTTACTCTTACATTTGGGCGGGCGGTGCATGCATTTCTCAGCAGATAGGTAAGTCTTAACGTTTGTGCTGCGAATTGAATGCCGGATGCGATACGATGAAAATGAGTTTCATGTAGCACTCAAGTTGTCGCCTTGTCGGTGGAGTGCTTGTTGTCGGTAGAGTGTTTTTTGAAAAAAACTGAGATTTCCCTAACCTAAAATTACACGAAACAGGAAACACGATGGAGTAACGAATTAAAGTTGGTTAGCTCATCCATCGATACTCGTTTGTACATAATAAATCAACGAAATCTTTTTTGCGTGATAAATGTCTTGTTCTTTTCACTTTTCAAAAAGAATTTTACAAAAAATTCTCTCTAAATTCTTACTACTTTCAACATTTTTCTTTCTATCTCTTCCGATTTATAACTCTTACTATTTTTCAAAAAAAATTTCAAAATCCAATCAAAAATTTTGAAAATAATGGCTATGTACGCCATAGCATGATTAGATAAGCCGGCATAGTCATTAGTTCAAAAGTAAATAGTGTTTTCTCTCCCCTGCTAAGAAGAGCACGAGCCAGGAAACAGGGGAGTAGCTGATAAGGATAGAATAACCTCTCAAGGTCAGCTTAGCACAAGGAGCCCGACACAAGCCGGAGGGCTCAAGCTAGAAGACCCAATAAACATGAAGTCTAGCCCACAAGGATCGAGGGATGATGTTTCAAAATTTTCTACCATAGGGTGGAATTGAGGGATGACGTTGTACAGTAGTCTCTGAGCGGTCGGATCATGCATTCGATGGCTCAGATCTCATCTTGGTAATGAACGGCTTTCGATCGTTGGTTACCGAGATGAAATCCGAGCTGTCGGATGCATGATCTGATGGCTCGGAGGTGCGCAGCACAGTACAACACCAACTACAAGTCCCAAGGGTGATAGTAGATGCATGATCCGACGGCTCGGAGGTGCGCAATACGGTACAGCACCAACTAGAAGTCCCAAGGGTGATAGTAAATATTTTTTCCTCATTTGTCTTGCAGTGCATGTAAATGTACGCCACCTTTAATTAAAAAAAAAAACCCTCCCTCTAAGAAGGGACTAGATTTTAGATAGAGGGAGTCAAAGTTGGAATGTGATATCATGGTGTGGCTCATCAAATAGACAATTCAAGAGCAAAACAATGAATATTTGCTTCTGAGATCTATTGGCTTCTGCTGTGTCCGTCATTGTCGGGCTACGATCCTATCCCCTTCTTTCTTTCCTCGTGTGTTTCCATAAAGAAATTACTTACCAAAAAAAAATGTCTAAGCCAAATAGTGATTGTTAGGATCGATACACACGCACACGATTTACAAGTATGAACAGTAAAGAATAAAAACAGAGATACACGTGGTTCCCCAAAATCGGGTACATCCACGGGAGCGAGAGCGGCTGCTGTTATTTATTATCACAGTAATGAATTAGGGTTTACAACATAGAGTATTTATACCAACTCTATTCTAACCCTAATCTGGTATTTGGTCTGTATTTCAAAAATACCCCTGTACGGACCGTACCGTACCGTGGGGGGCGTTGCCCCCCGCACTCCCCAATTACAAAACGCCTGAGCCTTCGGCCCAGTCTACTTTCACTAGATCATCAACAATGGGCCAAATGTCATTGCTCCACTCTTTTCGCTTCGCTACGCTTTGGCATCTTACTTTCTTTCTAAAACTCTATGAGCCACATTTCTAACAATGATAGACCAAATAAACAAGTTGCATGCACGATGATAGATTTGAAAAGATGTTACACTTGGCAAACTTGCTGGCCTCAAACCGGCTCCATGTAAGAGTGATATTGAACAATACAAGTCTCACATTTGTACATTAGTGGGTCTAAACTGAGTGATCACTGACTTGAACTTCTCCACCTTGTAATTGAAAACTTTGATACTAACTTGGATTCAAAGTTTTTCACAATGCTCGCAAATTGCGCCTTAGGGTTAGGTGCGAGGTAGAGTAGGTGCCGCCCCCACCCCAGGTTCAAGCATTTCTTTTACCCTACTAAAATTTGATTGGGCACTTACTAATATTCACACAACTCTACATATGTTTTATATAAATAATGCATATAGATCGCATTCAAAAAGAATTAACTATTCTTGATCATAATACTCTAGCTAATTAATAGCTTTCCTTTGAAGACCACAAAAGATTGAAATTAGCTTATATTCTTTTTTTTTTATCAAAAATTAAATTCACAACAAATACTAATTGTATGGATATACGTACGAGTGACCTTCATCTTCACTCTTAATTAATAGATCACAACATACAACACCACAAGTGCATGGACTCCCATGAAACATTGCTGCAACCCCCGAGTTCAAACCATGACACTCTCACTCGGTATAATGCAAAATATATGACAACAATTGGTTCAACAGTCGGGTCATTGTTATATGGGTTTTTTTTTCCTTATAACTCAGGTGTTTGAGCCGACTTACACATACCTTGACTAGTGTTGAGAGACCAATCTCACTGCCCACTCAAATTAAAAAGCGTTGTTAGAGAGAATGTTCGGTAGAGATTTGAGTTGAAGAGCAAAATAAATCAGGAGTTGGTCTACTGAATTCGAAATCAAATCTGTTTATACTCCTACCTTTATTTTATTCATTTGTACGTTATCAAACAAGTCGTGCCACTGATACATCAACTTGAAAAATTAAGTACTACTCCACTTTCTTGCATTATTCTTTGAATTATTTTGCGAGAACAAATTATATACACCGGCGGTGTAAATATTTGTTTCCTCAAAATCAATTATATTGCGCCATGTCGTCAAAACAGTGGTCCAATTAATAAAACATTACGACGTGGTGTGATGTAATTGGAAGAATTACACCAACGGTGTAAATAATTTTAATCTCTTATATATCCGATTAATGATACCATTTTTGAAAATATTTAGACAAACATGCAAATACTTAGCTAATTAAGATAAGAAAGAACTGAAAATTAAATTGTGGATAAACACATACATATCACTAACTACGTTAAGCACAACCTTTGAAATTAATAACGCTCCGTTTGTTTCCTTCCGGCGTAAAATGTTTTTTCTAGGAGAACGTTTTCCGTCGAAAAGGGTTTTCCGGTGTTCGGTTACCACACATAATAAACTTTAGGTTCTGCATTTTTATTGGATAAAGAGAGTGAATTAATGAATGTTCATAGACAACCAACCACTCAATTTGAAAGCAACAGCCGCTTGAATTTCATGTGATGGTGGTGGCTGAGAAATTCATGGAGCCCCTCGAGAGAGACGTTGAAGGGATATTTTGATATCTACGTATATGCACCTAGTGCGCCATCATCCACTTGTATTTTTTCTTCACCTTTTTGTGTCATTTTCTCCCTTAATTTCCTTTTCTGGTTTAGAAAATAATTTTAGGCAATAATTCCGTGACATGATATTTGAAATCATTATGTGGGCGATTAATATAGGTTCATGAACCGTGTAATGGTCAAATTTAGGCCGTCGTTTGGATCGATCCATTTTTTCAAGCGCTGTGAAAGCGTCTTTAATTAAAAACATCTCAAGCTAATAAAATACGCTAGAACTAGAGTTAAGAGAAGAAGCGTAGATCGAATATTGAGAGCGGAAACCTAAGGTTCTAATGAAGAATTATGTGATTGATCTGCAGCCTCTAGGCAATGACAGGTCAAAAACTAATGCACTAGCCTTATTTCATTTATTTTTAATATATTGGCCTTTTATCTATTATGTTGCAAATTTTTGTGGTCTTCTCTCTCTTTTTAATCAATCTTTCTGCATGTATTATATACATGCTAAGGTCTTGTATGACACGACAGACTTTTTTTTTTTATTATAAAAAAAGCTTGGAATAAAACTTTTTTTTTCCCTATCAAGTGGAAATACCGATAGTCACGAGCAATGAATATCAGTGGCTAAAGTGGATTTTTGTGAGTTTTTTTTTTCAAAAAAACAGAAAAAGAAAAGAGAAAGTGCAGCTGTTATACATGAGGAAAAAAAATTAGATACGCCAGTTATTTGTTATGCTACTCTCATACTGGATAGGACCTATACGTCACCCACCAAAGTTAAGAGAGAGCTACAAATAATCGTTTATCGAAACTTTTTTTGGGTCACAAACCAACTTAATTTATTGAATAGATGGATTGATTTGGAAGCATAATCCACAAGTGACATCCACATGTACACTTGACTATGAGCTGGCTGTATTGGAGCCCAACTCATCAGCCTAACGCTTAGCTGGCTTTGTAATTTTCAAGGGTTCAAAAAAAAAAAAAATTTTTTTGACTGACCTAAATGAATTTTAATTAGCAGATTGACCATTCATATCATAATATCAACGGTCACGCTTCTCTTTCTGGAAGGTGAAAGGTCTAGTTGGAGATTTTGCATGACAATTGGTCAATTTTGAAGATCAATGTGATCAGATTTATGCGGCTAAATCAATATAAGCACGTAATTCTGCATGGATGGTTTCCTCAGAAGACCGTACAAAATGAACGGTTCATATCACATAGGTAAAAAAAATTTAAAAAGAAAGCCACCAATGCAATTTTGCGAAAGAGAAGTTCCATCCTATTACAAAATGAACGGTTCGTATCACATAGGTAAAAACCCAAAAAAAAGGCCACCAATCCAATTTTGCGAAAGAGAAGGTTCATCCTATTACGTTAGGTTTACCAGTATAAGATTGGTGAGGTATAAAATAATGGTTGAAATATCATACTAAAATATGATCACTTTAATTAGTTGGAGTA
Organism: Rhododendron kiyosumense; assembly: GCA_019656275.1. NCBI lineage: Eukaryota > Viridiplantae > Streptophyta > Magnoliopsida > Ericales > Ericaceae > Rhododendron > Rhododendron kiyosumense. The sequence continues at coordinate 298,471 of BPLS01000600.1, forward strand.
GTATTCTAAGAAGAGTGGTCGAGGGGTCATTGTTTACCTAATGCTTGACGGATATGGTACCCTCAATATATATATGTAGCCAACTTAATTTTTGATATTAAGAGACGTCTCCAAATAACCGACCGATTGATATATATCAACCCAAGCAAATCCCGAACAATTGCATATATGTACGTGGTTGACTCTGTGATCCAAATTCATTTAGGTTTAGAGTCCAATTCCCGTCTTTTTTCATCACAAGTTTTTATTTTACGTACTTTTTTGCTTATACGTTAGCGGAGAAAAAAAAAAAAGAAGAAATTCTAGAGAGGGATTGCCTTTTTCACGGAGGCTCCGTCCGCGCTGTTCCATCTCACCGTTCGTCTTGTCAATGGATGGTTCGGATTATAAAGAAACTATTCTCGCGAATAGTTTAACTATTTAAATTATTCACGAGAATAATTTCTTTAAAATGCAGACCATCAAACACACATTTGAACGGTTGAGATTGATTTGCTTTGCAAACACCCAAAACACTGAGCGTCCGTGAATTAGATTTTCCCTTCTAGAAAGAGAACTTCTTGTCTTGCAAGCAACCTGTAATTATAGTTCGAGAGAGAGAGATGAGTGGTTGGTTTCTGCTCCCCAGCCGCCCCCTCTTCCTTGCTTTTCCCCTCATCTTTAATTCCCTCAGTCTCCTACCGTACGTCCGGTTGTCTCCTCTCTTCTCTTCTTGATCCATAGTTGCGAGATGGTTGAGACATTCTCCTTAAGAGACTAATTCTTCCACTCTCCCCATTATGTTTGGACTATGGAGACACAGATGATCTGGAGTTCTAGATTTGGATCCTAGCTTTTGATCGATCTGAGACGGTGTTCTTAAGCTCTCCAACATCAATGGCGAAGGTGTCAAGATGTAGATTTAGTAGTGATACTATGACGGAAACCAGATCCAGCGGCAATCCTCCACTCACCGACCTCCACGAGCGGAGTGTTGGGTCCTAGTCCAACATAGTTGAGCGATTTTGTGCGTGTGTTTATTTTGTGTTTTGTTTTGTTGTATTTGTTCTTATTTTAATATATACATGTACAGTGTATACCAGTTCGGATCTAGTCAAGGATTTCGGATTTAGGCTTAAATCTGGACCAGCATCTCAACCGTTGGATTGTGTTTTCAATGGTCTAGATCTGCTGATGGTTTATGATTGGTCATAATTAACTTTTTCCCAGAAAATTTTTATTAAAATCTGGACCATTAAAAATACAATCCAATGGCTGTGGGAGAAGTCCGGATTTTAATCAAAATCCGGAATACCGAATTAGTGTATACATGTATATCTATATATGTGTGGATGATCTTGTTCGTTTAAAAAAATAACCCGTAATTACAATATAAAGCCAACCATCTTGTTTTGCTTTTATGGAGATAGATAGTAGACTAGTTTTGCTTTTATAGAGATAGATAGTAGACTAAGGTTTTTTTCACTCCTAAAGTTTGATAGGTTCAAAATCTCTTAAGAGCTATCAATTTATTTGGAATCAGTTCATACAAAGCATTTATTTTGAGTTCGGTCGGGGGAGGGGGGGTGTTGGGTCTTCGCTTGTGGACGATGATTTTATAATCACACAGAATTAATTGAAATATGCGTAAATTTTGTTAGACACAACTTGTTAAATCAAAACTCCTCATATAATATTCGGAATTGACGACCTTGGTAGGTAGGAGGGCATAGTAGTTAATCTATTTATTGTGCTTTTCCCATGATTGGTCACTCTCTATTAAGGTTGACACTCAAATTGATTGTGTAAAATGTGAATATTGGTTAATTCATTTATTGGAGTCAATTCTCAAGTGCTGAATATGAAAAAGATCCGTTCTCCCAAATAATTACTAAGTTTTTTTTTTAATCAAAGGACTATAAAATTTCTTGAAACGAGAAAAGTATTCTAATAAATAGATTTTGTATTGCAGGCCAAACTCACGCTTATAAATGCCGTTTCCTCTCAAGTATTCACATAATTGTGCCATCGCAACCGTTCGTTTCGGCAATCAATGGTTGAGATATGTTTTTGAATTTTGATCGGTAAACATATCTTCTACCGTTAAAAAATTGATTTTTAATCTGAATCGTCCAAAACATTTTTGGACGCTTACGATGGACCTCTGTAAAAACTTAATTACGGAACCCTCCGTAAATAAGTTTTTTTATCTATATTTTGCAAGATCAATTGTTTAACTTATATGTACCCTCCTCACCATTTTTTATGTCCAAAAACAACAAAATCACAGGTCCACAAAATATGAATTAAGATCCTCTCACGTGATGTAAAATGACACCCACCATGGTTCTATTCAATGACTCAGGTCATTAATTTTGCAAACATCGCTTTGTATCTTCCCTATGTAAAACACAATTTTGATTGGACATTGATACTATCAATTTGAAGAAACATTATTTGATTTTCAAGTCCAAAACAACAAAATCACAAATCCATGAAATATTTATTAAGATCCTCTTTCTGAGGTAAAGTGCAACTCACCAGGCCCATTCAATTATCCAAGTCGTTAATTAACTTAATTCTGTATGTATATGGTAATGTACTTATATTGCTCATATAAATAATAGTATAACACTAATTTGATCAACATCAGTATTTGTTCGAACGAACATTATTTGTCTAATTAAGAGCAGTGCGAGGTTAAAGTCTGACGTTTCAATGCTCTAAAAACAAATATAAAGCGATCAAGCCTTTACCGATCGATGTTGGGTCAAGTTAATTTTGAATGATTTATCCATCAAGTTATATAAAATGGGTGACTTGAATTATCAAATCAAATAGTGTTGTGTCCCATCTTGGGTAACATGATACCATGGGACACTTTTTATCGACTTATTATCTTTATAATAATTAAGAATTACAAAATATAGACTCGAGGATGAAAATAGAGAACACATGCATGTGGGTCCCCGAAATAATAGATGAGATTATATGTTGTATGAGATTAATTGCTATGTTGGACTCGAGTAAAATAAAGAATCAGATAAAAAGGGGAGAATATTATAGTGGAGGAAGAGGGATACAATTTAAGAGGTCCGGATTAATATTCCGCCGCAGGTGATATTATTTACTTCCTTCGTTCCAAATTAGTTGCCAGTTAAAAAATAATTTGTATAGGTATGAATTGTTTTTCATTAAAATTTATGCCAATTTAAAGATCTCACTGAGAAGAAAAAGCTGGTATAATTTTTTCGGAAAAATATTGTCATAAACATATTTTTGCGTGCAAAATGTATGATTCTCCAAAAAGGGCAAGCAATTTGGGACAAAGAGAGTATTCTCTCACATGGGATACCAAGTGGGTGAAATCTTCCGTCCTAATTTTTTTTTTTGCCAATCGATAAGAGAGATCATAACATCATCATACACAAATAAAATCGCACACAAATAAATATGGAGTTAACTAATGGCTATATTCTCCGGATCCTGTAGGGTACTCTCTGTAGTGCATCTTGCAGGGCAGATCCAAATTGTCTATCTCGGCAATCAATGATTCAAGTATATTTGTTATCTTTACTAGTAAAAGATAACAAATATATCTAAACCATTGATTGGCAAAATGAACGGTCAGAATGTGCTCTGTATGGTGCACTACAGAGGAGTGCCCGATAGGATTTCCAATTCCATATTGCCCAAGCCTCTAGTCCCACACTTTCAATACTGGCATCAAACGTGCCCATGAGGGGATATGAGAATTCCACACCGTGAGATGAGTTTAGGGGGAATAGTGGCTATTTGGACTGGGAAAAAAAAAAAAGACAATCTAGCAAGTCGAATTCCTCTTCTATGTTTTTTGGATAACCGGATGTCTGAGCGAGTTTGCGCGTACCTCGATTAATTCCTGGACCCTGTATAGAATAACGACCAGACAAACTTCTAATGGCCTCAAGGTTAGAATATTTGGCTTTCATACGATTCGAACTTGCGATCTTTTAGGGGCAAGCCCATTAGTTGCTTCGAGTTGTCCAATTACTCTTTTTGTGGAGCCAACCTATCTTGCCAGCAAACGTTAGGATGGAGAAAGACATTCATTAATTAAGTTGTAAGTAATGGGTAACACAGTTATTATTATTTATAAAAGAAGTTGTAGTGTAAAATGCATTCACATCATGCATGTGAAATGATATAGTTACCTCTATTCTAGGAATTATTATGCAACTAAATGTAAAATAAGCTACGACGGCCTTGATCCTTATCATTTTTGGAGGAAGCGTAAGAAACTTCTTTAACAGCAAGAAAAGTACAACTTTGTTATTGTCATGAGATAGAGAGTGTCAACGACGACCGAAGACCAACAAGGGCCGAAGAAACAGAACATTGATCCGTAAAGCACAAAGTACACAAAAAACCTATGCTATTGCCAGTAGATCCTTATCATTTAAATGGCTTAGAATCATTCCTTCAGCACATTCAGAAATTAATACTACGCCCTCCGTCCCCTTTTTAAAGTCCATTATTTCATTTTAGGCTGTCCCTTAATAAGTGTTCATTTTGTAAAGTTGGAGGGTAAAAATTAGTATTTTTCATTTTACCAGTAAAAATAGATTCTATTTTAAAAAGTTAGTGAGTAAAAGTGTAATGATGATATCTACATAGAAGGTAAATAGGAAAAGTTGAGGTAAAAGTTGATGTGAAAGATGTAATGATGATATTTTTTTAATAAGTTAGAGTTACGAAGCGGGATATTTAAAAAGAAACGGAAGGAGTAGCTTTTTTGCACACTTGACTCAAGCTTTGGTGACAAGTAAAGGGGACATACATCTAAAGTGTATTTGATTATGCATCGCTCGACATGCTCCTTTGTTTAATGTCCTTTAGCATTTAAACTAAGAGACCATTTTCTTTTTCTTTTGATAACTCAAGTATTTCGATCAGTTTTTTTTTTTTCCTCAACGAAAAGATTTTATTAATCTTTGAAAAGAATTACAAAGATTAAACGGGTCTTGGATAACACCGGCAAAAACATCACCCGAAAACTAACTCAAAGGACGGCAAGATGCCATCCATGATACCAACCCAAAAAACCGAAAGAAACAACCCAAATAGAACCTACTATGAAAGCAAACAAACTACCAACCCAACAAAAACAACCAAAGCAGCCATTAAACAACATAAACCCAAACGACTAGCCGAAAGAAAAAACGGATCCGAAAATCAAGAGGACCAAATCAAAAACCGCCCAAAACACATAATTAAAATTCCAAAGAGAGAGATGCTCCTTCCTCAAAGTCATCATCCTCCCAAACCCGATCAACTTACGCACACATTAATTAACTGATCCTTGAAACCAATCCAATTAAGAGAATGTTTTCAACCTATATTGATCTTGAAAAAGTGGTTTCTTTTTCTTTTTCTTTGACTTTTGGGTAATTGAGAGCATCAAAATACTTGCACTTCTAAATTCTGAGTTCGAGCTAATATACTATCTTCGACACCTTTTGTAGCAATCTAACTCACTATTTGACCAACACCATGTATATGACAACAATGAAGAGGGGTATTATGGGTATGGACACATATATATGCTATGAGAAAAGAATTTCTCTACCAAAACTTGCAAGATTTCTTTTGCTGAGAGAACGGATTACTGGGGGCTACAAGTCAATTGGTACTAGATTGCATGTGCTTCACTGCCTTGCATCAAAGGACATCAAATTTGGTGTTTTGTATTCATATTGAGAAAAACTTCTTTACGGAGCAACCCGTAAACAAAGTTTACGTCGCTCAATCGCGCATGTCCAAAAGTGTTTTGGACGGTCAAGATTTTAATAAAACTATTTGCTAGAATAGTTTAAACTCTTCTAGCTAATAGTTTTTTTTTTTTTAAATCTGGACCATTGATCGCTGAAACGGACGGATGAGACTACGGATGAGACTGTGCGGAGCCATGAATAACTTGTCACGGCAGAGTCGTGAATAAGTTTCTCTCATTCATATTTTTGGCGATGTTTCCCAATCACTTTTTGGCTAGTGTTAAAACATAATCCTATCGTATATATATGTCAAATCACGATGTGGTATTATTGGGGTGGATTTTGCCCAATCTTAATTTTGCCCAATCTTTGGGTAATCTCCCAAAGATTAGTTGAGATATGGTAAGTTGGTACATCCTGACATATTAAAACATGAGCATAAGTTTTACTTAGAAGGGTTGTAAGGAAGCAACTGTGGAACTCATAATTTCTGATCATTTCTAAGTACTGGAAGCTTAAAATTGCTGTGGCTTTATTGACAAGTTAATATATATGATCATTGGACACACACAATTACCATCATAAAATCGTGCCGAACAAATGAAGCACTGATACAATCTCCCATTATTTCAGAATCACATCATATTCTGGACTGTGGTCATTGTGTCTTTCCAGAAATGATCAATTTTTAACAGAGAGGATGAGATATCTCAGGTCTAGCTATGCGGATCATGGCGAGCTGTTAGGGATATGATTTCTAAGGATGGAGGTTATCATATGGCTAGTCCAAGCAAGCGCAGGACTCTTAGCCGAAAATCAAGGGTGCAAGAATCTTGATGATGGTCAAAGTTTTTAGGATTTCAAAAAATATTGAAAGCCTAAGCGCAAACCATTGAGGATAGTACCAATGACTCCTCATGTGTTTCAGGCATGTACCGCAGCGTCGTATACTACACTAGTATCCTTTTACTGCTCATTGTTCTTTGATTTTGCTCTGGCCGTCTTCTTATAAGATATGGTCCTTGTACTTTATCCTTATTATCACTGAATTTCTTACTCTTCCAAAAAATAAATAAATAACCTGTGGACTTGAAGCATGTGGTAGAATTCATGAAGGTTTTTTTTTATTTTCTTGAAGGGAGAATTCATGAAGCTTAGAGTTGCATTTTGGGGGAATGAAAATTTGGGTTGCTTGCCTTATAGCACTAATGATTTCTTACGATCTGTTTGCCATACGGCCGACTCTGAGTTTTTTTGGAGCTTGATGCGAATTATTTTTAATGAGGCCCTATATGTAATTCACCGATAAAAATTGAAAAGATAAATATACCTTAAAGAAAAGACTACAAGTATTCAAAACCATGATACTAAAAAGCTAGGATAATCATTCTTTTAATTCGAAATGTACTACTTAAAAATCGCTCCTCACATCTTTTCGCGGCAAATGTATACTCCCTACGTCCAAAAATAAATACCCAATCCACAAAATGAGAACTTAAAAATAATACAAATTTTTCACAAAAAATTCAAACTTTTTTCAACAATTTGTTAGGTATCCATAAGTTCTTTTAATTTATGAGAAAAGTTGTAATTTTTTCTGGTAGAAAATGTATTATTTTTAAGTTATCGTGTAACGGACCGAACATTTATTTTGGGATAGAGGAGTAGTAATTAAGCACTCATAATCAAGTTTAGCACCAAATCTTTTTCAATAAATAACATAGCTAATCAATTCAACATTTATTGTGACATATTGGCCTTCGGTTTATTTTGGATTTTCGTTTCGGTTAGTTTGGTGGTGTTTTGCTTTTATGGGCTTTGTGTTTTTGGTTTTAAGGTTTGTTAGATGGTTGGGTGTTTTTCAATTCGGATTTCTTGGGATTTTGGTGTTCGGTCGGCGTCTTCCCATCCTTTTTCGGTCTCTGGTGGCTTTGGTGGCTTTTTGCTAGTGTGCTCTTGATCCGTTTAATCTTTGTAATTCCTTATAAAGAAAAATAAATTTCTTTTGCTGAAAAAAAAAAAGATTTGATTAATTTTAACTTCGAAAAGCTTCTTTCTCCAATGATTGGTTAGGGGTCTTGATTCCTTGAGAAAGAGGGAGAGGGTCTTATACATATACATAAACATAAGGACACAAAAATTAGAGACCCAATGCAGCTGTATCTTTGGCCTATGCCCAAAGCCGGTCCGGCCACATTTTCAGCTTTTGCTTTCAACAAAAAAAAAAAAAAAAACTTTTGAAAGGTGCTTAAAAGCTGATTCTGAGAAGTATTCATATCTTATAATAGTTTAGATTATGACTCTCAGAATCAGCTTTTCCAACATCTAAAGTTTTAGCAAACACCCCTATTATATTGGATGGGGTTTGGAGCTTTAAACCTTAGAAGTGCAACCTCTGATCTTGTTTTAGCAGAATGATGAGTTGATGTAGCTTCAATTGTATGTATCTTTGTTTCCTGACATTGTTTTTCCCTGCTTGTCTCCAGAGTGTTGATGGTTCCATTTACTACTTTTATCAATACAGTTCTTTTGATGTGTAACAGAAAAGAAAACACAAATCAATGTGGGGAAAAAACATCCTTTCTGCCGTAAAACTAACTTGATGTTAGAGATTACAAGGAGAAAAAGATACTGCTGCGTCCAAATATATACCAAAGTATTAGCTACCACGAAGAGACGAAAGCAATCACAACATTGGCATCTGTGGTTCATAGTCTTTGAATTAGCTTGAAGAGAATATGTGAAATTCATACTTTTCCCGCTCGTTTGGGAAGATCAACTCATCCACTCTGCCTGCCTCCTGAGCTTCTTCCACTCCACCGGTGAGATGCGCTCGATCCATTGCTTGTCGAAAAATCTGGTGACGATCTTAGTTCCTGCAACATCAGATCGCGAATCTCTCCGTCAATAGGGTGTCCGCATAAGAGGTTGATATTGCAAAAGAAGACACATAATAAAACTCATCCAACAAGAAGGCTAGGCCATGTTTGATTAATGTGTTAAGACTTTCGGATAGGATTGCTAATCCTATGGGGTTCCTAATTGGTTGACTAACTAAGGATGGGATTGAGAAGAGCATGAGATTAGTAATCCCACACTTAGTAATACCATGGGGTACTAGGTATTACCAATCCTATGCCAAACTCCCTCCTGTAAAATGACCATATTGCCTATATATGGTTTTTTAACTCAATACCAATAATACCCTCCATTGGTTGAAAGAAATTAATAAGGTGTTTGGTAGTTGTCAACAGAAAAATTTCCTCTTCTTTTAGCTGGTACGAATTGGTTTTGCATGGACTTTGAGAATTCAACCATTGCTATTTAATATTCATAGTAAACTATTCATCTTCATTGAAAAGTGGGTTCAATTACATTTCTAGGGCCACCATTTTGTATAAATAGGACCAATCCTCCATCTCGTTTCCAGATCTAATTGGATATTAAGTTTTCTTTTCTATTTTGATTGCACAATATCAATGACACAACGAGATTGGAGCGAGGAGGAGGAGCAATCGTTGCTCCTATGGCTTTTGAGCCTTTTGGTAAAAAATGTATGCTGATGGTTGTCCAAAAAATGATTGGATGAAAAAAAAATTACAAACTGTCCAAAAATTGCCAATTTGTGAGCTGATTTTCCATGCAATTCCATAAACCAAGCCTATGGGTATAATTGGAAAATGTAATTTGTGTCCTATCCCTTGGTGTTCCAATCAAACAAAGGATTGAGATTGGTAATCACAATTCCATGATTTAATCCTTACACAATCAAACACCCACTTGGGATTACACTCGGTATTACTAATCTCATCTCCTTACTAATTCCATCTAATCCAACACACTTATCAAACGGAACCTACGAGAAAATCCCTAGAAAAATAAACCTACTAAGATTGAATGAATGGAGAAAATCTCATTTTTCAAAGCTTAAGGAATATATGCATCTATCTACGTAGGAAAAAAATGATGCTCCACTAGTTCACTACTGGCAAGAGGGAGTTGATGGGCATTTGAGCAACTTAAACAAGAGCCAGTTAAAGAGGAAGGCATCCAATCACAAGTTGCAGTAACATTTTTATTCTCCATCTTATCCAGTTCCTAATCAGCCTTGGTTTATTTGGTTACTAAAGTCGCCATAGATGCCAGAAAAAAGTGCGACCGTATCATGAGACAAATTTGAAAGCAATAACTAAGGTGATCTTCTTCTATGACTTGCTAAAAAGCATATCCTTAATGCATAACTGCTGAGTTTATCCTTCTAGTGGCATAACTCTCAGAAGTACGTAAATAATAACCCTATACATAAGACGTCATATACCAATATAGACAGGTTATGTAGCGTTCACTGTGTTTCTCTTGCAATTGAAAATAAGAAATATCGTTTGTCAACCATTCCCCGAAGACGCCCGAAAAACTTGAATTTGGTGGTTTCTTCTAACTGCACTACCCTTGGGTTATTTCAATGTACAAAGACCTTTGTAAAATGTTCCATAAACCTATGAATTGCCAACCATAATTACCCAGGGTTTTGAGGTGAAGGAAAAACACAAATATTGCAAGCGTTCAGATGATTAAATATTCATCGGAGAAACAAGCCAGAAAATCAATTTCAATGGAGGAGGCCATACCTTGTCTTTATAAGATTTTATGACTGCAGTCAACAACTTGTCTCCTGCCAACTCTCTTACTCGCCTGATCAAGTCATACCGCGAGATCTTCCTTTCCTGGGGAAATAAATTCCAGGACATGTTATGACAAGGGAATATATGGAAGTCATGTACACTCTCTGCCAAAAAAATGCAAGAGATTCACACTTACTCTATGCTCATGATGATACTTGGATATCAAACTCATAGCAGGAGCAGGTAAGAACTTTGAAAGTACTGATATTAGAGTAGCAAATGGCATCCAAGGTGAAGTTGGTCTCCTCATTGGAGCTTGAATCCTTCGCACACCTAAAAAATTTCAAAATACAAACCAAATAGTTGCTACATCTTGAACTGTTCCAGATTTCTAATTCATCATGAGAACAAATTAACTTCAGGAAGTATGTCAATTTCTTACCTTTTGTGGAACAAGGAGCCCTGAAACTTATAACGTACTCTGGCAAAATATGCGTATTCATGTGGGTACTCCACACAATATATTTCCTTGGAGAAATAAGATTGTCGGCTCCAGAATCAAACTCTTCAGAACTCGGATGACACTGTTTTGATCCGGGATGGACAAGCTCCATATTCCCCATAACAACGCGACAAAGCATTAGATGCTTGAAGCCATCTTTGTCAACAATTGTGGATTCCACACTGTCGCACAAACAAAATAATAACTTCAACTATTCATATCAAGATTGAACATGATAGAAGATTGTTGTATGCTTATTGAAGAAAAGAAATGACGTATACATGCAAAGTAACGACGCGATTTAGTTGTGTCAGCCTTTGAGAACTACTTTTCTGTCAGAAAACTAATTTGATTGATGGATTTCAAAACTTGTTTTCAAAGAACATGTTAGAAAGAAACCACTCTATACAATCACCAGAAAGATGTTTCAAAATCCTACAAAGCCATAGTCGCTTGAATGTAAATACGACTGAGTGTTTATGCAATCAAAACCAACTATCTAAACAATAGTGTTTATGTAATCAAAAGCTCTAATCAAAACCACAAATCTAAACAATTGCGCAAAATAACTCTGAAGTATAAAATGAACAAGGACGAAGAATACTAGCTTACCAATCACTGGAGAAATCTTCAGGAGAGAGATAGATGCCATGGCCATACAATCCCTTGTCCTCATTATCCCCACAATGACCAAAACCATGAGAAATAATCTTCTCAATCTCATCCTTCGAACCGCCATACCAAGCATACCTCAAATTTGCATTACCACCACACTTATTTCCCGTTGCTTTGGCAAAAATACGAAATGATTGAAGGCGCGCTTGTCCTGTAAAGCTAGAGCAAGAATTTCTGTATATATCAACTACAGAGGCATGATTCCCAGTACTACGCAAACCCGAAACAAACTTCCGCTTGATCATCTGGTGCAGCCTATCTCCTTCATCCAATTTGATCAACTCATTGCCAAACAACTGGGATTCCTCGTCATTGTTTGGTCCAGAAATCCCACTTTCACAGTCAGAAATCGAATCCTCTTCGGTACCCGAATGGTTAATCTGGTCATCTAATGTTTGTGCCCCAGTGTTATTGTCAGCAACTAAATCTCTAAACCCATGTACATATTGGCCAGTTGTTTCCATCGGAACAGAGCATAACTCCATAACAAACAATTCTCAACAAAATCAAAAGGTTTCAATCTAGAAACCAGTGAAACTAACCCAAAACCCAGAAAAGAGGGAGAAAATCAAGGTTGTCAAAATCTAAAAGGGTGTTTGGTTAGATTGGCAAAACTTTTAGACCAATAAAAAGAAAACCCAAAGTGCTTTACAAGGAAATTTAAAGCGAATCCTACGCAACTGAATTGTAATCTATGCTAGTGGAAGGGAAAAGGTGAAGATAAGAGGAATAAGAATATCTGCCAAACGAACATGGGGGAAGAAAAGACGTCATCAATGATATATGCTTTACCTGGAGACGAAGTAAAAACGCGTTCTGCTAGTAGTTGAGAGCAAAATGTGAATTGAATTGAAGAAACTCAGACACCGACTCTTAAGTACAATCAACAGATTTTTGGTAATTGTGTTCGTAGTTTGTAAACATCTATTAAAATGGGATTTCCATTTGTAGTATGTTTGTTGCTTGGAGAAGAGGATTCAGGGGATGAGGAAGTAGTTTTGATCAAAAAACCAACGGAAACACCGCCTCACGTTTTATATGTTTTGTATGGATTTTTTCTCTCTCCTCTCTCTCTCTCTCTCTCTCTATTAATGTGGACAGGTCTAGGCGCCAACTGTTATTTCTTGGGCCGTCGGTTAGCGAACCGGTGGGGACAGGAGAGAGAGGCGGTTCTCTTGAAAGTGAAATTCCAGTAATGCCCTTATGGCCTATTTTTGGAAGGTCAAAACTTGGACCGTCCAAGATAAGTACCACCGGCCACGGATCGAAACGTGTGAGCCTACGTGTGCAGGTTCTAATTAGGTCGGTCCTATCCGTCCAAGATTAATTAGTATTATAATGCTTCAGACACGGCCAAGACACCCCCGCTAAAAATACACAACAGCATACTCCTATTTGATTTGCTCAGTCAGCTATCAGTGGCTGATCGACTCGATATTAATTTTTTCTCAATTTGTTGCTCGGGGGTTGTAGTGGGCAATTTCAATCGTTTAAAAGTGTTTAATGGTGCTTAGATTTAAGAAAAAATCTCTTATATTTTAAAATTCGAACCGTTGATTACTGAAATAGACGGAGGAGATATTGTACAATCCTGTAATGATTTTGCTCACCGAAGGCACGATAGGGCCCTGTGAATCTTTTCTTTGAACCCTTTGCTCTACGTTAAACGCTTTTAAACAAAATATCTTCAAAAAAAATATTTAAAAAAATATTTAAATATTTTCCACACTTGCGGCACTCCTACTCCTGTCCCCGTTTTCTGATGATTTGACCCAAACAAGATATCGCTGGCTAATCAGCCCCACGTGGTATAGCAATAAAAATAAAAAAGAACCGTGCTATTCACACAGATCGCACAGATTTTTGTGTAGGGCCCACTCCGAGTTTCACACAAGCAATCCGACTTGTTCATTAAATGTAAAATATTTTTTCAAGGGTCCCTACTAAAAATCAGCTCAAGCTGATATATATAGGTGCTCGATCCAATCACCTAACTTTTCATTCGAATTTTAAGATAATGAAAAGTTAAATAATTGAATCAAGCACCTTTAGGTATCGAATTGAGCTGATTTTTTTGCGGAGAGTCTTGAAAAACTATTTTGTATTTAATAAACGGCTCGAATTGTTTGTGTGAAATCCGAAATGGACCCCACGTAAAAATCTGTGTATAGTAAGTCTGTGTCAACAGACTTATATATTGTAAAAATAAAGGGGGTTGCTATAATTGCTTGCCAACAAGATCTGATAAGATCGAGTATTTAACATATGAACTCATCTTGGAATAAAATAATCCACAGCGATTATTATTAAGCTAAACTACCCCAGAGACATAAAAACATAACTACGGAGCCCAGTGTACAGATTGTGGAACAGAATACTCCAGACATTGAATAACTGTTACAGACACTAAGTGGGTACAAACACAAAGTAGGTAGGATCGCAAAGAGAGAGAATATAAGACACAGGATTATTATAGAACACACTGATTTATTTCTCCAAGGCTTGCTTACAACGAAAGGAGCAACTCCTATTTATAGGCGTACCAGGGGAGGCCATTACATAATCAGTGACGTAATGGACTGAAGACCTCAGTGCCATTTTTCTTTAGGGTAATAACTTCTCTGGTGACTTTTTCTACAAAGTACTGACCCTTTACTATTTACAGAAGGACTTATACAAGCCTTGCCTTAACAACTACTATTACACTCATAAATACATACAGATATTACAACAGACTTCAACAGTAAACTTCTATTATAGAACACACTGATTTATTTCTCCAAGGCTTGCTTACAACGGAAGGAGCAACTCCTATTTATAGGCGTACCAGGGGAGGCCATTACATAATCAGTGACGTAATGGACTGAAGACCTCAGTGCCATTTTTCTTTAGGGTAATAACTTCTCTGGTGACTTTTTCTACAAAGTACTGACCCTTTACTATTTACAGAAGGACTTATACAAGCCTTGCCTTAACAACTACTATTATTATAGAACACACTGATTTATTTCTCCAAGGCTTGCTTACAACGGAAGGAGCAACTCCTATT
>BPLS01000600.1:313060-345803 GCA_019656275.1 Rhododendron kiyosumense
ACCTCAAAGCGCCAGTGGTCTTTTGCCGTTTTACATGATAAATGACCATATCAGTAGTACAATAGTTTACGCAATTCGGATAGAGAGAATGAAATTTCACTTGGAGAATTAGCTTCTTTATGGAAAAAATTTGACAATTCTAGCATAAGGGGTTCCGAATGCTTTGACAAATAAGGGAATCATCAAATTCCGATGTACCCAAAAAAAAAAAAGGGAATCATCATAACCACAAAACGAAAATGAGATGAGAAACATCTTTTACCTATCTTTCCCACCTACCCCATGGTCTGGAGGATTGCTAATACCACTCACTATACATACTACTGCTCGCCAACTCAATCGCACCTTACTATGTTAAGCTTTTATGGGTAGACTTTTAGGAAATTCAACGCCTTGAACCAAATATTGGGCCTAATGACTGAACAATTTAGAAAGCACTTGAACACATACTGTTTAGCGGTTGCCTTCATTATACGTTACAGACATGAATTGCTATTCTGTATCAGATTTACTGTGTTTACTGTTTTGGCATGTAATTGATAAGTCTACGATGTGGCAAGAGTAGTTGTAGTCTAGTATAAAGCCCTAAAGGTAATAGTAATCTCCCATTATGTGTTATAAAGAAAGTCAAGTTAGGTTGACAGAATGATCGTAGATAGAAAGACTATGAATAGTATTGTTCAATTATGGGCTTCACCTGTATTGTCTGTATTCCCAATGGGATCAAGAACAAGCTAGACTTAACTTGTACTAGTCTTTTTTCCCAACTTCCATCTCAGCCACGGTCTTGTGGTGTTAGTTGGGCAGTACAGGACTGGGAACGCTGTAGTGCAGCATCCCCCAAATCCCTGTACTAAACCTGCTGCAACCGGGACATTGTGCACTGCGCTTATAGCCTTATAAAATAAGTCTTATGTACTGAGACAACCATATACCAAATGCACCTAGGAAGAATGCAGACATTTTGTTTCGCTTCTTTATGATATTGATGGCGAAGGAATTGAGGCGCGAAGTAGGGACGATGTTACAGACGACAAATATGAGCAGTTCATTGAGGGGAAATGGGCATGCGAAAAATCAAATGAAATAAAGAATCATACATCTATAAATCTATATATATACATCTTTTTTATTTTTTCCACATGCCACATGTTAGAATCTACACAACCCTAATTAAGTACACTATACAACCATTGAACCAACTACCCCAGATATATTCACGGCATTATGAGGGAGCATGTGTTCAAGAGATACCATTTGCAAGAATTGTCGCATGGTTTTCACTTTGCATCATGACTTGAGATGAAACTATGTACACCAAGAAACTCAACAGAAGAAAAGAGCCGCCTTTACAAGTTGATTTGGATTGCTGGAAGTTTCAGATCACAACCAAGCTCCCCATCCAGGGAACATTTGACATAATCGGTCAGGATCAGTAGCATCTTGTATGAGTTGTTGAACCTACAAAAAGAGAATTCAATAAATATTACCATTAAAAGAGATTTTTAGAAAGATCTATATATTGTGTGTTAGCGAATCAAGTCACTGAGATTACCAAACAAAAGCAATCTGATATCATTTGTCCATTTGGCATCATAGAACAGAATTTAAATAAAGCACATCTTAGAAACTTCAAGAGTTTGGACCACAAAACTAGTTGATCACTTTCCTAGAAACACATTGTACTCCTGTATAGCCTAGTTTGCACCAAATATTTACAAGTAGGCTCAATAACGGTGCTTAATTTTATTTCCTGCACGCAGTGTCACTGACATGAAGCAAAGCTGCGGGGTTACTGGAGACAATTGGATAATCCGTTGCTTATCTAGATACGAATGTTCCATGTGGATCTTGCTTGGCTCAGAAAGGGAGAGCCATGATTGTAGAGTAAGAAAACAAATTAGTGGAATATTTAACCTCTATAGCTCCAAATATGGAAACTTGACCTAATAACTGGAATCAAATTATTGATAACTAGGTTGTTGAACAGTTGAATATGGTATTTGTGTTGGATAGCTTGATATACTTGTGGGACCCTTTTTGAAGGATTTACACTTTTGGGACATTTGGCAACCCCAAGGAATTAGTTCTTTGGTTTTGAGAGGTATTGGGTTCAAGTCTCTGTAGACACAAATTTGAAAGTTTATGTGCAAACAGCCTCTCAGTTTGAATTTATTCCCTGCTTGCATTCAATTTATCCCCTTCAAATTTGCTCGGTAGTTGGATGTTTGTACATTCACATGCAAGACCGGAGTTTTGGACCCATTTCTTAACAGCTTTAACTTCTAGGGACAATTGGTAGTCTTGACAAATTGTAGTCAAACATTACCTGCCCATGCATGCTTCTCATTTCACCTTCTTCATATCCATCTAGCTTTTGCTTAACACGCATCAATGCACGTGCAGCATCCTTGTTCCCTTCATATTCTTCTTGTGAATCTTCCAAGCTTGTCTCAAGATCGTCTTCTGTTTCCTGTAAGAAGTCAGTCGTGGAAGCAACCATAAGGGCAAACATCATACACGTGATAATTAGAAAAAGTGGACGTGGAACATGCAGACAAGAGAATCATGGGAAGAGGGATATCCACATATGAGCTGCAGTAATTTCACAGGAAATATAAGACTACAGCAAAAAACAAATATATAGTTTGTATGTATGTATATGTATATATGTATTAGCAGTACTCACTTGGGTGGTAAATGAAAATAGAATATCAAACAACAGCTTTATAGATCCACAAATTAGGGCTATTATAGTTTAAGAATAACTCCAAATTCCTACGATAGTTCATATTGATGCACCAAATGGTGAGTTCAATTATTTTCTTCCTGCTTTGGGAGGAATAAAAAAACTAACATCATAGGATTACCATTGCAGATTCAAATAGCCAGGTAGTTGGCCCTGTTACACAATCTTGGGTAGAACACAACCCCAAAAGCTAGTTGTTGAAATGAGGGTACCCTCATGTTTATGTACTTCATATTACTTTGGTACCCAGGCTATGTAGGACTTCACTTCACACCTCCCTCACGTGCAGCACCTGATACGTGCAGGACAAAGACACGCACCCTACCCATATCTGGTACCTAGCTCTAATAACATGTTACACAGTCTTCAGAATAACTCAACCTCAAAAGCTAGTTGTTGAAGTGAGGGTGCCTTCATGTTTATGTACTTCCTATTACTTTGATACCCAGACAATGTCCACAGGCCCAACCGTTATAGAGCTGCAATTAGGTGTATTGAGGTTGTTGGTTCAACTCATATAGAGAGGGATTTGAGACCCTTGTTAACAGGTTGGGTTGGGGTCAGGGTAGAGCAGATTCTTCTAACATTTGAACCCAAAAAAAAAAAAAAGAGATGGGCAATGGTTAGTTCTTTTTTTTTGGCCATTCGTTAATCTTAATTTACACTATCCTAGGAGATTTGGGAGTTTACACTATCCTAGGAGATTTGGGGGAGGGGGATGGGCTTACGGGATCAAACCCTACCCATGTGCACGAGGGTATGTAAGGGAGGCCAATTGCACTCCACTCCACTTGCAATGGTTAGTTCAATTTTGTAGATTCTTCTTAAATTTGAACAAAAAAGGAAGGGCAATACATCATTCCATTTTGTTGAATACCACAGCTTCGTACAATGGTTTGGATCATCAGATGATTCAGATTATAAAAAATTTTCAATGGATGACATACAAGATTGGGTTGATCTCTTAACTATGTGAGCATCACCTGGTAATACGATAACAATGTCTAGTAGTTATAAAATGCCAAGAAAACTACAGTTACAAGCACATTATAATGAACCACCAACCTGTCCCTCCATCCAGTCAAAACTTAAATAAATAAAGGTACTGTTACTTATCCACATGAAGAGTAGTTCAGCAAGGAACCCATCAGATAAAGGAAATAAAGTGCTTTCTGAGAATCAGAAAATCCTTGACATGAAGGTAATTTGGTTTTCTTTCACAGGAATGTCTGTTCCCACTTTTTCTCCAAAACTACTCTTTGTCCCTTCTACTCTCTTTATCCTGTCTCATCACATTAATCTCTCTTCAAAACTTGGCAATACATTGTCACTGATTCAACCCAACTGTTATTGGTTTCAGGTAACCATGCCAGAGCTCTTCACCGGTTCATATTACCATATGACAAATTAACACCCATACTGCTAATCAGCCTAATCTTGCATCACCATATGACTAGCCACCACCATTACAAGAAGAAAAGATAGTAGTACACTTGTCATCACCATTTACCTTCATTACCCCACTATTGCTCTACCACCACTGTAACTTTGTCATGTGAAGAGAATGTAGTTTGATGAAACCATCTTGTGGATAACATAGAACACAGGATTGTTTAAGAGAGCTTAGTCGGGGTTTCTCCTTCAAGTACTTGACCACAATTGTTCACTTTGGCATAGTGTGTTTATCTCCTTTCTCTAAACAAGGAATTTTGATGCCACTAATGTTCAGTAAAAAATTCTATCTAGTGCTGTGTATTTTTTTCTGCATTTAGTTTTCTGTCTGTTGTGATTTGTGATGTTGCTCTCCAGAAAGGCAAATTAGAAGATGGCCAAATTGCAATTGTGTATATCTGATAAAAAAGGTGAAGCTCTAACATACCTTCTGACGTTGCAGAGCCTTCAAAGGGGATAAAGCCCATTTATATAAAGGATCATGAATAAAAACCTGCATGGAATGTGCAAATAATGTCAAGAACTCAAAAGTACATAACTTTTTCATTCTCAGAAAATTATACTATAAAATTAACCATACTTCAACAATAGTAAGAAGAGCTTCTTTATTTGTCCGCATAACAGAGAGAGTTTCCTCACAACATCTTCTGAAAACTCCTTCCACACCACTAACACCCATACCATCAATTATGTCTCTTGTCAGTCTGAAAGGGACCTACCAAAAAAGGTTCATGAGAAAAGTTAGATGATACCACATAATAGCTGCTGGGCAGCACAGGGTCAAGGTCAAAGAAATATCAAGGTTGAAATAGACAAACCCGCTCAGGTGTTTTGAGCATTAACCCTTGTTCAAAGGCAACACCAAGATCTATGTGAACAACTTCTGCTGTGGCTTGATCAATTAGAATATTCATGGAATGTCGATCGCCAAGTCCAACAATGTAACCCACCTAAAATTCAACAGGTGAGCTTCAGTGCTACTTTGACGAATTTTATCCCTAGTCAAATGTATGTGACTGAATTCGTGGATGAACAATGGTAATTACCATAATTGAAAATGGGGTAGAGATCATCAAGAAACAGGAAATGCATGCTTAATTTGCACAATTTAACTCAGGTTTTGCTTCAAGAATGTGAACATGGAAGAGTTCAATAAATGTACCATTGAACTAGCTGCAACACTGCGTGTATATGCAAGTCTCTTCTCAAACCAGTCAGCCGGATGTAAAAATCTTTCCAAGAAAAAGTAATGCATGACAGGCCTTCAAGAGGTGTCAATTAAGGAAGTCAATCAAATGAGCAGAAACGTTTGAAGACTAGTAGATATCATAGACAGAAGTATGAACCTGAAGTTCTGACAGACTTCCTGAAATGCCCTGCCCTTGCTGTGTTCCTACAGAAGGGGGAGAGATGATGATTACTTAGCTTCATAATCAGAATAAAGGACATTGTTTTTTTGGCCAAGTTGGTCCTTTCACATTCTTTGTTCTTAATTCTTGACATTTGAACGTAGGTCATAAAACGCTGTTAATGCATTCATTAACAAAAATAACCTAGAAACATTTGAATGTAGGTTTTAAAATGTTGTTAACACATTAAATAACAAAAATAACCTAGAAATAGTGCTACAAGGCATATGCCTCTATATGCACTCAAGTTTCTCTGCACAATTAAATGCCCACCACAATCATTTTATGGCATATTTTCATACCATAAACCAAATTTGACAATCATAAAGTTTTTAAAATATTCCTTGATCTCACCTTTTGAAAGGAAGAGAAAATTCGATGAGAAATCTAGTAGAATGAAACTTTATAAGGCTCAAGAAATTCATCATGTTTTCAAGCAAATGCATTAGGATATCACATCCCATCAAGATTAGAAGTACTAAGAAGCATCAAATGAAATGGAATCGTTCACTTGTAATCGACCTGTGATTGGTGATCAACAGAAGTAACACTATCAATATAAAAGACTGGTCAATAAACTTTCCATAATTTGACAAAATCAATGGAGAAGTTTTCTTACAGATTTGCAGAACTCGAGGTCGACTTTTACCCAGGATGGGAGATTAATAAATTCGTATACTATAACACTTTGACTATATTATATTAAATATGTCGATTCCATCAATATCACTAATATCAAGGACAAAGTTCCCATAGAATCCACTGGAATAGTATTTCATTAGGAGTGCTGTCAAACCACAAATTTCTCCCATTGTAGTTTGTATTTCTAATGGGTTTCATATTCACTGCAGGTTCCATAGGTATGTTATTACTAGTCCTGGGATTTTGCAAAGCGTCTATAGACCCATTGAACTATCAACCATTCAAGTTTAACACAGCGATTTCCCCCCTAAAAAGAGCTTTATCAAGCTCATCAGCATTAATTAATTACACCTTGAGAAACATATGGTACTCACCTTTGTCATGTGCTCCCGACATTTTGGAAATGTCCAGTCTCCTTTCCCATATCGCCCATGAGCACCTCCATTCCTCGTGCTATAATTTGAAAATATTGAAGTATCAAACTATTCAACCATTTCAATGAGACTAAGACTGCCGCCAATGATTGCATGACTGGATTTTGCTTACCTTCCTATAAGGTATTCACCAAGAGGAAGAGTGCCATTTACCCATTCGAGAACACCAGCACTGGGAGTAAAAGGAACCACCTGTTTCATCAACAACGCTTCATTTACTGAAAAACACTTTTGTATTTGAGAGGCAAGCAAACACATTTTAGTGCAGAAATCACAAAATAAAGAAAAGCATCATCCATTAACTATTTCCCAAAAGATATGACATTGCAGAAAAAGGGCAGGTAAAATCAAAGTTTTAAAATGGAAGACGTTTTGGAAAAAAAATAGCTATAAAGTTCACTATATGCAACAGCATCGAAACAATAATCCATTAATGGTATACATAATCTCAACGAGAAGGTCAGCTGGTGACAAAAACACAAAAGAAAGGAAAGCGTGACACATTGGATTTCTCGAGTCCCAGCAAATAAAAAATAGGCAAAAGTACATAAACACCCCCTCAACTATCACTTTTTCTCACAAAGACCCCCTCACATTTTAAAGCACCCATACAGACCCCCTCAACTAATATCCGTTACCCAAGTGACACCCTTCCATCTCAAAACCGTTTGAGATGAACCCCCTCATCCATAAATCAAACAAAAATACTCTTATTGCATTATATACATACACCCCCTCTAACCCTTTTCTTTCTTCCCTCTACAAAGAGCATCCAATCAAAACCCAAAATCAGCAAACAAGTTTGAAACTTTGGTTCATATATGGCTCTGAATAATTGTGGGCCTGTTTGATTTTCTCTCATGTTGTTAGCCTCATTATTATTTAGGATACATTCATCTTAACATAGGATTTAGCTTAGTTGTTATTTATATTTATCTTGCTTAGTTGCTTCATCCGTCTATTTTTGGTAATTATGTGTTATCGCTCGAGCTAGTTTAAAGAGGACTCCTACATAATTGTCCAGATCAGTGAATCTGTAAAGGCTTTTGTTTACTTTGAAATCGCATGGAATGTAATTTGCCCAAAGGTGGGTATTCCCAGGGGCTATATTTTGATTCTACATCACTAAGGTTCTGTAATTGTGTATAGCATGAAATCCTGTCAACAAAGGAATGAAAGAACTTATTCCTAAAGAGAATAATAACCTGATATGATTATGTATTCTACAAATTAGCAACTAGTGGAAGGAAATAGCTTAACATTTAATCAGCTTTGTGGAAAGGGAGAAAATACCTTGTATGTACGTATTCCTAATCTTCTTTTCCATGTATCCCGATGGTTATGTAAAAATGTGTTAACTAAACCAAAAAATTGTTCCATAACCTGCAATAACATTTGCAAAACTTGTCAGTGTAGTAGAAAATACAACCGGGCTTGTGATGGTCCTGGGGAAACATGCTGACCAAACATGTTGAACTGCAAAACACATCTTTAGGAGGACAGATACCAAGTAGTCCCTTCCTTATGAGAACTTAAAAAAGAGTTTTCGGTGTATATTAAAGCATTTCAGAAACAGAAGGATAAAAAAGCTAATTTCAAGAAATCATCCCTCGGCAATCATCCCCCTCCGCCTTACCCACAAAAAACATTAAAGTTCTCATAACTTTACAGTTAGAACCCAGACAAAGAACTTTCAGGATCACATATAGAGTTTAAATTCATACAGCATCTTGTCGCAGGTCGTCGTTTCCAGATTTTGCTAATTGTCGATATCTGTTACCGTCTGAACCTAGGCATTCAACCACTTTTGGAGCATTTATACCATTCATCACCCTACATTTTTACCAGTACAGAAAAGTTAGATTGAAAGATTGGCAAGGCAACAAGAAACCAAAACACATTGATATCGGTGAGACATACGTTACTGATTCAGCTAATCCTTTGAAGTGTGGGAAAGAGCCTTCAGGATATTCACAACTACGGTCAACTAGAAAACTGGATGTCACTACCGGTACCTGAAGATTCATGCAAATGTAGAGACGTCATGGCTTCGTACACCAGCTAGATGGGAAGTCATAGAATAACAAGTTAGCATGAGAATGCCAATGTAAATGGAATTAAACAAAATCCATAGAGAATGTCTTTTGAAGTAAACATTAGCTGGATACTTGTGCTTTATGAACAAAAAGTACTAAGTTCCAAGAAGGTTGTACATATCACAAATTGGACTCCTGACAAGCTAGCAAAATATAGACCTATAGGGGTCTGTGGCCCTAATAGTAAGACTTCAAGCACCTCCAAAATGGAGATCTAAACTATTTTTAAAAAGGAAATTGATTATTGGATAGTCATAGAGCTTGTGGTTGTACTTGGAGAAAACATTTCCCCACCTATTTTCTGTCTATGGTCTGATAGGAAAAAGGGTACAATGGATCTGTCTATAATAATATTAAATGGTTCTGTCTGTCTTTTGGTTATTTTTGAGAGACTGTTGTTTGTAGATGACATTGTCCTCGTTGATGAAACCGATAGAGGTGATAATATGAAAATAGAAATTTGGAGGGAA
The DNA here is from genome assembly GCA_019656275.1 of Rhododendron kiyosumense. NCBI lineage: Eukaryota > Viridiplantae > Streptophyta > Magnoliopsida > Ericales > Ericaceae > Rhododendron > Rhododendron kiyosumense. The sequence goes on from BPLS01000600.1 coordinate 322,313, forward strand.
GCATTAGAGTCAAACTAAGTATCTGGTGTGCAAGTTTAGTGGTACCATTAGTGCGCACGAAGAAAGAGTGATGATCCAAGACCAGGAGATACCTAAGAGTGATCATTTTAGATAATTAGGCTCAATTATTAGTAGAGATGGAGAAATTGCCGATGATGTGGCTTAAGTGGAGGAGCGCTACTGGTGTACTGTGTGACAAGAGGGTATCCATAAAATTGAAAGAAAAATTCTATGGAATTGCCATTAGACCAGCAACGCTTTACGGGACATAATGTTGACCTATTAAGAAACAACAAGTGAACAAGATGAGTACAGCGGAAATGAGAATGTTGAGGTGGATGTGTGATAAGACTAGACGAGACAGGATTAAAAATGAAACAGTTCTTGAGATGGTAGGTGTAGCACCCATAGAAGAGAATTTGAGGGAAAATAGGCTAAGGTGGTTTGAGCATGTCTATCGTAGACCAGGAGATGTAGTAGTTAAGAGAGCAGATAGAATAGCTTTAGGTGGCAATACTATAGGGAGTGGCAATGATATGCGTATAGCAGATTTGTGTGAACAAGTGGCCCTTAACAGAGCTCAATGGAGGAAAATGATTCATATAGCTGACTCCAAGTGATTGGGACATAAGGCTCAGTTTGGTTTGGTTTGGTTTGGTTTGGTTTGGTCATAAAGCTGTCTATAATAGGAAAAAGGGTACCATGTATCTGTCTATAATAATACCAAATGATTCTGTCTTTTGGTTATTTTTTAGGGACTGCAGACCCATTTGATTCCTAAAGTTTTCTGGAAGGAAAATGATTCCTAGGCAGTCATAGAGCTTGTCTTGTTTTTGGAGGAAACGTTTGGCCCCCTATTTCCCTGGCTATTGCCAATTTCAAAATATATGCATGATTTTGGCTAATGCAAGCTTGTGTTTACCTTTTTCATTTGATGCTTCTTTTTTCAGGGGCATAACCCCAATCCAGGTTGCAATGAGGCAGACAATGACATATTTCCACCTTTATTTTCTTAACAATAAATATTCTCGTGGAAAACAACTATGAACAAACTATAAACGAGTTATAGTATCAGATTAGGAGAAAAAAGAGAATAAGGAAAGGTAAATCATGGTAGAGGGGTGGCATTTGTAAAAATTGGTCATGCATATACATACATACATACATACAGTTGTCACATAATTATGTTGGAATTTCCACCTCCACTAGCCAACCAACATCAAATTGCATATAGTGAATTTCTCCACATTTCTTTCTCAAATTGCAAGAAGGCTAAAGTGCAAAACTGAAGTCAAACATGTTAGATAGCTTGATATACCTTATTGGACCCATTTCCTAACAGTTTAAGCTTTTGGGACTATTGGTAACTTAACATGGTACCAAAGCTCGGGTTGCAAGGTCTTGGGTTTATAAGTCTTTCTGTTTGCAATATACTTCTCCCCTTTGTATAGCTCTATATATATGCAAAATTTGCATCTCCACACGCAAGACTAGGTTGCACGTAAGGGAAGGTGTTAGATGGATTGATATAAATTGTTGGGCCCATTTCATAACAACTTGAGCTTTGGGGACTACTGGTAACTTAACAAAATAACTGTACCAAATGGCCAGTATAATAGGGTCATTAGAATTAAACACTACAGCCAAAGATTGGAAAAAGTTTGCATTCCATGAATGCTGAATCTGACCACTAATTTGATGCATTCTTGTACCTTGTCATTGACCCATTTATTTTTTGACTGATTTACTGCCAGGCAATCTCATTCCTGGAAGGAAGAACAACATTCAACAGCTGACAGCATGTGGTGATATTTTGTTAGATAATATAATGTGTATTGTTTTTTTTGGAGGTATCAGGGTTTGTAATACTCACGAAAGGTTAATGTTTGAAGTAATGAATAATCTTAGTAACACATGTATCCTGGTAGCCAGATTTATACCATTATAAGTCCTTAAATGGTTTTATTGAGAATCTCGTTTGTTATGGAATTCCACAAAAATTTTCATCAAACCTAAGAATTGGTTTCTTCCCTATGTCCTCATCAAAACAAGTCTCACTTCAATAAATTTTCAGTATGAGTTGGGATAATAGTCATGGTTATTGCAGAAACAAAAGGATGATACGGATAATCCTTATATGGGATACTTACAAGTTCAAGCTGTCGAACACTGCGAATTTCTCTTGGCAGATTAACCTTTCTGTTTGTATCCTGTTGATACGATATTGTTAGTAGTTCAGCCAAAACTCTACTGCAAGATGTTGCAGATTACACCAATTGATCTCAGCGGAAAAGCAAGATTCTAATGAGCAGAAGAAAAGTGTAAAAAACTACACTACACAACTAACCTCTCTCTTTGTTTCTAGTTCAGCAAGTTTGATGTAAATCTCCACCATTTGTCTCATCTGAATAATGATTATAAAGGCACAACATTCTTAAAGCAAACTCAATAAAACTTCAGAAAAAAAAAACTTTCCAAATATAGCATTTAGTCATATATGAAAAGCATACATCAAATTCTAATTAAGATTACCTGTCTAATAATAGCTCCATGGTAGGAAGACAACTCTTGTAAAAGGTTTTCTGCAGCAAGCTTTTTATCCATATCAACCACAAATGAGTTCCTGCTACGCTGCTTGTCCTTGATGCGATCACCATTTGCCAGAGCTAGAAGCTACATACACACGTACACAACATTAAAAAAATAAACAAGGGACAGCAACAGTGTTATACACATCCACAAAAGTGACTCCCATATGGTAAGACTTTAGAAAGAAAAGAATGTCTACAAGCTAATTTCTACATCATGGAGGCATATCAATCTGGTAGCACATTTGGATATCATATAGTCGCATTGTCCAAACTGGAGAAGTCTTTCCTTTGGAAGAACAACCATCCTTCAAGTCAACACATTACGGTTTCTGAGACCTTTGACTTAAGTACCTGAAATATTGTGTGGTATGGATGGTCAATCGCCATTTTCTTCACCAGAGAAGCCAAAGAAAACTGCAGAAAATGAAAATTGAAACAACGAACAAGAAACACAGAATTCTCTAATTAGCAGGTTAGAAAAATTAGAAGTGAAAAAACTAAGAAAGATAAATAACAGCAAATTTTCCTACCTGGAAACTATGAGGTCCATGACCATCTCTGGAGCCCATTCTTGAAGCAATTTGGTATACTAGCGGTACAAACTTGTAAGACTGGACCTGCAAATTAAGGACAGCAATAAAAACCACCTTTCCAAGACATATCTATCTATAAGCAAAATGCAGTCTCAAAAGGGAATCAAATGTCTGAATTACAACCATCTAGAACTGTTCTCTGTGTACCTCTTCAATTGTGTTAAGCATGCCATTTACAACAATTTGCCTGGAGGAGAGGCTGAACCACAGGGAGACAATCCGAAATACCTGAAAGAAGACATCACAATAGGTACCCATGGAAATGGCAGGTAGAACAAAGAATGCAGTCAAACGTTTAAAAGTGCTGATATTTCCACTTGTTCGGACATTCAATGATAAATTAAGACCATTTTTCTGTTCTGGTCATGGAAAAAAGAATCATGAATGGTACTTTAGCTACTGTCAGACGTCCTTCACTGACCAATCTATTATGCAGTCAGCTAATAGATATTTTAGCCATTAGAGAAGATTTGGAGAGTAAATAAATACCACTCTGACATCATATTTGTCACCAATGACCAGACAGCGTTTGTACCCCTCCAGAGCTACACTTAGGAAATTATCCCTGTCCCCCTGAAAGATTGAGGCAAGTAAAAGATTTTCTTAGTTTAACCGACTTCGAAGAAGAAGGAATCGACTACAAAATTTAAAAATCCAATTAAAAGAAAGAAAAAATTAAATACAATCAAGTGGAATCCGATTTTAAAAGAAGAAACCTACTTCCATGATCTAGAAAACAAAATCAACATTAAGAAAATTTGAGATTCAGATGGATAGTAAACAATGAAAGTAAGAGACTAGTGTAAAACTGACTCGTCTAAAAGTATAAGCTGAGAGGTTGGAACGTAACTACTTGAGTCCTCTCAACATGTCCCCTCACGGGCAGCCAGATACCTAGAATGAGTGGAGCGAACACAAGAAATCATTCTTATTATATGGTGGCTGCATAACCATATCAGCAACCCAATCGTTTAAAACTAAAGCTGGTATAAAGGTGTAACTTGGTAATATATCCAACAGGGAAAGTATATTTAGCTAGACCAATATTAGTCTCACATAAGTAACAATAAGGTTTCTGCCAAAAAAATGTTTAAGCGTTTTCATCGCATCAGAAGAATATACAAGCAAAAGATAAAAAACTGTGAAGACATATGTACAGACAACCAAGCACATATAGGTATACAGACAAATACACATAACACATATCACGTTTGAAACTTTTTCAAAAGAAAAAGGATCCGCGATTCAAAAATTACAGTTCCACGAACAAATTATAATGTTCCTTTTTTTATCCAATAATAAGGCAATCGATTCACGTATGTGGATTCCACGTACTGCAGACAATATGCGGTACCTGAAATCTTTCATCCTCCTCTTTATCCATTGCAAGCTGCTTATGCAATTCTTGAATTTTTACCGAATAATCAGTCTTCTCCCCCTAGGAATATTTAGAGGCATAAAAGGCATGACAAGGTTAATACAGCTCAGGAGGAATTTCACTTTTTCACACAGAATTGGCACTTCTGTTATCAAGAAACAAAAGATGAGTGAACTAAGCTTGCCTTCGATGAGCTTTTTAGTCGCCTAATGAGTGCTTCCAACTCTTTCGTCTGCAAAATTTCAACATTTACGAAACTCTCATATTGTACATTCTACTTTCCTTCATTAGTTTCTTTCTAGCTTCTTATGGTTCGAACATTCTCGTGAGAAGAAGTACCTTATGTTTTCTCAACCTCATTGCCGCTTGCCATTCATTAGAGTTAAGTCTTTCTTCATAACTCCTATATAGAGCATCAGCATAATGTGCCAGATGGAAATGAGTTTGACTTTGTCTTGTGATAGACTTCTTGTCCGTATGGTTACGATCCTCAGCAAACATAACTGCACGTTTCAGATACTTCTCCAATATTGTTCTAGAGCTGCATGATCATCACATTCATGAAGTGAGGGGAAAATAATTATATATTATACACCAAAAGGCATCAACGTCCATATATACTTCTTTCTCATATGTGTGATGTATAACTAACTTGCTAGATCGCGATTCTGCAAGCCACTTCCCAACTAAACGATACACATCCGAGATTACTTCACTGGACTGGTGATTTTGAGAAATGTACTTTGCAAGGTTGATAGCCATCTCATGCTGACCTTGCGCCCGCAAAAGCTTAGCCTCTTCAAGCTGCAAGCATATGTACGTAGAGGTAAATTCACATACAGACACAGAAACATGATCATGCAAGTGTTTTTTTGTCCAAAATAAAAGAGAGAGCAAGAAAGAACCATGTAGTCATTTTAGATCAATATGAACGGGAAAAAAAAAAATCGTACAAAAGCTCATCCATAATAAGCTTTAAAAGAAAGCGCTAAACAATGAATTGTCCCCGAATGTGAAGTGACATAGCTATTGTGAAGCAGAATAAATATCCAAGTTATGGGTTCGAAACAAAAGACACATAACAAGTATTCATGCATGTCATTGGCTCTTGTTCATTTACAATGTTTGTCATGACAAACATTTACAGCAGAACATCAAAAGACTGCAACAGTGTCATCAAAGCGTAGCTAGAAGAATCTGTGGCAATGAGGTATAGTTTGTTCATTCAGATGCCTGGAATTAAAAACAATTGCTGGGACCAGAATTTCCCAAGAATCAAATATCTTCTTGGTTCGGATGCAGCTTATTCTGGCACTGCAATGGATGATGTTAGCCCAAGGCCAATAAGCATCCATTGTCAAGTAAACTATACGTTAGACTATGGTACAAAAGCGGAGAGGAGTCCCATTATTTCTGCTACTGTACCAACAGTTAAAGAGAAAGTTCGTACCCTTCCAAGCCAATACAGGGCACTATTTTGTTCTCCAGCTCCAGCACAGAGAAACTTGAACTCGTGCAAAGCAGCAGCAGCCTGAGAAAATCTAGAGCCCTTCAAAATACAAACAAAATATCAGACCACGCAAATAAGTGTGATTTACCGATAACAAATTTTGATTCCTCAAAGATACCTTGCGAAGAGTAGATGCTGAATCCAAAAGATGCTGCACCGTACAATCCGTGCACTTTAATATTTGAAGAAGAACTCTTCTGAATGCAATGAATGGTTCTAACAAATTCATATGTAGTTGTGCTCGTTTCAGTATGCAGCTCCAATCCATATTTAGCCTCGACAGCTATAGGGAGAGATTCAAAAGGATTCATTACAAAACCAGAACACAAAAAGAAAAAACAAATTGTAGAAAATCAGTCTTCCTTTCCTCACTTCTTGCTTTTGTGTTTGTTCCCATTTCTCATTTGTTTCTTCCACAACTGACATAAAATAGTTGCTCTCCACTACGTCATGTGCCTAATGATACTATGACATACACTAAAACCTCAGTCAAATGGAAAGAGGCATTGCCAGCTCTATTCCATCACTCCAAGGTCCTGAGAAAAGTGGATTGAGTGTTGGTCCGACCTTTGCAAACAAATGTGTTGGACAAAATTTCCACCAACTCCATTGTATATCGGTACAGAGGCAACTGCTCAAACAATCAAATGATGTAGTTTCCATGAACGAAGTAAATCTGACAATTGAGAAAAGTGACTGTCTGTATAACAATTCAGCATTACTTCAAAGGTACTGAGGAAAACGAGGAATTTTGGTTGTCATAAACACAACAAAAATACAGTACCTGATCTAGGGTAGGGACTTCAGGTTCAGATAATAATTTCCGTATCTCAGTACTAGACTTCATACTTTCACCAAAAGAAGTTGCCCAGCGCAAATTCCATGCAATGTCAAGATGGTAGAATATCTGCATTCCCATAGTATTAACCAAGGTTATGAAAACCTTTACCTGATAAACTAGAGGCAAGTTACATACATATATGAATTTTGAGTCATTGACGATGAGGATTAGAATAATGTCATTCCCTGATTAGCAAACAGCTGCCAAAATTAAAGGCTCTCTGGGACTCTTTTCAGATGCTGGTTATTGCTGTTGACGGTAGGTCTAAATTTATTGACTGTGAGCTAAACCCCCCAAGCTCAATTACTCCTCTGAACTCTAACCATACAACTACTAAGTGACCAATATCATTCCAACTTGATTCCATTGGCCTTGAAGATGTTCAACAATTTCCAGTACTAACGGAAATCTGAGACCATCTAAAGGGTAAGTTTTAGTAACTAACTTCCAACCTCCCTTTTTTCGGCATGTGTTTTTGAAATCTCTTTATTTGATTTTGTTAGGGCTTGTCCCACACGGTCTAACGATCACCTCCCAAACTAATATGTGAGCTTTGAGGCCTATCCACTCATTGCCAATTGACTTTTAGCTGGACGCTATACCATAAACTGCTTTCAATTTTTTGTTCAGCATCAGACTACCAGAAGGTAAGACGTCTAATTTCTGCTAATAGAAAGAAGAAGAAATCTTGAGTCCATAGGGTGCAACTCCTAAAGCCATTTGCTAAACAAGCAGGAAGCAACAAGAAATTACAAAAGTAGGATCAAAAGGTGATGGTCCAGCAAAATGGAGAATGAACACACAGGAAATTAAAACCTGAAGCTTAATTATTGTAGAATAGATGTATTCAGTGCTCTCCTTGCTTGCATGATTAATGGACAAGACAAGCTCCTGAAAAAAATCCATGAACAGTTAAGTTCCATATACTGCTGCTCGAAACAAAAGGAAAATTCAACAATTATCACCTGCTTTGAATCTCTCAATGTGGAGTGAAATTCTCTGAAGTCCCCCTCTTGCAATGCCCTCAAACAACTGACGTTCCAAAAGATAGAGGATGGTTTTTTAAGTGTATATGAGAAAATTTTAGAGTTTAGACATTATAAGTGGGCAGAAAACTAATAAATCTCTGTATTTGTATGAAAAGCCACTTGCAGTACCATTCTAGCTCAAGCCTAGTGTAAGAGTGAGTAAGACTAAGGCCAATGTGTAGAACCAATTACCCACAAAACCATCAGATGGAAGTAAACAACAAAGTTTTACTACAAGTTTGACTTGGCATAAGGGCTAGCCTTAACAAGTTATCACCATCCAAAATCATATGTTCCTAATTTGTTTTCCATGTTTTATTTAATTTTAATGTTCCAATCAACTGAGGTCGGAAAGTCAAACCAAAATCAATTAATCCTCGATACCTGTACAAATGTTCATGGAAATGCCCTCTTGTAGGGTCTTGACTCAAATGGGAATAGCTATCTCCCATGGACAGCAAAGAGAAATCCCAATTTCCGGCTCGCCAAGCTGCCTCGTACTGGAAGGAAAGACGTTATCAAGAAACTCAGTGGAAACATCAAAGACAACGATAAACAAGCACCATAAAATAACAATGAAAAAAAAACAATAACTAGGTACATCGACCCAAAAACAGTGAAAGGAACATTGTAACATTATCCTTTATATGCATAAAACATAAAATCATATAAGAGCCTAACCTGGAGTTCAGAGAATTCCAAGTCCTGCTCAAACAGGCCTTTACGAGAAGTCAAACCTTGGCAGTATAGGTCCAACATATGAGTGCAACCCATTTGCTGCAAAGATCTAATCAGCCCTTTGTATGGTTTCCTTTGTCTCATCTCATCTTCTGTATTCGAAAAGGAAAGAGACATTGTTGGTTGGGAGCGCTCATGAAACTTTTGTCTGGAAGAGCCTTCCATTTGAATCTCTGCCTCAGATCTGACTTGCAAGTCATAGTACTCCAGCACTTTGCTCCAATTTCCCTCATGTTCAAAGGTAACAATTTGCGAGGCTAACTATACGTGTAATCACAACAAATAAAAAGATGAACTTAGAATAGAATCAATCAATATATCAAACTTCTCATAATTTGTTTTTGGGGTGTATTACGTCATCCGCATTGAGGCCTACAAACCAAATTGCAGAAATGCATCAAATACCATACTACTGTATATTGAATTATAACATCCTCAGCAGGAGATGATCAAACGGGTGATTTGTACTCAGGTAATTGCTGTCATAGTTGGAGGCGAATACAGGTTAGCTAGCACAAAAATTGTAGAAACACATCGTGCATGTCTGAGTCCACAGTAGTTAAGAGTGTCAACATTTTTTTTCTTCTTTCGCAGCCAGTAGGAAAACAGCCATGTCACAAAGCCGGCGACTCTAGCTCTTCTGAAAGCCTAAAGGAAGCCTTCTCTCGACAAGGGAGCTTCGTGGGCAATTCTTTTATTGGTATTTTCTTTATTTCATCTGAAGTAAAAGTGCTGCGAATGGTAATACTGTTGCTTTCAATCAAGGACGTTGCTCCTTGTGCACTCTTGCTTGCTTTATTTTAAGAAATGTTAAAGTTTCTTCGTCCAACAATTAACCAAAAAAACCAATAAAATATATACTGTTTCTATACTTGTTATCCCAATAAAAATAGTCGGGAGAGGGCATTGTAGTGGGTATCTCAACTACTCAGGCTGACACCAATTCACTAATCAAGAGTCATTCAGGGAACTAGCAGAGAAATACAGGATGTGTCCATTTTTTTCCCTGTCAAAGGTCAAAAAAATCACCCATAAGCAACACGAAACGAAAAGCAGCAAATCCAAAACAATCCCATGCGGCACTGTAGAAAAGAAGCTATATTTACTACAAAAAATTTATCAAGGGAGGTGTTACACTTTTTAGACTACCAACTGATCAAAAGGCTAAAAAGGCATCTGCTATCAAAATGAAGCTGAGTCCTTTCTCTCCAAAGGTGGGAAAATAAGTATCCTTTACTAAAATTAACTCAATTGACAAAGAATAAAACTACATCCAAGTGATAGCAGGAAACCATCTATGCATTATCATCTGTCTAGAGTACATGAATGTGAGAAGTGTAGAATGCAGTCATATACCACCTAACGACCTTAAGAATCCAAGACATGATAGTGGCACGATGATTTTCTGATATACAATAAGAACTAGAGATCACATAAGATGGAAACCAGACACAGCAATTCCAGTTAGGAATCAATAACAAAAAACCATGATAGCTGGGGATGTATTGATCCTTCACCTATGATTAAAAACATACAAAGTTACCAAAACATGAAGAAAAATGAGGTATATAAAAAGCTTCAATGTGACGGCTATAAGTAGCTATTGCAGATGAGGTAGAGGAAAATTTTATCCTGGATGCCAACAACTTATCTCCAGAACTGGATATATTAATCTTAATCCAATACTCATTAACTTCACAGTTTACTTCTAACCTTGTGGGACTGGATAATACCATACAAGCTGTCCCGTTCATTGATTTGAGTGACTGCCGAGACCAATATTGCAATGTGGTGTGGAAGCTGGCCAAAAACACGAGGGGAAACAATGAGGGAGTAAAATTTACAATATCAATTCTTGTCTTTTTGAAAATTTGTGAAGCCAACAAAAATGGTCAAAAGTATATTTCTTATATGCTGAATGAAGCACCATACAAGCATAGACCATATTGCTGGAACCATAACAAAGTTACTAACTTACTACATCGGCATGAGAGAAATCTGGGCTCCCCAAGGTGAGGCGGTTAAAATGCTCCTCGCACCAGTGCTCCACGTATAGAACAGCAGTAAAATAAGCACCACAGCTCTAGGATACACAGCAGCAGAATTAGAATGGCATGTCCATAAGAACCTATTTTCTGAATAGTTTCTTTGTTTATTTGTCCTCCTTTTATTTCCAAAGAATGGGAGATTGGGAAAGGGATGTTAATTGAGCGCATGTGTGAGTGTGCGAGTGTGAGAGGGAGAGTGTGTGTGAAGGTTATAGGAAAGGGAGGGTATATGATTCTACTCACAATTGCTGACTTGGCAACAAGAAGATAATCGACAGATAGCCAATATACCTTGCAAAACAAATCACCACTCAGAAACAGACAAAATATCAAAAACTAAATAACAATTTATAAGTTTCCATATTTACGTATTTGTATAGTACTCTACAAGCATGCATAATATTTCTTGACTAATTCTTGATATTCACCTTTAAACCTGACAAATCATCTAGGGCCTGATTGATAACATTTTTTTATATAGTTCTCTTTATGCATTTATATTTTTTTAAACAATTTACAAAATGTGTTTGGTAAAATGTTTTTACTTTTTTTATTATATATGTTTACCAAGTTTTCAATAATTCTGCAGTTTTCACATGTTTAAAAGACGAACACCTACAAAACGCACGGATGAAGTAAGTCGGATAATTCGTGTGAACATGTGTGACCAAGACTGCAAAAAAATCTTTCCAAACTACAAAAATTCACAAGAGCGAGGATTAAGAGCACGAGCGCGGAGAGAGAATTGAGAGCACCAACGGATGGTCCTACTAAATCATGTGCCTGAGGGATGAACAACATTGAGAGTTAGGCAGAATAAACAAGACTTCTCTCCCATTCGCGTGTCTCTTCCCTTTTACCTCTTCTTCTTCTTCTCTATCCGTGCTATGATGCAAAAGAACATCCCAATCAACAACGTCAATGGAACTCTAGCCCCCACCGAGCATCTCTTTCAAAAAATCATCATCAAAGATGATTTGCCATCATCACGTAGACGACTTGCAAAATTGGTTCAATTGGCTGATTGGACATATCGCTCTGATTTTCTACAATTCAGAGACTTTTATTTTGAAGCTCCTGTAGTAAGTTCCACACTTTAATTTCTGGGTGTTTTGGTCGTTTGGGAATGGCACAATTGTGTTTGATTTCTGGGCATAAGTAAAATTCGGGGGCTAGAATTTTGGATTTGGCTGGGTTTGGAACATTGCTGGTGATTTGAGGTTGACGGTAGCACTGATGGTGATGGGGAAGGCAGAAGGGAAGATAAATAAGTCATATAAAAATAAAGAAAATTTGGAGACAATTCATAATCAAATTTCACTAACCGAACAGGTTTTATCTGTTTTCGTTTTCACTTATGTTTCCAAACAGGTTTTGGTCTCGTTTTGAGAGAAAATATACCAACTCATGGTTTTAGTATTTGATAAACTAAAAACATAATGAAACGCATCTCTAGATACTGGAAATAAAATAATTAAAACAAAATAAGTATCACCGAAGTTTCACTAGTCACAAGAACTGAGTATCCCAAGTTTTCTAAGTCATAATATTCCTCAAAGTAAATGTTTCTGAACTGAACTAACGGAAGGAAATTGAATGGAGGAAAGCAAGAAGTCAATTTTGAGGGTGTAACAAAATTTGTTACCCCTGCTTCTAATAGCTTATGCTTTTAAAGGAGTTGATGGCCGACATTTCAATGTGGTAGCACAGAAGATAATAGATCATGTGCTTGATCTGCACAGGGCCTAATAAGTGGAACAATAGCACATTTTCCACCTGATAAAGACAAATGAAAACTTACGACTGGTCTTTTCTTAGCTACTATACGCATATACCAACCACGAGACACCCAATACAGTAAGATCTGATTTTAGTAGCTGATGAGAGTAAGCATTTTACAGAAAGTGACATCAATTACTGGCAAATGTACGTCTTGCTGCATACAGCTTTTGAATCTTAAACTACTACATTCAAAGCATTTCATGTGACTAGAACTATAGAAACTATGTTATTTATGCATACATAGCTAAGGGTTTTGCTGGCTTCGTCAATAATATAACTAAACAATGCTTTTGTTATACAATTGACTCCAAGTCAGTGATATGATAGGATAGATAAATTGCAACTTACTGGAGAATAAATGTTGATTTTCCTTGTGGCAGGCTTTTTAACAAAAGCAAATTCTCACTAAACTAGAAATATGAGAATAAGTATAAGTGTAGAAGAAGAGGATTAATGACAAAAAAGTAATGGCAACAAGTTTTAATCCGAAATACTATAAAGACCTATACTATACTATATTACATGAACTGAGGGCTGAGGTACAGGTGCTGGCTGTGTGTTATAGATTGTCCAGCTCTAATTATGTCTTTAGTATATTTCGTCCATTATCTAGAATATTTGGTGTTTAGTGTCCCTTGGGGAATTTTCAGGCACCATACGAGATTTCTACCAATATTTCATGGAAAGAAAATGAATAAGTACGAACTATGCTTGCTAGGTGAACGTCGAATTAAAGATGTCGGACACGGATCCCTCACCCTTATCCGAGGGGCGAGTACTTTTAGATTTAGAAGAGTCCATGTAAACTTGGTAAAACACCGAGATGACCCAGTGAATGTCGAGATATAGTCTTAGTCAAACAGGCAAAGTTGTAGTCTTGCTCAATTTCATTTCATTCCTCCATTTTCTCTTCTTCCAGTCCTCATACCAGTTAGTTTTCACAGTAACAAAAAAATCTACACAAGATTATCAACTTCCAGAAGCCTGGATATCCTCAGTTAAAGGGTTCGATTTTGTTTTGTTACTCAAAAAATTAAACGATTATAGTTACCATACATGGAAAGTCATACCTTGTCCCACGATGATGTTGAGATCACGAATGCGGTCGAAGTAGAAGTAGAATCTTTTGTCTTAACAGATGTGGAACGGGATTTTGGGCCACAACTTGATGGCTTAGTATACTGTGGAATCATTGCAATCGTAAGTAAGCTGAATTATTGCCATGAATTTGAGACCAGATCAACTCAAGAAAAGATAATTATGATGACAAAGAACATTAGCTTGAGTAAAAATGCACCGGAAAAACAAAGCAGAGATAAATCCAGAAATAACTAATAGTTTCAGGCTGACAACAAAACTAAAGCATAGCATGAATAACTAATGCCTTGTTCTCTTTACAATTCAAAAAGAATTTTTCAAAAAATTCCCCCTAGATTCCCCTTACTTCCAACATTTCTCTCTCTATCTCTCCACTTATTACCCCTACTATTTTCAAATAAATTTTCAAACCTCAATCCAAACATAGCATAAAGCTTCAGAAAATTCTCTGCTAATTCAAACTTCAAAATGTGCTCCCCACAATATTACTGCTGACTCCACATGTAAATTATATTTCCTAGTTTTCAAGATGATAGTAATGATACTACTAAAACATTCACAATTTGTAAAAGTGTGTTATGGGGTTTACAATAATGTGCAATGATAGTTAGCTTACCAAAAACAACACAACAGTTACGCCACTATGTATGAACCCTTATCAATCCCAAGTGTCACTCAGATCCCTACTTCGGCATGAGAGAGTAAGAGAAGAGCAGACCATTGATCCAACTTCACCAATAGGGACAAAAAGAGATATTTGCAAAAAATTTAACAAAAATTATAGAATGAACTGTGTAGAGTGCTGAGGGTCAATATTTTTTTTCCTTTTACTGCACATAGATAATGTGATTGAGGGTCCGCAAACTCCAACCATATTGCATACTCATTACTCTGTGTGCATGCATGCTTGTGTGTGTGTGTGCAGGTCTGCACACTTACTACTCAAGCATATACATTCTAGTGTTGGGAAATCCAACAAGTTCTAGTTTGCATTCTGTGATCTTTGTTGCTTAGCTTCTCAATTTCTTCACCAATCACTACTGGTCAAATATTGTGCCGATTCAATATTTCAAAAGTAATAACGGGCTTGCTATGTGGTCAAGACTTAATTCTTCCATCATCCCTTGCAAGACGTAATTCTTCCATCTTCCCACCCATAGTACCCTCGTCATTGTGCTCAAGTGATCCAACAAACCACCCACGTACTTTGACTCTCTTTCTGATATACCTTCCTCGAAAATTTCAACTTTTGTAGGTACTAGTAACCTATATCTCTTGGAACACGACCCAGAAAATTTGACTTCACGGTAAATGGCATGAGTATTGCCTCACCCAGCCATGCAAAGCTGCCTCTCCTACCATTGGCACCTCATAGGCTCATACCGTGTCACCTCGAATCTGCTCAACTTAAAAGTCACACCAAAACATACAAGAAGCAGGGTCTAAAGACCCCAATCACGATTGGTTCCTCAGTTATGTGATGCTTCAGTAATCCCTGACATGGGACTGGCGCAGACTTGTGGATTGGCAGAGGATTGGCAGAGAAGGGATCATTGAAGCTGCTTGGCCCACCCGACGAGGTGTCCCTGTTCTCACAATCAGACCAATCTTAGATAAGACAGGTGATACCTTGAGACGTATGCCATACCCTAAGTCGCAAGTTTGTGGAGGACTTGCAAGTTGCAAGTGCTGGAGGGGTGCGAGAGCTTCAATTTTAAAAACACTTGTGCTTCAGTGTGTTTGAGCATCAATATTAAATAATAATAATAATAATAATAATAATAATAATAATAATACGTTTATTACCCCCCCCATTCCATTTTGTTTGTCCACTTTTTGACTTTCTTATGTCCCAAAATGGTTGTCCATTAGAAAAAGGCAAGGGAAAAAACCCATATGAAATTCTGTGTTTGCCCATCCCTTTTGAATTGATGCGACAACTTTAACTTAAATTGGGGGTATTTTTAAAAGATCAAGTTTGGGAATTGTAATGATTATGCTCACTTAATAAGTTGGATTTCCCAAAATGGACAAACAAATTTCGACAAAGGGCGTATAACTATAGGGTCCTATTATGAGCGTTAATTACAGGAAACAATGAAGTTCATCTGTAAAGAATTTGTTTGCTACAAAAAGATAATTCAACCACCCTTGGTGGATCATTGACAAAGTTTTTGCCCTCCAACCAGGAAGTCCTAGGCTCGCCTGCTATTGTTTTTTTATAACTTACCTTTTGTTACATATACATAGTTACATATGCAAGAGAAGACTCCGCAATCTGATTTGATGTTCGGCAGTGCATTTGTCAACAAACTGGATTAAGTAATTGTCAGCTATAGCATTATAAATGCATGAATCGAAACTTTGTGAAGTCGGTTTGAGTAAGCGTGCAAATTTAAAAATCAAAGCCGCGAAATCTTCCCGAAATGCTCTGTAACACCCCAGAGCTTGATTTGGGAGCGTGTGCAATGGTGGAATTCAACCGATTACCACTAAGGTCAAACTTACTCAGCATGGCTCTTGAGGAGCTGGCCTTATGGCCTACCTCTTCTAGAAAAGGAGGTCTCCTCCTATAGAACAACACACCTAAGGAGAGCTCATTGTTCTCTTCACTCTATGACTGCCTCAGCTCTCTTTCTCTCCATCTATAATGTTTTCACTATGTATTAGTGCGTACATATTGAAAAATCACCTTACTCCGGCCACCAAAGAATGTATTATCCATTAAATTCAATGCCATTTGACATAGGGATAAAAGATCCCAAAACATAGACTATATAAGCTTATTTTGAAAACCTAAGATATAGGACTATTTTTTACATATTTAAGGATCCAACAAAAACAAGATAGAGTATGGCTTCGTGGGACGAAATTCACTTGGTTATTCAATCGGCAAATAATGAGCACATAATATGAATCGGATCTCTAGACCTACCACTTTGATGCCTTTCAACTTTGATTTGGGCACATGGTTACACGACATAACTCCCCATGAGTTCCTTGATTTGTGGATGTATAGGGGGGCTGCTATTTTTTTTGCTCAGCTAAAGGGGGGCTGCTATTTTTTTTGCTCGGCTATAGGGGGGCAGCTATTGCAATGGTAAAACTTTCACAAAAAAGCACTTCGTGCTTATATTTCCAAAGGTTAGGTCCGTCGCAGGTCCACTCCTGCCCATAACCCCATTGATTGGGGATACATGGATACTATTATTTTTGTAATCAATTGTCAATAACCGGTTTATATAAAATGCTGACACGTGTTACAATTTGTTTAGTACACGGCTACACGCGTCGGATACTTGACAGTGAGGTGAATGTATGGGAATGTTTCTATGTTTCGTCGGGCATAAACGCAACGCAAGGATTTTACTAGAAAAATTATAATAAGCCTCCACTCTCATCTATACGATTGAAGTTTTTTTGAAGGGGTGAATACTATTTTACCAAACTAAAGGAGAAAAGTATTTCCAAAAACGATGAATTTTAGAATGCCCAGAGTCCCTGGAATAAGAATTTGATAATCCCAACACTAAGAAATCCTTGCATCCAACACCAACTCCCAAGTACATGTACCCCTATCAAGCCCCAAGTTTGTCTTTTGTACTACCAAAAGTGACCTTGAATAATTTACCTTCAAGTTACGAAAACACACAATAGCATAGGTCTATACAACTTATTAGTATTAGTACATATATAACTATATTATTCGATGCATAAACCACCAATATATCAATGACTAAGAAACCAAGCCCGGAACAACTCTCAAAACATTAGCTAAAGCATATTAATAATGTGTGACATACTAACCATCAAATTGTCTCTTCCGAAGGAAGATGAAGTTCTTTCCATAACATAACATAGTCGGAGCTCATTAAGTGTGTCCAAAATGACCTGTATCGATTTAATCAACACATTGGATTCTGCCAAGATATTTTCCTCCAACTGCACATTCCACAAAAGAAGAACTTATAGGCTTATATTGAATCTATAACAATACCAAACATGGTAGATACTTTAATCCATCAAATCCCTTAATTACTTTTAACATATATTGACAATAAAATTCATAAGATTAAAGGAAAAACACACCACATTTCAAATGTCCAAATCAGAAAAAGGAAAAAAAAATTCAGCAGGCATGTTACATCAAGAAACAAGCAAGATGTAATTGGTCTTCTAGAAGGAAGATGAAATGGATGAGAACTAAAATGTGGGACTTGTTGCTAAGGCGGTTTACTCATGGACTATTAAGAGACTTTGCATCATGACGAAGACAAATTGCATTCTGAATTTGCCCTCATAGTACTTTTATGACATGGATATGCAACAACATTTCTCTTCGAAGTCAACTTAAGCAAGGTATGCAAATTGAATAGCTTTGCTGTGGGTTGATAAAGTGGCAGACACAAGATTCACAACTTGCAGTGGCCCTCATTCATCCAAGAGACATCAAATGCAAATATCAATAATAAATTCAAGTTCAACTAAGATACTTATATTCCATTTACAAAAGGGGGTGATATTCAGAGAGAAAGGAAAGATTTGTTACCATTTGCTTTTTGCATACCCTTAGAGAAGAGAGAGGAGAAATGTTTCATCAAAAGATTTCAGATCTGAGTTGTGGGGGCCATTGATCACTTTATCTGCCCATGTGTTAATGTTTCTGCTATGGGTTAGAGCTTGATTTGATAGGTCTTACAAGGCTTTGAGGATTGGAGAGGGTAGACCGTAGAGTATCATAGTTCATATATATATGTCCATGACATAATGGAGGCAACAATTAATAATGTGGAGGAAGTGTTGAATCTCATGTCTCTTTCAACCAAGCATTTCAAAACACAAATTATGTACATCTAATCTGAATTCGGCCTTACAATTATTCTAGATGACATGAATTTTACAACACATTTTTTCTCAAAGTCAAATTAAGGCAAGTAAATTCGATAAGGCTTCTTACTGTTTGAAGTTTTCACTCCGGGGCCAGAGCGTGATTTGATAGGTCTCTCAGGGGGGGATGTGACTTGTGTGCACTGGATACAAGCCAAGTCATGAAGATCACACAAGTTCATCAACAGATCTTTTCGTATATTCAGCTGACATAGGTGGCAGCTGACAAGTACTAATGTGGAGTTAGTACTTATAGCTCTTTTAATCAAAGACTTTGAAATGGATTTAGGTTCATTGAGAAACTTTCTCACTGGTTTTTTCAATGTAGGAACTTTCTCGTGATTGAGGTTGCCATAAGGGCACCATATATCCCAAATGAATACATCCTTGGTCTATTATAAACAGGCATGATAGCTCATTGCAGACTACCATAATTACTACTGAGATTGATCATTACCTTCGTAGTGGAATTGGTGATTCAGAGCTCCCCAAATCCCGTTAGATGTTTCTTGTGCAGTAAAGAATGCCAGACAACTTTCTGCATGACCCTTGTATTACTTGTCTCAATGCTACTTATCATTTGTGATTTATGTGAAACCTTGTGTTTGTTGCAAGGAATGTTGTTCTCTAAGCGTGGTTGGAAGCACTTACTAATGGAGACTTAGTTGTCTCAATTGAAGGTAGACGGTGAACCTTTTTTTTTTTTTTTGGAACCATGTTACTGTATGTCTATAGAAGGAAAAAGCCATGGAAAATGAAACTAGTGAGCTTATGTCGCTGTATGTTTCACCATGCGTGGCATCCAATCTTTAGAAATGTGGTCCCTAGAGGAATTGTAATCGAATTCGTGTCATAATCCATGTGCCGAACATGATACTTTTGGAAAGAGCTGGGAGATATGTGGACCAAATTAAACTTCACAGTTAAGAAACAGGACAAAAACTGACAATTAACCATAATAGTTTGAGAATAAATAACCTGCAAAGAGATTATTCTGCAAAAATCAATGTCCAAATTCTTCCTTCCAGCTAGGTTGACCACAACATTCGGTAACAGAAGTTCCGCAACTTCAGCTTTCAGCATTACAATATCTTGGCATAATCTGAAAGACACATCTATGGAATCACGTTTGATCACCGAAAAGCAGGCTCTGAGAAACCCCCAAATATGTGGAATTGCACAATCACTACTTGTTACACAGAAGAGGAAAAGGGTACCTCAAAATTATATCATCTGAATAACCAATAAGAGCATAAACAAGTGGGCAAATCCATGTCTCAAAATTTTTCTCATGAGTCTTCCATAGAGTAGACTTCTCCAATGAAATTGCTTCAGCTGATAATAAACATTAGTTACAAACATTACTGAAAGAATATATATATTAACGCTAGAAACAAAAGCGAAAGCAAGAAACAAACTACCTACAAAATGAAGCTCTCTTTGAAATCAAACAAAAGCTCTCTTTGGTTTTGTTTGAAATCAAACAAAAGCAAAAAAAAATAGGTAAAGCATAGCCCTGGAATATTATACCCTCGGCCCCTTGCTATGAGACCATTGAAACGATAACCAACAAAAGTCAAGTATCCCTAGATAAAAATCAATCTCCAACCAAGAAGAGATATTCTTTGTAGAATCGTATGGATGAAAGGTTGTTAATCTTCCTCAAGATCCACTATCCTCGAACAATTAATAAAATTTCAGGAAATTTACTTTGCCAACTAAAACAACAAAAACTGAAATAGATAATATTGAAAATGGTATACGTAAGCCCACAAAGGAAAAAAAGACAATGATAAGCACCTACCAAAACAATTTCATCAAACAAATCAAAAAGATATATGAGGGGAAAAGTTGTGTTATTAATGTTGAATGACAAACATGCTCCCAAAAAAGTAAGAGCAAATAAACTACAATCACTGCAAGCGAAAGCAAAATGAATATGTGGATTAGAGTATAGGAATACCGCTAAACTTCCTCTCCTGATCCAATAGCAGATTCTGTACGAGCTCCATATTAACACCCTTAGAGTGGACCTACAATGCACATAAACTTCATAAATCACCAGTATCGAAAAAATCACCGAAATTACCCACGAAAGAAGGTCCACACGTTGCAGGCTAGTTATGTGTAAATGAGAAATCAAGATCAACAATTTGAAAGAAGGATTTGTGGCTGTGGGCTCCACTAGTTTTGCTACTTCACAACAACAAAAACTGAACTGGGAAAATTTCAGGAGTAGTTAATATCAGTAATCACTTTTGATTCACTACAAGTCTACAATAGAGAAATACGAGCATTGCAGTATTTTCCCAAACGGCTCACTTATTTATCAAATTTAAACTCATCCAGAACTTCATATTTACGATAGCATAATCAGATCCAAGTTAAACCAATACCTTGTCATTATAGGATGCTGATCAAATGTATTATGGATGGAAACAAGACAATCCTATATTAACAGCAATATGTGAATTATAAATACTAGATGTCATTAGGTAGTAACCTCAATGAGAGACCTCTGAAGAGAATCAAATGATAGCAAAGCTCTTTGGCCCTTTTCAGTCGAGAGTATCCCCTGTATTAACATCAAGAGAAGTGAAATGGTAACTACCCTGGATTATGATTGAAAAAATGGTGAAACAAGAAAATGTCGCCGACCCATGTAGTTGGGGATAGGCTTCATCAAGTTGATGGATATTAAAAACAAGTCCTCACAAAATCTCCTACCTCTCATTCAAGGGTCATAACAAATTAGTTTAGACAAACACATAGCAATGTAATCCAATAGTTTGAAGCTGAAAAAGTTCCACACAGACAAGAAAGGTACTGAAAAAGGAAAGGACTTTGACAAGGGAGCTTGTGAAGACAAGTATATAATTATCTGCTACTGCATCTTCATTAATCAGAACAAGTCCAAGGTGAAGCAAATGTGAAGCTCTGTTCTAAATGGCAGCCGCCTAGGCGCTTGGAGGTGCCCTGCCGCCACGCCAATAGCCCTTGGTGTTTGATTTGGTGCCCAGGGAGGTTTGGCCGTGTTTGGCGGCCGCCTAGGTGGCCTTGGCGGCGGCGGCGGCGTTTTTGGAGGCCTTTGGTGGCCTAAAAATATATATATATATAAAATAAAATAATACGAGGGAGGTGAGCGAAGCCCTTCTACTTATTGTCTTATTCAACTTATTTGCTAGTTGCTACTACTTAATATCATTTGGGTTTGTACTTTGAAGTTTGAACTTGCATTATGGATACATGGAATATAGTTTGATTGGATAATGGTTTGTTAAAAAAAAAAATATCCGCCGAATTGCTTGGTGCCGCCTAGGCGGCTTGGCGCTTGGAGGTGGGTCTCCGCCCTACTACCGCCAAGCGCCATTTAGAACATTGATGTGAAGTGGGCAACCATCAAGAACCAATAAAAATTCAAGTGCATCAAAACAAGCCCAATAAAGATATACACTTATGAAGACCATGACCTTGTCTAAAGCTAAATGGCTTAACTGAATTCCTCCGAAGCATTGCAGTTAGGTTCCTAAGTTTCGCAACAACGTTGTTTCCCTTTTCTTTCTTTGTTCGTTTGGCATTCATTTCTTCTTGATATCGTTACTATTCTAAGTAGATGCAGTATTTTCAAAGATCCAAAAAGGTAGTTTAAGTTCACTCAGTGGAGATGGGACATCCATGGTTAAGTGGAGTTAAGTAAAATGAAAGAAATACAAGGATTATCAAATTAAGAGGTAATTATAGTCAGATTGAGTAACATTAATCCAACCACTGATCATCACACAAAAAGAATGATAGATGATTGCATTCAAATACAGAAGGAAGTAGTTTAGCTGACGAAGATGCTACAACAATTTTCTTCGAAATGTTCCTATTTTGTTGCAGAAGCGAAAGCAGTCTTGCTCGGGGTCAAGCTTTTCTTTGACATGGGATCCTCATCTCTTGAGATTGTTACATCGCTTCCTTGATTTGTAGTTCATAACATTGTTTCTACGAAACATAGTATTTCTCATTCTTCGGAGAAGGCAATACCACTGCACAATCATTGGATGATTGAGGTTGTGATCAACATGAAACATTTTTCAATAGATTTGACTTTGTCCATCTCCTGGTCAAGGGTGCTATTACTTTAAATAGGCTCGGAACTGTAACTACTGTTTATGTTACAGTTCTTTGGCCCTCTTGGCTTTCTTGTCATGTCTCAACCTTTCTATTAGGAGAGAGTAGAGAGGTAACGCTTCTACGTCCGGCACTCTTTGTACCCTATTCTTTTTTTGAAATTAATAAAAACCTTCTTCAAGCAATTGAAGTTCCCCAAAAGTAATATTAAATATAAGATGGACGAAGGGGCCAGTCAGAACTTCACACATCCCAACACACTCCAAGGGCAGCAAAATGAATGTGGTGAATTTTAGCAAACATTGGGTCTGATGCTGATTTTGGTCGAAGACCCCCCATAGCAGACTATGATCACCCTAGGGGTCCAAGTGGTTGGAGGCTTGGAGCTTCATGCGAGAGGGGCAGTCTACTGTTTAGTTTCTTTTGTCTTGTGTTCAATTCCAATGCACCCAACAAATAAAGCCTATATAAATGTAATTTCTAGGAAGAATCTCAAGATGCAACACACTTGATTATATTGTATCTTGCTATTTACAGCTAAAAGTTATTTCATATAGTGTTATACACACACACACACACACACACACACACATCTATATAATAAGGGAGGTCTGGGTTTGAATCCCAAAGACAACCAACGCTCAGATTTGTCTCCTGTATAAATCTACACCTTCCATTCTATAATGGCATTTTGATAAATACATTACATTTTTTGGGCAAGAATAAAGCATAGTTTCTATGGAAATATATTCGAATCCTTCCAAAAAAAAAACAAGGAAGGATTCACCGTCCATTGAAATCCTCCTAATCACACATTCCCTGTCTATTGAAAGAGTCCCTCTCTCTCTCTCTCTCTCTCTCTCTCTCTCTCTCTCTCTCTC
>BPLS01000600.1:346203-391199 GCA_019656275.1 Rhododendron kiyosumense
TGCCACACATTACACTGGTTTCCAAGTCCGAAATAATTAAATTATGGCGAATTTTCTTTTGGTTTACCCCAGCGCACGGGTATTGAGTCTGTCATGATTTCTTTGTCCTGCACATATACCAAAGTTTAGTTTGTTTCTACCCATTTTTTTTCAACATGTCCTCCTTTTGCTTATTATTCGACCAGTAGCTTTAGTTGTCTTCAACATGTGGTGCGCCGTGCCTTCAGGCACGGGCATTCGCTAGTATATATATATGGTGCACCCTAGTAGTGATAACACTTAAACAGCTAAGTCAGCAAGCACAAAGTACACACACATTTACCAAAAAGTTATCTTTGATGTGCAAAAAAACACAAAAAAATAATAATAATAAATATTGAAACGCATCAAACTCAAAGAAGTGGAGACAAAATAGACATGCATCAAACTCATCACTAACATGAGACCCATAGTGAAAAACACAATGCTCTCTTCTCTCTCCCCCTCCCTCTCTTTCCCCCCATCTTCAATCCCACTCTAAGGAAGAACTCGATCATCTTGAGAGAAGCACCAAGAAAAGTTAAGGAAGATCCCCCCACTAGTTCCACTCCCATTACAGATCAATCAAGTGATATGGAGATTTTAGGAACCAGTGAGTCAGCACCTCAAGAGAACTCGTCGGCACAAGCTATGGAGAGCCCTAAAGAGGTTCCAATCTCTGTGGAGGTCACCATGGGCATCTCTGATAACCCAAATTCCGGGGAGAAAGAGAACGGAATTCTACATTCCCCTGCTATCTCTTTCAAATCCGCTTTAATCCAAGCTCCTGGTCTCTCGAAAGAGGATACTGGGAAAAGAATCACAGAGTTTGGGGATAGTGATGATGATGAGGAAATGGACTGTGATGAAATATACCAAACCAAATCCTCACATTCTCAAAGGAACATCTCAAACTGAGCAGGGCTCACTGGAAGGGCTGCCTAATTATCAAGCTCTTGGGGAAAAACATTGGTTTCAAGTCTCTTATGGATAGGGTTCACCATCTCTGGAATTTGGAAGGAACAATGGTCCCTGTAGATGTGGGATTAGGTTTCTACATTATCCGTTTTGAGACAAAGTCAGATTATCACAGGGTTAACACCGGATGCCCATGGATCATTCAAGACCATTACCTTACGGTGAGGAAATGGCATAGCAACTTTAAAGCTGATATGGCAACAGCAATCAAAACTGCAGTATGGGTTCGTGTCCCATTGTTGCCTACTGAGTTGGGCAAATCTCTGAAATTGGTTACTAAAACATATGACTCGAAAAGGGGAAGCTATGCTCGAATCTGTGTGGAGATGGATCTGAGTCAGCCCCTCCTTCCTTCAATCGCAGTGGAAAGGTATGACTATTTCCTTGAATATGAACATTTACACCAAATTTGTTTCTCTTGTGGATGTCTCCAAAGTCGAAGAAAAGCTCAGGTGAAGTGAGGAGTACCATTGGGAACACTGGGAACCCTGACAATAAAAGCTGTGAAGTTTAACGGGCAACTTGTTCAGGAATATCAGACTGAGATCGGCTTTGGGGAATGGATGGTGGTTAGCAGGAAGAAGACAATGAACAGAAACCCTGGGTGGCGCACAGACATACCATATTTGGTAAAGGCAACTCACATGTTCAGGGAAACCGTCATCGATCAGCTAAAGCCCAAATAGCAAACTCTTTCTCGTATAGACAGGTTAAAGGTAAAGGCCCACTGGGCCAGGCCCAATCTAAATCCCAGCTGGTGCAGAAGAATGGCCCTCCTAGTGGGTCTCGTTTTAACCCTTTGGCTGGGTCAGCATCTAATAGTAATGCAATTCCTTTGCATCAAGCCCAACAAGCCCCTCTTCCTGGCCCAAAATTACCAGAAAGTAGAAAAGGCACACCCATTTATGCTCAGCCCACTCCCGTCCTCATTCCCATCATCAAAAAAACCCAAGCCCAAAAAATCAAGCCCAACTCCAAAGATGGCCCTCAACCCTTGATTACCTCCCAACCATCCCCATCTTTTTCAATTGACCTAGACCTAGAAAACCCTTAGTCTCCTTCTCGCTTCGGGTGGTGATATTCTGAAACATAATCCCCCAACCCCCCCCCCCAATCCAAGGATAACTGTGATCAAGGACAGCAAAGAGGTGGCCCTATTCGACCCCGAGAAAGAAGATATTCTCCTTATCCAGATAGCATGGTGGGTGGAAGGGATAAGTCTGAAAATAAGAACAAACGAGGCTCTCTTGGGAGGTCAATACCACTACCCAGTGAAGCTAAA
Source organism: Rhododendron kiyosumense (assembly GCA_019656275.1). Taxonomy (NCBI): domain Eukaryota; kingdom Viridiplantae; phylum Streptophyta; class Magnoliopsida; order Ericales; family Ericaceae; genus Rhododendron; species Rhododendron kiyosumense. The sequence goes on from BPLS01000600.1 coordinate 348,482, forward strand.
GCCTCTGTTGAAAGCCCCAACTTACTGCAGTAGAGTCTACAAACCACTAGGTTTCAATGGACAGGCCTCTCTCCGCAACCTCTTTAGGACAGCTTCAACCTTCTTATCTGGAACTGCAGAGGTGCAGGTATTGACAACTTCAAGAGAAATTTCAAGGACTTGATTCGTAGCCACAACCCTGAGATTGTGGGTCTTCTGGAAACAAAGGTTAGTTTCAGAACTATGGGAACCTTTTTTAAGACCTTTGGTTACTCTGGATCCTCGTATGTGGACCTTTATGGTAGAGCAGGGGAAATTTGGCTGCTGTGGGATACTTCCAAAGTGTGTCAATATCTCGGGGGTGTCTTCCCAATCGGTCTATGCGAGCCCCAACCCTAGGATACAGGAAGGTTTGTGGGAAGATATGGAAGCCCATGCTAGGAGTTCCAACAACCCCTGGCTCGTGGCTGGGGACCTTAATGATACGTTATTTCGGGAAGAAAGTAGAAGCTTCTCTGCTGATTGGAGTGCAGGCCAAAGAAGAAAGTTTGTGGCTCACGTCAACAACTCCAATCTCACTGATTTGGGTTCAGCTGGACCCAAATTCATGTGGAATAATGGTAGACAAGGTCTGGCTAATATCCAAAAGCATCTTGACCGAGTTCTTTTGTAACAAGGAGTGGAATGCGTAGTTCCCGGAAGGTATGGTCCAAACCCTCCCTAGGACTTATTCCGATCATGCTCCTATTCTTATTCTTATTCTTATCCTTGGTCACACCGTTCCCTGTAGAGCTAATATGCCTTTTCGGATGGAGGCAGCAGCATGGCTTACTAATCCTACTTTTGAGAATGTCATAGTTCATGCCCAGACTGCTAATTCAATTTTTGATTGTTTAAAAAATATTACTTCAGCTTCTTCTTTGTGGAATAAACAAGAATTTGGAAATATTTTTAGACAGGAAAGATGGGTCCAGGCTAGACTAGCAGGAGTGCAAAAAGAATTGGATAATAAGTTCTCTCATAGCCTTCAGGGATTGGAGAAAGAACTCATCACCGATTTTAATCTGATTTTAAATCAAGAGGAACTCCTTTTGTTCCAGAAATCCAGGCAGAATCGGATTACCTCTGGAGACAGAATCCTAGATTTTTTCATCTGTCTACTTCTATCCATAGAAGGAAATACAAAGTTCTTTGCCTTAAGGATTCCAATGATGTCTGTACTGAGGACTCTGAAGTTCTTAAACTTACGGCTAACAACTATTTTTCTGATCTTTTTACCAGTAGTCAGGTTGCTATAAGTAGATCCCAAGAGATTAGTAACCATCCCACTCTGTCGTTTGAAGATCAATGTGCTCTCAACGTTAGTTTGAAATATGGAATACCATTAAGTATATTAATCCCTATAAAGCCCCGGGACCTGATGGGATCCAAGCCATCTTTTATCACAGATACTGGAACATTGTTGGGGAAGAGGACTGCAATTATATTAAATCTTGTTTTACCAAGTGTTCCATTCCTAAGGATTTAAATAAAACCTTTGTGGCTCTTATTCCCAAAGTTGACAAACCTGAATCCCTATAATACTTTAGACCTATCAGCCTCTGTAATGTGATTTATAAAGCTATTACTAAGATTTTGGTTTCTCGGCTTAGACCTTTTTTTAACAAAAATCATCAGTTCTAATCAAAGTAGTTTTATTCCTGGAAGGTCCACTATGGATAATTTCATTATTACTCAAGAAGTGCTGCACTCTTTAAGGAACAAAAAGGGTAAGAAAGGTGGTATTATTCTTGAAATTGATTTGGAAAAAGCTTATGATAAAATATCTTGGGAATTTCTCGAGGATACTTTGATCTTCTTTAATTTCAGTTTGGAGTGGATCAACCTTATTATGAGCCGTGTTTCTACTCTTACCACTTCTATCCTTTGGAATGGGGAAGCCTTGCCTGAAATCCCTCCTAGTAGAGGTCTTAGACAAGCGGAACCCCTCCTCTCCCCTTACTTATTTGTTCTTTGTATGGAAAGACTTTCTATTCTCATAACAGGAAAGCCAAGGCAGGAGCTTGGAAAGGAATCAAAGTCTCTAGAAACTCCCCTCCCATAACTCATTTGTTTTTTGCTGATGACTTGATCTTATTTGGCATGAGCAACATTACTACCTGTCAGACTATACTTTATGTGTTGACTACTTTCTGTGATATGTCTGGTCAAAGCATTAACTTGAGTAAATCCAAAATGTATGCCTCTCCTAATATGGCCAGGAGGAAAGCCAATAGACTTAGTGCCAACATGGTATCCAACTTACCTCGGATCTTGGGAAATATCTTGGTGTCCCTTTACTGCATAGTAGAGTGAATAAGAATCATTTTAACAACATTGTGGAAAGGGTTCAAAGCAAACTGTCTGGTTGGAGTAGTAATACTACTAACTTTGCAGGGAGGACCACTCTCATCCAATCTGTTTCCTCTACTATTCCTGGATATATTATGCAAACTATGGAGCTCCCTATTAGTGTGTGTGACAAACTGGACAGGTTGAATAGAAATTATTTGTGGGGTGATACTGATAACAAGAAGAGAATTCACTTGATTAACTGGAATAAGGTTTGTACAGGGAAGAGCTTTGGTGGGCTGGGCATTAGAAAAGCTAGAAATAGCAACCTAGCCCTGCTTGCTAAACTTGGTTGGAAAATTATTAACCAAGAGGATAATCTGTGGGTTTCCATTATTACTGACAAATATTTAACTAATCATTCTCTTAGCACCTGGCCAAACAAGAGACCTGCCTCTCATGTTTGGAGGAGCGTCATCAATGACAGATTTGTTTTTTTTTTTTTTTTTTTTTTTTTTTTTTGGTCAAACGGAAATTGACAGATTTGTTATTGGTAAAGGAACTAAGTGGAAAATTGGAGATGGTAAGAATGTCGATCTCTGGAGGGATTGGTGGTGTGGGGATGGCCCTCTCATCAACTCTTTCCCTGGTCACCATGGGCATGCTGATATTAAGGTTCAGGATATCAATAACATTGATGGCTCTTGGATTTATCTTATTTGTCTGCTTTTGTTGATCATCCTACCCTCTCTCTCATTATGAAGATGAACTTAACTGGTGTTCCTAATGCAGTTGACTGTCCCATCTGGGTTGGAACCCCTAATGGGAATGCTAAATTTTCTGTTTCTACTGCCTATAGTAGGATTAATAATGGTGAGATTGCCCCTGTTCACTGGGGCTTGGATCTGGAAACTTAAGATCCCAGCCAAACTGAAAACTTTCCCTTGGATTATTTTGAATGACAGTCTCCCTACTAACTCGCTTAGAACCCACAGAGGTATGATCCCAATGAGCTTCTGTCCCAAATGTGATGAGACCCAAGGATGCTAACCACTTGTTTCGTTTGTGTTCTAAGGCCAAGGATATTTGGAGCTGTCTTAGATCTAATGACTGGTTGAATGGCAGTCTCAGTAAATCTCTGTTGGAGTGGATTCTTTATAATGCTAAATCCAAATCTACATTTCAATTGGATACTAGTGTACCTTGGAGCACAGCTTTAATTGTCTCTCTTTGGCAGATTTGGAAGGCTCAAAACAAAAAGAGTTTTGACAATCTGGATACTATCCCCTCCGTGACTTTGAAGGTTATATCTATCTATACCAAAGAAATATTTGAAGCCTTCAAAGCTGGTCAGGGCAACTTGACCTGCTAGGGACATGTAATTTTTTGGTCTCTTCCCTTGACAGGTAAAATCAAGCTTAACACGGATGGATGCTACTACAAATCAAATAACAAGTCTGAATTTGGGGGAGTTTTCCACAATAGCAGTGGCAGCTGGATCCTTGGATTCTACGGGAAGGGAGATTGCAGCGGCTGTCTCAAAGCTGAAATTTGGGCGATATACAGAGGGCTCACAATTATTCTAGAGAAGGGTATGATCAATGTAAAAGTGGAGTCGGACTCTAGTGTTGCTGTCCAGTACCTTCAGTGTGGCCCCCCTTCAGACCACCCTCAAAGCCATATCATGGAGGAAGCCAGAAGAATTGCAACTGGGACAAACACTACTTTTTCCAATGTCTACCGCCAAGCTAACCAGACTGCAGACTGTTTGGCACGCCTCAGTTCGCAGCAGGAAGAAGACCTTATTGTTACGAGGAATGTCCCCCTAGCAGCTAAGGAATTTGTCATGTCTGATGCCCTTGGTGTGGCGCATCTTAGAGTCTAGATTGGGCATTGTTTTGCCGGAGTCTAGTTTATTTGAACTACGTTGTTATGTAAACTGAAACCTATTGTCTTTGTTTAATTTTAACGATTCCGTTGGACCAAAAAAAAAAAAAACAAACTCAATGAAGTAGGGTCTAGCAAGCTCAGCTGCAGTAGAGTATGGTAACTCTTATTTGGAAAACTTAGGCAGATCAAACTGACTACAATGGACTCACCTGGATAGTTTGTGACGTCATATCAATTATCTTAACAGAATCATCCATCAGATATTTCTTCAGAAGCCGCATAAGAGAAACAAGTAGTTCTTCAGATATGCCAGTGTCCAGATGAAAATTTGCTTCTGTAGAATTTTCAGGATAAAGTCGCGGACAAAAATGTGTCTGACCCGACTCTCCAGGGAGATGAAAAACAACACTATGTGGATCCCCAATCCCAACCTGCACTCACAATAAAAAGAAGAAAATTACTAACATAATCTAATCAAAACCATGGGCAATCAAAACAAGGATATAACAGCGTACAAAACATTAATACCTTTGATATAAGATCCGACACCCATGCCAATAAACTGTTTCCTTCACCCAATCCACACATTCGAACTAGTCTCCAAACTGCTTGGACACTTTGATTGTCGCAACACCAATCATTTTCTGCACAAATAATCTCTGCTTTGCCTTCTTTCTGACGGATTACCCCCATGACTAATTTCTTGTGTAATGCTTTCAGACTACAAGCACAAAAAAAGAGGTTATCCCGGCAAAGAATGATAATTTACAAGCAAATAAGTTCAAAAAAAAAGTTAAACTGTTCACAACCATTTTTTCAATTAGACACATTTTTTCGATTATCATATACAAAAATGGAAAAAGGTTTCTAATTCCATCACTATATGGTTGAAGTTCAAATAATCGTACATAAAAAAGCAAAATAGAGTCTCAAACATTCAGACTTTATCACATTATTTTCTACACAAATTCCTAACAAAGTAATGAATCTAGGATAGAGATGGTTAACAAGGAGTGAAATGGGTACCTAAAATCCGCAATTATACTAATAAATTACATGATATATAATATTACTGAAATTCCCAATAGAATTACAGATTTTACTTGTGAAGATGAAGAAAAATTCGCATGTACCTGCACAGTAGTAACCTTGGAGGGAGGTAGCAAGATCTCTTCACAAACTGCAAATGAAAATATTGTGCAAGCAAGGGGAACGCAAACACACACACACACACAGTATAATTAGAACAATGACCAAATCAACAAACTTTAATTTCTCAAATTGTCAAAAACTTTCAACTCTAACATAAACCTTTATCAAGTGTTCCTTTGGTGAGTAGTCTTGACATAATTGCTGCTGAAACTTCCGTATCCCATCAAATTCATCTAGTTCTGGAAAAGGCTCCAGTTCCTGAAAAGGGACAGATTCGAATGAATAAAATCAAAGAGACAGTTAAAAATAACAATACCTATGTCAAACAATAACATTCACAAGCACAAAAAGAACCAAAAGAGACCCATTTACAGCTGGGGAGCCAAAAACTTACTTTGATGTAGTCATGGAGCGATGGGTCGGAATCCACAGTAAGCTGATTAAGCAATGACAGAACTTGAGAAGATTGAGTGCCAGAAAGATCACTATTGGATACCAAAGGAATGCAACAACCAACCAACTTGGATACCAAATACTGCTCCAAAACATCAGCACAAGTATATCAGAATACATCACATACACAACAATGTTAAACTTTTCACAGCATGAAAGACAAGATATAAACCTGAAGCTGTTCACCCAGCGCGCCAGCAGTTTCTTTTGATGGGCTGCTTCTGTATGTTTGGAGCAACGAGGAAATGATACGACAACATTGGTCTTGTAAACCATTACAACAAACAAATAGCCCCGCCAAGTTGAAAAGATAACTGTGACAATTCAGACATTCGTTCAGAAGGTATAGCTGCTACAAAAACTCACCCCGGCAAAAAAGGAAAAGGCCTTTGACAAAAGGGCTTCAATACACTTCCATGTATACCATAAAGATCTATCAAATCAAGAAATTGGTCAGAGGGAAGGATTACTTTCCTTCAACTCCCAACTAAGCAAACTTCTAACAATCAAACTTTTAAGTCTATAAAAAGAGCTCTCCAAGCCATTAAGGGCGCCAATTCCCCTTTCGCCAAATAAGCCACATCAAAAAGAGAGGAATCGTCGCTCAAATTCTCCTCCTTCCTAACAATTGTGCGTAGATGACTGTGATCACTTCTCTTTAGCATAATTTATTTCTACAAGGATAATACCAAATAGGTGTCTCACTTACTTAGGGCAAAGATTGACTGATTCATAGAGAGGGAGAGAGTATAAATATATAGCCTGTTAAAGCATTGAACTCAAGACTCATTGGCAATGAGTGAAGAAGCCACCTATACTCATATACCAGTTTTGGAGGTTACAATTAACCAATGTGGGACAACCTCTAAAAACAAAGAATCCATAACATTGGAATCATAACAAAACAAGGTGCACTTTTGGCACAAACAACAGGATAATCAATCAAGAGAGCCTTGTCCAAAAGCCTTCCAAACCTAGCTCTGATATAATGCTAAAAAGCATCCGACTTAAAACCAATTGGCAGTAGGTAGAGAGCTCATATACTAGTTCTAGAGGTAAGAATTGCTTAAAAGTTGTGCAAAAGGCATACCGTGTGCAAACACACACACCCCAGACAAGGCGTAGACCTATGGAGCATAAAAGCATAAATATGGAAGCCATGAGGCGTTTTCAAATAAACTAGAATACATGATGGCTTCAAGAAGGGCCCCAACTTAGCCTTGAAAGTATTGCATGATAAAGTAGAATGGCGAAAAAGGATTCATTTAGCCTACCACAAATGGTTGAGATTTGAAACACAAGATTTAGCTAGTTTTGGAATGTTTAGAAGAAAGCTGAAATTGACAAACTTCCAAAGTACCACACCCTTTTTGTCTCTACAATGAGCAACACATGCATACTGGAGTGCAGTATTTCACATGCAAGTAAATCTTAAGGATCACTTTGACCAACTTATGCAGCTGTAGCCTGGGATCATCATATAATTACTACTTTATCAAAAGGTAAGGAAAGCGTTATGGATGAGTTCAGCTTCACATAGCAAGATGGAGGGGAGAAAAGCACTGGAATTAAGAACCGGGAAGAATGCAGCAGAATAGTGACTAGGCCGAGTTGCAAGAAAGGAGGACAAGAAGAGCGGAAGAAGAAAGGCGTCGCCTCACAAGGATTCAGCAAAATTAAGTCAGAAAGTTCAACTACATTTGACAGATATGATAAAGAAGTTGAGTTTCTTTCAAATTCACAAAAGTGGACTGGAGACTTAAGAGTTGGTTACTTAAACCCACCAACAAAACTAGTTTATACTTCCTGAAGCATCAATTTACACCCAATACAATTGATTGATCCATAAGACAACCATTGACTAAATTACGAGCTATATGTACCAAATTCACAAATTGTCAGATATCTCTTTTACAGTAAATCAATTACGACAAAGATAAATTTGAAGCAGCAGCAAATAAAACAAAACTAAATCAAAGAGAAACAAAAACACATAATTAACTCCATAAGATGAAGCTCTAAACATGTTGCGCAAAAAGTACCATACAATCTCCCTTTTTCTTGAAACAAGTTGTTCGTAACAAATTCAGGCGGACTAGGTAGGGTAGCACCCTTACTTATGTGGTCCTTCCCAAGACCAAACCTGATGGATCCTTGCCTCACAAGCATCTCAAACCAATTCTAAAGGACGAGAGTATAACCAGCTATCCCTCCTCATTCCCCTTCAAAACCTAACCACCCGCTCAATAATGCTTCTTAGAATCCACACTATAGTACCTCTTTTTCTTTCTAGGTCATCTTGGCAGCAGTTAAAAGTGGATAAAACCCAAAACAATACATAACTTCAGTTTTTAGAAACTTGGAAGCTCAGCTAATTTCTTTTGTAGCAATTGTATTATTAACCATACTGAGAGCTGGATAGTAAACTCACTTGAAAGTGCTAGAATGTGCAGCCCTGTGCCCCAGAATACTAATAAGCACCTCAATTCCAGCCAACCGGTGACACTTGTGCCTGTGATGAACTGCGGCAGTAATTTTGTAATGCATTTCAATGATGAACTGTGCAATCATGCAGAAGATACTTTGAGAAATTATACAACAGAAGCTATTTCCTCTATCAAATGAATACATGTGAAAACCAATATATAAAGTGAGGCTAAACTCTGAACACTCAATAATATTCAATCTGCATAATCTAGGGATAGAACCATCACCATAAAAACTCTATCTGGACGGAAAATTTTAATCATGTCAATGACACCGGAACTCCTGCAACGCTCTTCCCTACAAAAATAGTAGAGTTCACTTAGCCTAAAGAAGCCTCATCCGCAGAATAGAACTCAAAGGGTGCAAAACGGTATTTCACATGTTCAGGAATCCATCAACAACTGTTTGAATTGTATGAACAATTGCTTCTTTGGAGAAGAAAGGTAGCATAGGGTCTGACTCGGAAGAAGCTAGCGAAAAAATATGGCTGACAATGGATACCTGTAGCAAAGAAAAGACACGATATTTAAGGAAACACTAGGGACAAATTGCTTCAGTTAATTAGTCAAGACATCGATAACAAAAAAACATATACATCACAAGCATTGGCGACTGCAACATAGCCAAACGAAAAATATGCACCAAAATAAAAATACCCGGGCGAGAATGTAGAGGGAGAAGAGAAAGTTAACTGTCCACTACGGTTCTACGTGCCATTTTCAATGGCTTATATCTTTTGACGTATATTATGTTTTATGTTCTTAAAATCATTGCCTTATAGAAATAATTGAGATCTATCAAACAAGATCTATATTGTATTTTTTTAACAATATATATTGAAAGACATAGGCCATTGAAAATGGCACACAAAACCATAGAGGACACTTAAAAAGGGACAAAAGGAGTATGTTACAAAACTTATGGAAGCTATATAAGCAACCCTAACCATAATTAGACATGAGCAAACCCTTGTAGGACATGAGGACTACACAACCCTTAATAGAATAGATAAATGACAATAAGATCAAGACTTGTAGTTCCAAACCACCAAAATGAAAACCCAAACTTTTGGTAACATAGACTGGTGATCAATCTATTTCTAATCGGGAAAAAATTAAGTGCACTCAACAGAGAGAGAGAAAGCAGCATCAGGCACATAATCTTTTTCTGGGCATTACACTTGCCCCGATAGAAAGACAACAACACAGCGTTAGACATACACAAAGTTCAGTAAGTCAATCAAGAAAAGGCAAAATCCATGAGAAAAAAGCACCCTCTCTTTCAGGGAATCTCTCTAAGGGAACTTGAGAAATTATTTCAAAAGAGTGAGGTAAACGACTGACTTGAAATATGAGACAATTTGCATTCCACTTGTGAGAGGAAGTCATCCAGTACAAATGTGACCTCAGTTTATGGTAAACCAACAGTTCAGCAGACCACAAGTATGAAGGACATGAGCGACCACCTAAGAAGCTAAGAAGCACACAGTTACACAGACAGGGAAGCAGGTACCAATACGGAAACGGACACGGCAATTCTAAATTAATGGAGACACAGAAACAATGGGTGACATGGAAAAATTAAAATATGTGTGTATTTTCATATATTCCTAATTTTACACCCGTAGTGGATCCACAAACACGCAAGCTATTAGAAACTGTTGGTGTTATTGTATTCTTTATCGGTCTGCGTTAGTCAAGGTAGTTTTGTAATTGTCTGCTTATTAGCATATGCAAACACATTGGTGTAAAAGGCTGATTAAGCTTTTGAACCCAGGTCTCACAGCCTCCACCCTTCCCTTCTTCTCTAAACCTAACCCTAAATTCATATCATCAATCTAACTTCGTATGGGAATGTAAATTGATCTGTCTCAACTCTTAACTCGTCCGCTCTGAAACTAGGACAAATAGACTGAACATAATGACAGAGAATCAGGTTCAGAAGTTTCAGCTATACTTTGTGCGTATTTGTTCTTTTTTTTTTTCCCTCTGCTGGCTGCTTCTGGTTTCTGATATTGGGTTGTCTTTGACTGTTGCTTCTGCTTGGGATTGTAGATTTCACAAGAGTGTCAATGCCTTAAACCTCCCACAGAACTTCAATCTGAATTAGTGGAGTGGAATAAGGGAGTGTTTTAACTATATTTTGTCCCGATAGAAAAAGACATATATCCAAAGTATTTCCTATCCAACTAGTTTTTTTTGTTTAGAAATCCAAAACTATACACTATAATAGGGGCAACAAATCCTTAGTTGCAGGGAGCTTCAAAGTGAGTGCGCTCCGGAGACAAGAGCTTGAATCGGCACTCCAGAGTACGGAGCGCGGATGGGAGCTTCCACACTAATCTAAAAGAACAAGTCCAGACTTCTCCTTGCAAACATATGCAAGGAAGAAGAAAAAGAGAAAAGAAGTGAGAGAGATTAGGACTCCATTTTGTATTTGACTCATCTATGTGTTTAGTCCATAAATATGATATAAAAACTAGTAAGAGAGTCAAGACTCACAAGTCAAATATTTTAGGGTACCATATTTTAGTAATCTTGTTGGAGGGAAGCACAAGAACCATTTAGTTGCCAAACAGCACCGCACCCACACCCCCTCAGAAATTAGTCAAGAGTCAAGACTCACAAGTCAAATATGGTAACCTAAACCCATGTCGGATAACATGACCTGACATCCTGACCCTTGCCCGAAGCAAGCGTATCCACCCAAACACTTGTATTACACATGCAAGAAACTCTATATAATCTTTAATTCTACTCGTCTTTTATTCTCCTGTTCAGTCAACAGAAGATACCTTGTTGACGTACTAACAAAGGGAGTGCCAATAGAGACAACTTTTTATTCAACTATGACAGAAGTTCTGAACACCAACTTGAAGGGGAGTGTTGGTTGCTAAAATACTATTTATAGTTGCTAGGGCCATTTTTGCTATTTCTATTGTACAAAATCTATGACATCTAGAAAATCATAGGTCAGTCTCTTCATCATCTTCTCTCTGGTATTATTTGTTTATTTTTCCTTCTTACAAGTTCTGCAAACCAACTCATACATGAACCGATTCCTAAAAGGAGGGTTCACTTCTAAACTATGAGAAATGTGGCCACACAGAGGAACCTTCTGATCAGCTAATGCAACATTAACTCACCCTTGCTAAATACTCCAATCTATTATCGAACTTAGATTAGGAAAGAATCAAACCATATGTTTCTTTACAAGTTTGTCTCTTTCGTTCTCAGATATATCAGCTATACGCAAAATTGAACTCTGAAGCACCATCGCTCCATTTTCCCATCCCGACTTCTTACTGCAATGTAACACCATGCAAACAGAAAAAATTGGAACAAAGTAGTTCTTCACCAGATGTGTTGCTTGTTGATGTGCCACCTGAAATCAGATTAGCAAGTGAGTTACAATAACCATCAAACAAGGCAACTATATTCACAAAATAACAAACAAGAAGACATAAACGACTCAACATAGAACTATAAGAAGTTCACAGCCATTTCTAGCAACCCTTGCTAGGAAAGAACAAAATCAAACTAAGCCTTGTGTCCTAGCCAATCGGGGTAGGCTCCATGAATCCTCCTTATTAGAAACGAAATAGGAAAAAATTAGCATTGCCCACCTTAGCTACCCAGTCTAGGTTGGAAGTCTCCCCATGCAAAACTAAAGCCGGAAGAAGCCAAAGGCAACAATACTGCATGAAATTACCGGGCTCCATCCCGGAAACAAATAGATCCCTTATCTGTAAAGAATAATAACAATATTACGGATCATGGTTTTCTCTCTCATGACATCTTTGGAACATACCTAGAGGAAACAAATGGAAACATTAAAACCTTACCTCAACGAGTGAAACTAGGCTCACGCCACAAGCAACCCAAGAAAAGAGAATTGATCCCATAAGTTCCTCCAAGTACTGCAAAAGTCGAAGGGAGTCCGCCAATAATGGTTTCAATTAAATTAAAATAAATTTGATATTCAAGTAATTCTACAAGAACTATCGTCAGATGAATGCATATCAAGATGATATGCCAACAGACCCTTTCAACCAAGCAAGGCACTTTCATTCACAAAGATCAAATCAAAGATAAAGAAAAACAAGTGGAGCAGTCACCTTTGACCTACTAGTATACTGGAGCTGTCTTGATAGATTATCAAGCGCGGCAACAACCAATTCCCTGGAGAAAGAAAAGCCTATCTTACACAGACAACAGATGGCTCGTCCGAACAACAGCAGAATCAGGTGATATACATTACCTCTGAGAAGGATCAATTGCAGAAATCACACACATCATAAAAACCACCTGCACGTGACATCCATTACCAGCATGGGATAAAAAGCATACAACTTTCTTGAGTATTTAACAAAAATAAAAGAGAAATAAAAAAATAAAACTCAAGTTGCATATCACATAAAGGCCTGGCAAAACAGATCAGTGTCATCCTCATTAGTAGGGGTCTTATATGGAAAAGAAGGGGAATAAATGGAAAGACTAATAAACTAGCAAGCGTAACAGTTTCATTTATAAGGCTACCAAAATGGACAAAAACACTCTTAACAATTAAAAACAAACCAAGAGTGGTTACCTAACAGATACGACCCGATATAGACGCGTTCATACAGAAAAAAGAAATAAAGGAAGATACCAAAACTAAAAGGAAACAAGGAATTCCTATTGTACTTCGACAAATGTGCACCTTTTTATTTTAGTGGCACAAAGTGTAAGGTTTACAAAACTATAGGGGGCAAAGTGCAACTGTTAAAGCATTTAAGTTGAAACCAATTGGCAATGAGCAAAGAGGCAACCTAGACTCTTATACTAGTTCTGGAGGTGATAAGATGTGGAAATGACTCGCATGTGGAGAGGCAAATGACAGAACCTAGCCCATGAATGAGTGGAAGAGGGTTCCTCGCCCAATTCCATAGGGATTCTAAAGAAAAAGCAATCTCTATCCACCAAGCCCTTCCCACTAATCCCATCTGCGCTTTTCTAAGATTTGGTTGCTACCCCGAGATGAAAGCCTTGGACAGCTATCCTTGTCCGCGAGAAAGCGTTGTAACAATAAGCTGAAAGTCCTCACTAAACTCTCAGGACAGAATGACAGACCGACCCTTCCCCTTCGCTACCGCTTTTTTAAACAAATAAATTAGGCAAGCTGAAGGAATTATTACCGCTTAACGCTTGTGCTGAGGAAGAGCTTTAGTAATGAGATTTGGAAATAGATTGATAGTTGGCTGGTACCTCCCTCCCTCTTCTGCCTGACCTGAAAACTAGTATCGCGTCTGGTTCCATCCTGGTCCAGCCCTTCGGTCAGTAGAAAAAGTAGGTTTATTTAAAACCTTATAGGAGTATTGGTAAGTGAATCCTGGTCCCCTTCATCAATAACATCTCTCTTTCTCATTCCCCGCTTGCTCTTCGTACTGAGGGAGAAAGAATCCTGGTTGACTTTTCTTTTCTGATTTGAAAAGGTTGCCTTCCATTTGTCTGAGGATAATTTAACCGATGGTTGTAGGCCACTTAGCCTATCAAACATCTCGGTCTTCTGGGTTCATTCTCCCTGCGCCTATGATCCATCCTGCATATACTGCTACAGGAATGACAAGCCCTCTGTGGGATGAATTGGAGGCAAAGGAGACTGACGTATCTTGTAAATATGTTTCTCTTTGCTGGGTTTTCAGTGTTCTCCGAGTATGTGAGTAGAGATGAGGACCATTGATTTTCAGGTCCTTAATTACTTGGAAAGAGAAGGCCAGACAAGTCTGCACAACAGACACCTCTTTTCTCCCTTAGTACGAAGAGCAATCTCAGCCCTCGAAGGGACACTTTAATACCACGGACAAAGATAGTGTTAATCTATGACAATGATGACCTCAATCTTTCCTTGGTGAAGAATAAAAAAAGAAACCAGTAACAGTGAGGATTTTAGAGGTCAGCCCTCCAGAAAAGAATCAATAACCATAAGGTTCTCCCACACATAAGATAACCCAGTTAGGAACAGGGCCTTACCCAGAGAAATGTGCAAATCTATGTTCCTTCGAAAGATGGAAACGAAATTCGAATTACATAATCATCAAGGCACCACCATGCATGTTGATGTCGTTGAATCAAATAAGAAAAGTTCAGGAGATATGGAATATCGTGGAATACAGGATAAGCTAGGTCAATGAAATGAATAGGAATGAGCTCTAGATGGGGCAGTGAAAGAGGATAGCGGTGAAACTGAATTTCTAGCAAATCCCTATTCAAAACAGAGGAATCACAACAAAAATAAAGATTGCAATGACTCAAAAAACAAATAATGAGTTGCACAAAAGCCTCCAAAGCCTACCTTTGATACCACCATCCCACTAAAAATCAATTGGCAATGTGTGGAGAGACCGCACGGACTCCAACACTACTTTTGAAATTCATATCACTTATAGGTGTACTTCGGGTGTTTCCATGATATTGAATATTGATGTAGGGTATGGTAGATGCCAATAGTTTCAACTTTCAACAAACATTAGGAAATTTTAAGTGGTGTAAATGCTTGAGTTGTTGTCAGTAATTCATTCAAACCTCAGAAGACTTGAGGAGTAAATTTGCATTCTTGTTTACAAAGAGGTGAAATAGAATCTAAAGGAGTAAATTTTGACCATAGCACTCTGCCGTTCCTCACAGCAGTAAGCAATGTGAACTAATCCAAGAATCCAGTAAAGCTACAAGGTTTTGTATCCTTTCCTTTTATGCCTAGCCCGGTGTTACTGCTCGAAAAGATTGTTCAATATTCCCCGCAAAGCAAATATTAAGAAAGGGAAAAATGTAGAGATAGAGAAGTTAGATATGAAGGTAACAATAACCTCGAGTTCTATCTTCTCACTGAACATTGCAAGATGCATGAGAGTGATGATAATGGTTTCCATTGTTGGACGAGGCTGAGGACCAGCAGCCAAGACCTCTTTTGCAGTAACCACTTTTTCCTTCGATGAAACCACCAACTTTGCACCAAAATTTGAACTGGAAAAACATAGAGAAAATTTGGCACTATTCAAGAAAAGAACTTCAGGTATATGAACAAGAAAAGCAATGACAAGAATTATCTTTATCTCTAGTACATAGCAGAGTAGTCAATATATCGAAGACAAGGCAAGTGGTAACAAATAATAGGTCCCTGCAGTCCAAGAACCAACCCTACATTATTGTTACCCAACATAAAACAATAGCTAAAAGACATCAAAATTGGGACTTCACCTCACACTCTAACAACTATCCTCATTAGACATCTCGAATTAAACGAGAAATGTTCAAGGATGAAACACCATAATAAAACAGGAATACAAAGAAGACAAATTCATGCTTGTTAGAGTTTGTCCCACATTGGTTAATTATCACCTCCAAAACTAGTATATGAGCCCAAGCGGTCTCTCCACTCATTGCCAATTGGTTTCGATTTGGATGCTCTAACAATGCTATTTAGAATAAGCGAAGAACTAAGTAACACTAGTAGAGCAAGGCATGTTCTCTCTGCTCAAATAAAATATCATGAAGAGTCCATCAAGTACCTGTTAGCTTCATTAGTGCCTATAGACTATTGCCATCCCCAGAGGGCAAGGTGAACCTTTCAAGACCTGGTATAAACCGGGCTGAATCTGTCCTATTATTTGGAAAACAAAAAGACAAGAGGGAGGACTTTGGAAGGCTAAAGTATGTTGGAGATAAAGCCACTAGTCTGACATTCATAGCTAAAGAAGCTAGCACCAACAGAAACTACAAAATGTTCGCTTGAGCTCGACGCGCACGAAGAGCAGAGGCCTAAAAAGGTGCTATGTCCTAATATTTGTGTTCAGTGGAACAAGTTAGCTTGATGCACGACCTGCTTATTCACCACTGTATTTCTTTTTAGATCCCTAGTTGGTACTTGGTTTAGTGCTATATTCAAACTCGTAAACATTTTACCGGTCAAGTTGCCCAACAGTATTGATAATGGAAGCATCAAATACCCACCATATATCCTGGAAAAGGTCATCGTGGCCATCCCAAGTTTGGAAAAGAGTGCCAATCCGCCTTGCCAAGGATAACCTAACTCGGTAATCAGGATCCTGGAGCATTCTGAGTAGCTTTTCAATCATAGTCTATTTATATACGCCAGAGACCATGCAACATAAAAATAAAGGGGCATAAGATCACAAATCTGCTGTAATCAAAAGAAAGTTGAACTAATACGACAGGGACAAATTCATCCCTCTCTGCATCCAATATCCAAAAGTTATAACCAAATTGTAGTTCAAAAAAGAAGATTCCAAATCAATTAAGAATTCAAGAGAAACGAGAAAAGCAACCCACAAATTACGATGGAGAATGTGTATCAGAGTGTTTAAGACTAGTAATCTCTGTTACAACAATTACCTGACCAATGTGAGGTCCGACTACAATGAAATTGGAAATGCAGTCTATTAACTTCGAGCGTCCAGACCAATCAAAGAGGTCATTTTCTGCAACTCTGTTTAACAAATCTCCGAGAAGTATCAAGCTCTGGAAAACAATAATAAACAGATTGAAAATTAGCCACAACAAAAGATATTAACCAGATTGAAGCACAAGCCCATCGCCACTGAAAATTTCCTAAAGACAAAGAATGACTGAAACAGACAACAATCGATTCTACATGCACATTGTATAGTGATGATCCCATAAATAAAAGTTAAGGAAGATGAAAAGAAACATGTGTTTATCAGTAATTTTACCTCTATTTGTTTGTCATTTGGGTGTGCAGAGCAGAATACAAGCGCATGGAACTTAAAATATCACAGAACAAACAAGTTCCAGTTTTAACAAGGAAATCCAACGTCATTATGAAATGTAAATAAGGCTTCACTCCCTAATAACACTATCATATTTCACACAATCATAGGACTCACCTATCATCTGCTTAAACATATTTTCGTTAACCTCATTCAAATTTGTTTTATGAAAATAGAGTTTCTTTTATTATGATGAGCGCTTAACAATAAATAACTGCTCATACACTATTTTAGAAATAACTTTGCAAACTTTATACATCCAATAAAAAAGCACTTGCTGGTTAACGACCAAAATCCCCAGACGTATTGCAAAGACTATGCCAAGCAAGCAATCTAGAGAACAGACGAATATTTAAGTCAAGTCTAGTGTACCAAAACCTAACCTCAATCCAGCCTGGTTTCCAATAAGGAGTTTCCATCAATAGGTCATTTAACTCAAAAAAATGAGCAGGGGCTCCTAAAAATGCAACCAAATTTACTATCAGAAAGAGCAAGAATCGGCCATCTAATCCTCGTGATATTATGCAAAGACGCCTCTAAATTATTCTCCTTCCAATGGACTCACTGCAGAATGAGCATTGAGGGTAATCCAAGATCTGCACAAAGGGTCTGAGAGACAAACTTTACTGAAGTTCATTGGAGGTGTCAATGCAAATTAGCTGGGACAAAGTAAAAGAAGATTATGCATTTGGAGCCACAGTGCACCTTAAAGGTTATCTAAATTGAGCAACTCGAATACATGTGAGGTCGCCAGGAGTACTCCTTCTCATGCTCCATTAGGAACAACATGACCAGGCACTTAGTTTAAGTTCATGCATTTTACACCGTTCTGCACATGTCTGTACACCTAAAAAAATGATGCCATTATACCCCTTTATATGATTAAAAACTGAAGATAGAGGAAATACCTGTTCCGATATTCTTTCCCTTAAAGATGTGACAACATTTTTTTCCTTTCCAACAGTACTGGTATCCTTCCCATGAGTGTCCAAGGAAATTAAGGTCCCAAGCAGATCATATATAGCAACTAGGATATAAGAACATTGTAGTTTAAGATTTGTCCTCAAATCTACAAAGTTATTCATTGACGAAACCTGCAAAAAAATGATAAATACATGAGCATAAATAACAAATTAAACAAAAACTAAGAGGTTCTCAAAACTCAAAAGAAGTTGCTTGAAGTCATTTCTTCTCTGTTTGCTTCTCTACTTCAAGCAATCAGAGTTCAGATTATCACATTACCAAGTGCGAAAACTGTCTGGAAGAGGACCAATAAGGATGTCGACAAAGATTGAGTAAAATATTTTCCAAGACCTGAACGAGAATAAAAGCGCATTTAGATGTTGATAAATGTATACCTGTTCACAAAAGAACTAACTGCAAAAACAAAAAGAAATAAAAAATGGTTTAAACCATGGCATGACATACGTTTGCTTCATTTTCTTTTTCCATGAGGTCAAACAAAATTTCCCACACCACCACAGGTAGAACTTCAAAAAAACTTGAAATAAGTGATAAAATGTGAAACTTCCACAGCCCAGATGAGACAGAAACACCACTGACAGTTTTCCGGCCGGCTGCTATAGCATCAAGATCTTTCGAGT
Organism: Rhododendron kiyosumense; assembly: GCA_019656275.1. Taxonomy (NCBI): domain Eukaryota; kingdom Viridiplantae; phylum Streptophyta; class Magnoliopsida; order Ericales; family Ericaceae; genus Rhododendron; species Rhododendron kiyosumense. Next base: position 367,163 of record BPLS01000600.1, read on the forward strand.
CCTCACTCAAATCCAATTCCATGTCCTTAATCATACTTATACTGCTATTTGATGGAGATGTTGGAACACAAGAGATGGAAGCAGGAATGTCAGGCAGCTCTATCTCAGACTGAAAACTCATAGCGCTAGGAGAACATTCTTCATATAATTTGACCAAAGCTTTCAAAAGCCTCTCAATAGATTGACTTAATGCAGTGTAGACTGTTACATCAATCACATTTTGATCTGTCCATTTGTTGAAAAGAGGAGAGCAAACAAAACTCTTGCAAGAAGCCATTATGGAAGTCATGCCCTCAAAAATAGAAGTTGTGCTTAAACAACCTGTTCTCACATCATTATGACTCTTTTCAATGACAGAAATAGCACAATCCAGGAGTTTTAACAAGTGCTGACCCATTTTCGCGAACAATGGTGAAACTTCTTCTGTTACCCTGAAATAAGATAGGTTCAACTCATAAGGAAACTACTGGGGGAAAGATAACCACATCTGATATGAAAGAAATAGAAATGTGTGGAATGGAAGAGGAGTAAACCTCAGAGGCAGCAGACATCAAGAAGGGAGTCAAGATGCTTTTAATTTCAATTTAAGAACCAGAATGGCAAGTTAAATAAAGGTTCATTCCCACAGTCTCATTTTTCATGAAAATGGCATCCAAACTGTGAACAGTGATTCAACATAATTGTTAACTCTATCCAATTGTATGGTATATCAAACGTGAAACAAGTAACATTTTTACAATGGTATGTTAAACAGAAAAAACACCATATCGTACAAGTACTAAAATTACAAAAACAAGAAAAGAAAGGAAAACTTCCTATGTTCAACACGAAAATCATCTCATCATGAAAGAACATTTTCACATCAACATTTTCGCATCAAATTGCCAAAAATAGAAAATATGAAGAAACTTGAAAGAAGGGAAATAGCAGAAGGGGCAAATGACTGGCATATAAATAGCAGTGCTGGAAGAAATTCAGTCAGTGCTTTGAGTGTGCATGAAAAACAGTCTCCTATTCCTACAAACACCTTAACTTGTCTGAAGCAGAAAAGGAAATGCTGCATGCCAAACTGATACAGAAAAATGTATTTCCAAGATTGACAATTGTATATGAAAACCTGATAAAAATTGACTAACCTTGTTATATAAGAACCAAACATAAAACTAGATAAGAGGGCACACTTATAGAAGAGGTCACATAGAAGTTTCTGTTCGAGCTCTTTATCCAGTAAAGCTTCAAGAATATAGGTCTCCATTTCCTGAAGAAGCGAAACTCTTAACTGATGGGGAAGGCGTACATTTCGGTAGCAGTGGGATTGACAAACCTGAAAATCAACCCTGATAAGAAGTAGAAAATAAACAAAAAATACCGCCACCGATTGTGGAATACATAGCTACTCTTACTGAAGTTGAAGAAAATAAATAAAAAACCAAACAGTGATTATGCTGAAGAAAGAAGAAAAAGACATCACCTCAGGAACAGAACCATGATCAATTTTTGCCAGGACTTCCACAGAGCATTCGAAAAGTTCGTGCAGACTGTCATTTTCATGATCCTCCCCCTATAACCTCAACTCAAAAGATCATATTGGTAATAGTTTGAATTAAGAAAAATATCATCCAGACAAGTGATAGATTGACCTTCGATCAAACTTACAGTACAGAATAGATGTCAACTGATGATCAGAAAAGATCACCAAACGTGTACCTTGATGCATTCCTCCACAAGAACATCCATGGATGAGTGATACGGGAAAAGTTCCTTGCAATCGAGTGGCAAAGGAGCACAACCAGCGCAAAGAGCATAAACAGCTGCTGGCAAAAATCTTACAAGGCCCTCATTCAACATAGGACAATCCTGCATAAGAATGTGACGCTTACTTCTAAAAAATATCAGACGTTGAATGAAGAAAAATCTGAAAACCCACTTAAATGATTTGTAAAGTTACAAGTTAGAGAACTGAGGAAACTGACACAAAATACCCACCAACAAAGTCCTGAATTCAACCGATTCATTCACATGCAATGGACTGTACCTCTCATACACTCACTAAATTCTTCTCTTTTCAACTACACGTTCTGGGTAAATTACCATCTTGGATCAGCATCTGACAGTCTAACTACCGTAAAAATCAGAAAAGAGAGAAAATCCAACGAGGGGTGGGAGGTGACGGAATAGGTTTTCAAAGGCTATCTTCAACCATGAATCATGTAAACCGTTGATAGTTTGTGATTGTATACTAATATTTCATTATTAGCTAATTTTTCCAAGACAACCAGAAAATATAAACCGTATGAGTACTATCTTTAGTGTAAACTACATAGAACTCCCCCGAGTCTAACAATACCAGGGATCTCCCTTGAGGTCTCAGAAATGAAACTGCCCTCCCTTCTCATTAAATAACTCATGCAAAATCCCCCTTCAGTACAATCACCATTACCAAGTGCCCCTAATGCTGAGGCAGCCAGTTATTCCCATTTACCCTTATTAAAATCAGACGACCTTAAAACACTATTTGATTACAAGTAAAAATTCAATTAAGGTTCTGCATAACCCATAAATAACTAGCCACATTATTCCACCAAACTGTGAACCTCTCTCAGTCTCAATTACACTCTATGCATACCATAGATCCAGACCTAAATCTCAACCACTTCTCAATATGCTAACTCTCCCTCTCTCTGCAGTCTTTATCATGCATCAGTGGCAAAATCAGCTAATTGCAGAATGGGAAACAAAGTAGGATATTCTAATCGCTTGTGGATCAATTCGATTGACCTTGGATTTGCTCAAATGGTCTGAATCAGTGTTCGATATGCCGGCTTGGACATGGAGGGGGTCATTGCAGTTGGTCACTAATTACTGTGGTGACAGGATTCGTGAGGGGTTATGATGGGTGTTTTGTATGGGTACTGTAGGGATTTGCAGTGGTGTGGTGGTTGGCATGCAGGGAGAGATGTGATATGAGATGAGGGAATTTTGTGTTGGATGGAAAGGCTGTGTTCGTCATGGTGGAATATGATGACGCTGGTTGAGAGAGAGAGAGAGAGAGAGAGAGAGAGAGATATGAGAGATGAGTCGGTGGTGGAGATCTTGTGCAAGGGAGAGTATCTTGATGGCAAGAAGACGATAAAACAGGGGATGCGAAGGTTTGTCCTTCCGTAACTCGTAAGTGAGATTCTATCTTATTAGCAGCACCGGCGACCTGACTTTGTAAGAGTAATTGAACAGATAAAAAGTACAAGTACAATTTCCATTCAAAACACCAGGCTAAAAGTCTGACAAGGGATGTCTCCGTCATCTCAGAAATCTAAGGTTAGGCTTCTGATTGTCGCACACATTAGTGTACATCGGAGTAATTTACCCACTATTGAAGCGAGGTTCATTAGCTGAAAAGTCAGAATAGGATAACTTTATAAATTCAAGAAAAATTGCTACGACCTAAAAGTATCCTAGTCAGAATAGGATAACTTTATAAATTCAAGAAAAAATGCTACGACCTTAAAGTATCCTAGAGACAGAACATCACTTTTCTTTGCTCATGAACCTCAAATTGTTTGAATGAATATCCCAGCCACTTCAGTGCCGACTTTACGATTATACCCAACGGAAATAGATGTTACAGAACAACGGGGAAAGAAAAACAAAATACTTCAGTATAGTAAACAAGCAAACCTGCCAGTTTACTAGAGCCAAAACTGCCCTCAAGAGATTTTGTCTGAGATGTAAACAGTCACGAAGGTCACCCTGCACAAAACGATAGATGACAGATTACAGACAAGAATGCCACAGTAATATCTCAAGCTCTGTAGTTAATTCAAATATCAAACAAGTATGCTACACATGTTGTTTGAAGTCCTAACTCTATTCCACATGCAGATAGTAAGATGCACAAACAAATAAAATAAGACACAAATTGTTCTCAAAGATCGTCACAACCTCTCACCCCATGGTTTAGACCAGCCAATACACTCCAAACCAGGTGCATGCAAGTCCCTTTAGACAATGATGAAATGGGTAGTGAACCTAAAAAGGTTGCATTAATAGACAAGGCAATCACCATGCGAAAAACAATACTGGAAAAGGTCAGGCTAAACTAGAAAAGGGGCTGTCATGCTTTTATTGATATCTTTAAACCTGAAATGGCTCCCACTGTTTTCATGCAAAGTCTAAAAGTATGAGATTATGACTGAAAAGACAACCAGAAAGCTATACTTGCTTACTTGAGAGCCTCTTCTTGAAAAATAACATGAAATAAAGCACAAGACTGGCCTGCATAGGGATAGATACCAGGGATTACAGATCCTATTGAAATAAGATAGAGGAATCTCGTACAAACGAAACAAGTTAAGACAAAACCACAAAAAGTTTCAGGAGTTATATGACTATCAAACAAACCTCACAACGTGGATACGGTAATACTATAAATTTCTTGGGAAGGTGCGTAGGCATAAGGAGGGGCTACTCCCAGTATTGTCAAGGTAAGTTATGGGTATCAACAAGCTGGTCAAGTAAATATTAAGGACTAACTTTCTAACTATTCGCCATCACATACCGTATCAATCAATACATAAGAGTTTTGGCACCTTCCGATACCATTAGGCCCATTAGCCCAGTGAAATGGAAAAGCATATGCGTGTATTGGCCATTCATGTTACGTATCAATCCGTTTCAATTCAGACCAGTTCACAGTTGTTATGTCCAATACTCAACCGTCAAGGGTGAATTAGCAATTTCAAAAGTTTTTGTATGAAAAAAGATTTTAAAAAATTTCACAACTGCTACAACCGATTTCCCCTACATAGCATTCGATACTCTCGATACCATTATGCCGCGGGCTTTAACATCACCTGTCCTGGTACTCTAGTTAAAACTTTTTTTCCAGGACTAAGTTGAAGGAAAAGCATAATCAATCAAAAGTCATTAAGTATATATGTGCAATGTTGTTGTCCACTATTTGAACTCAAATCATTAAACTACGCAGTATGATGATTGCTAGTATGAAGGAATCAACAAAGGCACAAAAGATTTGCAAGCTATTTTTTCCTGAAAAAAGGCTTTGTGACTCACAACAGAAAAACAAGGAATAGCTTAGTGGAGGAAGGTGAAGGTCAATAGCTCAAGGCAAGGAACTAAAGAAACATTACCAAAACCATTCTAGACAGTTGAAAGCATAATTCAGTATCACATAATTGGAAATATTAACCTGTGCTTCCTTCAAGATTAAGAGAGGCCAACACTTTTGATTAAGAGAAAAGTGGACAAGGTAATGCATCAACCAACTAATTTGGCAATTGGCTGCTACATTTCCACAATCAACTAATGGTTTTAGGACCCAAGCTAACGATTTTTGTTGTGATTCAATGGAAATGTGCAAGGCTCCAATATCACTAAAAGAAGTACTAGTACCATGCACACAAAATCAGCTCGTTGAAATACTATCAATAGTGTTGGTCCTCACATTTTGAGGCCGCAAAAGCCTGCTACTAGTTTTATTTTCTTTTGAGAGGACTGCAACTAGCAATATTAATTGCACATGAAAATGCTCCTCATTTATGTCCTTGTACAATATCAACACTTAAAGGTAACGATGTTACAGATAATTAATATCGGAAATGTGGCAACTTTTTCCTTGGCTTACAAGCCCCAACATGCACGTGTAAGCACAAATTCCAATTGACCAACTACACTTACACCGATGGCAGCCGCTTAAATAAACGAAGGTCCCATACATCTTGAGGTATAATGAATGTATTCATCGAGTCCTGACAAAAATGTGTGCCATAGTAATGGTTAAAACTAGAGATGTATTCATAGCAATGCTAACAAGGAAGACAAAGTGGCAAGAGAACCAATGTACGCCTAAGCGTAAGGAGCCTCCAAGAGAAAGAAAAGCATACTTACATTAGATATTATGTCTCCAAGGACAATCAAAGCAGCATCTGCCTGCACATGAACCAAATATTATACTGTGTGGTAGTAGCAGCTCTAACAGTAAGCAAGCCATCTGTACTAGAATTTCACACAATTCAATAGGTACCCCTCAGCGGATAACTTCCAAGTAAACTTCACCGTTCAGTTTCTCCCAGTAGAATAAGATATCATGGTATGTGGCAAGTAGGATTGTTTAACAATATGCAGAGAAGGGATTACTAGAGCTCATATATTCAGACTAGTTCCTCTACAAATGTAATGACGTACATCACCTAATCTTTCTTTTAATAAAAGAAAAATAAGAACCTCTTTTCCTTCTATACAAGGATATTCATGTTTTACGCAAAATCATAGGTAGTATATGAACTAAAAAATCTTCAGCTTTGACAAATCTCATGGACAAACTTCGGAAAAAGTTTTTAACAATAGCTTTCCCATAAATGTTAAGAGAATCGATTGGCATTTAAAAAAAATCACGAGAGACAACGGACAACATATTGTCCTCATATAAAATGTCCAACATAATATAACGAGATTCTCTGGGACACCGACCCTTATTTACATTGCTCATATGACCAGTGCATATCTCTCTCCATAGATATCTCTAGAGCTGATATTTCCTGTCGGCACTCAATTATTACCAAAACTCTTGCCAAGCCACATAACATAAAATGGGGATGCTCATGAATTCAATTCACATACATACAATTTAATACAGTATTTATTTATATTTGTTGCAACCGATTATGATAATATCCAATATGCAGGGAAGAGATGCTCAAGATGTCCAATCCCAGTACGCTAGTTTCAACTATATGATTATAGTAATTATTTCAAAACTTGTACAGATTCACAGCACTCACATGTACAATCAGGCAGGTGCAAACATGGTGTCAAACTTGAACAAAGCTCCTCTTACCACAATACTAAAACGAAGCGTAATAACGGGCTCCACACTCAAAACAACAAAGGTTTACTTTTCACATTTGATTTCACAACACTAAAAGTGGTGACTACGTGTACAAAAAGATGATTTCCTTAGCAAAACTTACAACAGAGGCGACATTACTGAATACAGGTAAGCCACTCATCAGACAGCGCCATATTGTGTGCCAACCTCTGTTAGACTGCAGAAACACTTCCAAAAGTTATTACAGTTTTCATTAGAGAAAAAAATACTGGCCGAGAAAACCAGTTGATAAATGTATTCGCCATTGCATTTTATGGTGCTATTTTATTAATCATTTTTAATTCTGTTTCTTCAAACCAAACCCGAAGTCAAGGTTGGAGAGTTAATTTACCTAAAAAAAGAAAATCAAGGTTGGAAAAATGCCTCCTGTATATAGAACAAGACATGATAAAGAATTATAGCCATAACACAACAGAATTAGAAGATCATTGAACAGTCACGCCAGTGTTACAAATCAGTGGCTTGAAACTGAAATTGTTCCTCTGAGTTGTTCCAACTTCTTTATGCTATTCAGAAGTTTAGCTTAAAGAAAAATGTATCAAGAAACATCTAGTCAGTTGACAGACATTTCCCACTTTTAACCACAAAAAACAACTCACAGCAGACCAGATCTATTGATTTCTCAAGTAGCCCCAAGACAATATTCTAAGACACACCGTTTACAGGCCAACCACAGGTGTCCCAGACTGCTCAATCATTTGGTAATGGGGCATCTTTTAGATTTTACCCATTAAGAACAAATAACAACTAACGTGGCACAATGATGTTCGGTTGGCTGGAAGAGGTGAGAAGCCCCAAGCTAGGCATCCAGAACATCGTGTCAGGGAAGGGTCCTATATAAATTATAATACCTGCCTGGGGGAATAAAAAGCACAACTTATTGGAAGCCACAATGGACTTCTAGAACATCCATCCCACTAAATGACTCCCCTACAATTTTTGAGAACTTTCATAACCGCCAGAAAAAAGAACTTACCATGTAATAACAACCCCTACAGAACCAAAGAATGTGTACATGACTCAAAAGAGTTTGGAGCACATTTGACCAATTCAAAATTCTTCAAAAACAAATACAATGTAAACTGCCAAGCCATTTTCAGGAACCTCATGGAACCAACAGTAACTTTACCACCACGTGACTGCAACACTGAGGGATACAAGTGACTATAAATGTATAATATCTTTCTTACTTGGACAGAGTATGTTGAGACCTCATCCTTAACCATTAAGATTGTGTGAGATCAAATGCAACTCAGCTTAATACTGGAGTTCAGAAGTTTCCAACCACCTTACAGGTCACAGAAGCATCAAAAGCACACTCTAAGATGATCTTTCTCTTACTTTAAAGGATGATGGGAGGCTCAACCTAGGATTTTGAACCATACACGAATATAATGATCAAGGCATTAAAAAGTTGTTTCCTTTTGAATCATTCCTTCTAGTTATTAATGACTCCGGCAATATTCAACCAATCCATATACATATGAAATTCACCTCATCACCAAAGAACATTTAGCTTGAAATGATGTTCATAATACTACAGAATGAAACCTGACAGCATTCAAAATTTTCATAATGAATAAGATAGATTGGGAATATAACTGAAGAAACCAAATACCTCATTTGAGGAGGGCTCCATTCTAGGAACTGAAAGCAGCAGCACAGAAGAGAGTTGATGCAGACTCCTTAAAACCAAGTAGACATACATTAGAGCCACAAAGCACACAATCATCCAACTTGTATACAAACTCTTGAATGCACTAAGAAGAAAGTGGTGATGGGCAGATGGTAGTTGTAAGCAGTTCAACAGTAACATACCTGAGAGCCCATAGCAAACAATCGTACGTGTGGCTCACAGTTGCATCATTCATTATTCTGTCAATAAAATCCCAATCCATTATCCCACAATTTCAAGAAAATCAAACAATGTACACAAACTTTTGCATAGAGAGGATTAGTGTAACTTAATGATCCTATGGTTTCAAAAAGTGTCGGCACAAGAGCGTCCAACAAGATTCTATGAAGCAGGAGAGCACTGATACAATAAATTCTCAACCCTGGTTTTAGAAAAACAGCTTTTACATTTTGATGTATGAAAGCAGCAGATAAAAGAGAGAAAATAAGCAACGAGAAATAGAAAAGACTGATATACCAATATATCCAAATTTACTGTCTTATGTTGAGTTATATGTAGGCTAATTATTCTACATGGTCTTGAGTTAAACCTCAAAAGCTAGTTGTTGAAGTGAGGTGCCTCATGATTATGTACTTCGCATCACCTCCGTAACCAAGTACAATGAGACTTTGCTTCACGCCCTTACAAGCAACGTGTTCATAGCATGTTACACAGTCTTAGATAGAACTCAATCCCAAAAGGTAGCTATTTAACCAAAGGTACCCTCACACTATATATTTCATATTACTCTGTACCCATGCAACTTGAGATTTCACTTCACGCCCTACTTATGCTCTTCATTACACACCCTCCCTCAAGCAGAGCGTGCTAACACGGCATGCTCGACCCCAAAAGCAAACTATTGAAGTGAGGGTGCTCTCACGCTTTACATTCCACACTACTTTCATACCCAAGTTATGTGTGAGGCTTTTCTTCACAATTTCTTCTAATTGACTATCCTATAATCCTTTTATGGAGTATACTTCAAAATCCAATAGTAGACAAGATAGGAAAGCAATAAATAAAAATAGACCATGAGCTAACAAGAATGCAAGGACTTCACTGAGCCTCTCCAAAATGCCAAAGCAAAATCACCTTTCAAAGCTTGCACAAATGCCATCAAACCAGTAGGCAAAAAGATCCTTGCTGATACGAGTACCGTAGTTACGCGAGAGACAACAAAAGGCAGCAATCCTGTCACAAACCACTCCTTTGATTAAATCAGACCATGTACTGGGGAAATTAAAGGAAAGAGAAAAAAAGAAAAACACATGCAATCCTCAAACACTTTCCATGTCATATTACTCAACATATTTCAAAGAACTACTTCATCAGAGACAACATCTGACAGTCATCACACACATATGAAATAGAATTATACTCCTAACAGTAATAATAACCTCACAACATACAAATGACATTCAGCAAGAAATGAAATTAAAAGTCATTTGTAACCCTTCCAAGAGTTAGTAACTGGGCATGGTAATATAGGATTTCAGCTTATAAGGTGCACAAGTTACGATGGACAAGGGAAAGCAAAACTTATATTCAAGCATTTACCAGTAATAAAAAGAATTGTTTCAAAGCCCGTGAAACAAACATCTAACGCAGCTTACCAAGCCCAGACTCGGAGGTTACAAATTAGTATATTATCACAATCAAGTTAATCAACTACAAATGGCTGCCAAGTGAATACATTTGTTAGACGGAAAACCAAACACATCTGCAAAGAGACCCAGAAATAATGAAATGTGGTATCATACTCCATTTTGGTCCCTCACTCAATTTTGTCTTTTGGCATCTTCAAAGGGTAGTATGAGAGGCTAAAAGTGTCTTAGAGCCTAAAAGCAGAGTATTAAAATCAACTCTGGAGACTTTCTTGACAGAAGGTGATATGGTGGAGGAACATGGTGGTGAATGGTGATCAAGAATGGGTGTGGTAAACAGGACAACAGAAGTGCTTGGCCGGACTGAAGCTCGCAAGAGATTATTATGTCCGATGGGGTGTGTCTTTAGAGAGGCATCAGTATGGGGGGACATCATATTCCAAATAGATGTCCATGTAGGATTCAGAGGATGGATGGAGTCCACATGGTTTCAGTGTGTTTGCAAATTAAGTCTTTTTTTATAAGGCAACAAGTGGAGATGTAACTCATTTTTGACTTGGAGATCAGAGTGGAAGTGCTAAAGATCACCACTCCCATTTGGGGGGCTTCTACCCATGTGAAGGTTTCTTTCTTCTTCAATTCTTTCCCGGCTCATAGCCAAAGGCAAGATCCATGTAGATAATAGGATTCACATGACGTAAGTATAGTCACTTGGTGTTTTATGCACAAGAGTAAGGGTGTATATGTTGTAATTCTCATGCATTGTTCTGTGGCTTGGGTTCTTTTTCCTGCAAGGTGATGAAGCTTCACCATGATTGGCTAGGAGCAAAGATGGGCAAGAGACAAAGAAAGATCTGGATTATTACACTAGCCGAACTCAAGCTCAGGTAAGCTCAACTCAACGAGGGACTGGTCCAACAAACTAAATAGAAAACTTAATGGTCCAACAAACTAAATAGAAAACTCAATGGTCCAAGGATTTGAAGATGGAAACTTACCACTGTAGGTTATATTTAGTTTTATGTAAACCAAACACAGTGATAGATTCAGTTTCAAACCACTATAAATGCCCCTCCTAGGTCATTGAGAATATGTATGCATGTCATGCAATAACATGCAAATAACAGATGGAATCTTCAGCTCCAAACTTACCACAACCATCTTCCATTCATGAGCCCCTCTCTTATGTAGGCAGCAGCATGCTCCTTCCTGGCTCGTTTTTCAGCTGATGGTGCTTTGGTTGTATGGAGGCATACCTGGGAAAATCAAAATCACACTAGTGAATCTTTTTTCTGTCCACTTACAAGTTTGGCAGCAATCAGAAGTCAAATTTCAGTTTATTGATAACAGGAGAAAAATTAGTAACCACGTAACACATCATGATCCCTTACAAGGTCTCGGAACCAAAGTTTTAAAAGGCGTTGTTGGGGCTCGCCCGGGGCGTCGGGGCGAGGCGGAGCGCAGGGAAAACGCCCAGAGGCGTTGTTGTTTGGACTTTGTTCCTCAAAGGCGTACGCCTATATTTTTGAGTCTCACGGAGGCGAATGCCTCGACCGCCTTTCACGCCTCGACCGAAGAGGCGTGCGCCTTAGGTGTAATAATTTCGTAATATAATTTTTGTACTTTTTCTTAATTAAAATTTCATCGAACCCTATAAATACCTGGCAAGAACGGAGGGTTTGCGATTCCGACTGCAATACAAACAGCCGACTAGGGTTTCTGGGTGACTTGGTTCTTCGTTCTTCCTCAATCTTCTGCAGTAGCCTTCGGCTCTTCAGTTCAGCACTTCAGCCTTCAGGTCTCTCTCTCTCTCCCTCTCTCGGCTATGGTGGTGTAGTCGACTGGGTTCTTCGTTCTTCGTTCTTACACAAACGACTGTTTGTGCTCTGTTTTATAATACTCTGTTTTCAATCTCCACACAGTAATACTCTCTTTCTTTTTTTTTATATCAGTATACAAGTGTACGACAGTAATACTCCACTAGGATTTAATTACTAATAAATATTAAATAATGTTATAGCTTTATTGGGTTCTCCATTTATGTATTGATAAAGTAATATTAATTTAATAAGTCATTGACTTTTTTGTGCTTTGTTTTGTGTTTTTAAATTTGACAGTGATGGATGATGACTCTAAGAGCCCAAAAAAGGATCCCGTGGGGAAATATACGGAGGATCCTTTTTTTATGCTTCAACATAATTTTTTATTGATTTTAGTACATTTATCAATAATTTTTGTATTTTTTTAGATTTATTTTTAATTTATTTTTATTAATTTAATTATTTAAAATTAGAAAATCAAAAGCTTACGCCCCAACGCCTCGGGGCTTACGCCTCGCCCCATGAAGAGTCAAGCGCCTCGCCTTGCGCTTTCGCCTCTGAAAACTTTGCTCGGAACTACTTCAGCACTAAAACTAAACGGAAAAGATGTACAAAAAAGTCAAATTCCATTACAGATTTCAAATTAAAAATCATTAAATTCTCAAGGTCAACTGGTCAAGAGACCTCAAACTTGTCAAGGTTAACTCAATACAACTAAAAAAAGAAAACATAAAGAGCGCAGGCCCTAAAACTGTAATACTGCCAAGAGTTTCTGCATAACTACCCGATAAAAGACAAGGGCCGCGAGCTCCACCACACCACATTGTGAGCTTGTTAAATTTCCACACCTATCATCCTTGGTTGTGTCACTCCTAAAAACAGAGAACACTAATGTGAACAACTTTAAAACTCCTTCAAGAATTTCAAAAAGACTGTATAGTTATTCTTTTTTTGCCGACCAAAGGAGAGTCAAGAAAGAGGGGAGAGAGAAAAAGAAGAGGGGATGCCAGTATTTTCTATTAGTGAAAACAAAACTCACCAGGCAAGATTGGTACTGCAGATACTATTTTGATCGAGCTCCTTCCCAACTACATCGAAAAGATGTTCCACCAATTCACTACCGTCAGCAGCACCCCTTGTCAAATTTAATTGTAACCTAGCATATAGAACAAGTGCATCCTGCGAAAGAAATACGATCGATGATATAAATCACTCCAAATCTATGCAAATAGACATAGAAAACCAACTAGTGCGATGGGAAGAAACCTTTAGACCGCGGTCATGGGTTGTTGTCCAATAACGGAACACAAACTGCTTCACAGCATCATGGATTTCAAAGGACTGAAAGCCCAAATTTGGACCATCTTTCAACAAGTATGTATTGACACATTCAATTAGCTTACGTGAAAGCTTCCCCTCATCCCTAGAAACGAAAAGGTAGGCAAAGGGATTGGACACTACACCACAAGTCAATGCTTCCAGAAGAAAATCTCAAAAAAATATAAAAGGCACCATTAAGAAACGGCAATTGTTATTTACCTCACAAAAGAGAAAATCATGACAATCCCCTTGACAATGTCTTCTCGGAGATTACTTGGAAAATCTCCAGGTGGATTTTCAAGAAGTGAATGGAGAGTTAGGATGCAACGAAACACATCCTCCTTTGGATTAGATTGAGTACTATTCTTCACGCTCAAGTTTGTCCACACCTTCTCTATGTGAAAAATCACCAAACCTTGCCAAAGGTAATAGAATGACACAACAAAATTAGAAAAGACAGAATTCTAAAGTGCCCTGAGCAGTTGTACAAGGTAAAGGGAGACTCACTGCAATAAACTCGCACCCTCATGTGAACTCGATAATCTCTAACTACCAAAAGATGGCGAAGGATAATCCCGTACTCATGCTGAAAGCTGGGGATATCCTTTAAGACATCCCAGATATGGTTGAAAAGCAATTTCGCCACGGAGACCAGATGCAAATTCCTGCCTGTGAGAGGATAATGAGGGCATAAATGACTAGCATCAAATAACTTCACCGAGGTCCGACGATATTAAACTAATGTAGAAAATCAAATGATCGCATCAATGGAACATGTCCCTTGTGACCCAACTCTGTTTGGTAGAAAATACAGTGAAGAAGTCATATATTTCTTCTGTTTTGGTTTTATAGAAGCAACAAAGCCAAGTTATTCTTTAACTGAATGGGGTGGTGTTTTTCCACTTCTAGGGTCCAAGGACAAACATAGAATCCAAAGTCCAAACTTCCAAGTTTATTCATCAGTGGAGGCAGACTGAAATTTACGTATATCACAATTCAAACTGAAACTCAATAGAAACTTCATCCTATGATCGAGCTTTTGAATCTGGTATTTCATCATTGACCAATCTACTCCATTGAGGATCATATAATGGGCACAAAAATATAAATTATCTTGTCAGCTACCAAGTTCCCTCCGTCCCATTTTGTTTTATTCCTACCAAAAAAATCACGCCATTTTGACCTAAAAAAAAAAAAGTACGCTGGATTTTTTTTTTTTTTTTTTGCATTCAAAAGCACGCACTGACATCTTTTGAAAGGCGTAAAAACATTCCAAAAAAATTACTATTACCGAAAAGGACTGAATTTCTTTAAGGTCAAAATAGCACAGTCTTTCTTTCTGAGAGAGCAAATAAAATGGGACAAAGGGATAAAGAATAAATCAGACTTGGCAACAACTCAAAGTAAAGGTAATGCCGTCTGAGGTGGTTCATTTATTCTGTGTAGTACCATTGAATTAATCAATGAGGGGATATATGGTTGAAGTTAAAAACATTTCTAAGGACAATAAGACAAATGTGCCCAAGGTAATAAGAAAATTCATGACCGCTCACGATTTAGTGGAAGATGTGGATGTACTGAGTTGAATTTTGAAAAGGGATCCTTACAGTCATCTTTACAGGTCAATGATTCAAACAAATGAGCAAATTATTAAACCAAAAAAAATTAAATGATCAAATTAACTAAGAAGAGTAGCCTTTGTTTAAAACCTGAAAGACTGGAATCCTCCGCTCGTTGTACAACAATGCGCAAAGTTTTAGCAAAAATTAACTTTGGCAATCGCCGCTTGCTTGAGGATATCTCCAGTGTTACACACTTAGTGAGCAGTGTAATGAGAAAAGGCCATGATTCGGCTGCAAAAAAATAATAATAATAGTACAATTATCCAATCCCTTCTCAACAAATTATGCATATATACCCTAGCCCAACAAAAGAACAAAATTTCACCTCACCAAATGAACATATTTCAAAAGTATCTACATCAAATCTTACAATGACGTATCTCACTCGGTTTAAGCATTGCAGTTTTCTGTCCGATGTATCTAACAAAGCCAGTGGATCTTTCACCTTCTAACCAGGTGTTCAACAACTTAATTCCTTCCTGAAAATCACAAATCAAACCCTTCGTACAATGATACACAAAAACATCAAACCAATGTAGGAAACACCGTGAATGATTCACTTGTAATTTTCATTCTAACTTATGTAGTTCGCTTAGAAACGACAGGGTGTACAAACAGGATCATCATTCACCATTCGAAATAACCGCTCACGAAGCGTTATTCCCTTCTTCCCACAACCATTCTGGAAAGAAGTGGAATCCTCGTAACTGTCGGGGCCACTGGAGGTTTGCCCGGTCCTCAACTTGAAAGGCCCCGGAATTAGTCGAGGTGCGCGCAAGCTGGCCTCACATCCGATTATCAAAACAAAATCCATTGGAACAGTTGCTGGAGTTGTCTTACAAGTGTGGTCCCTCAAAAGTATCTTTTAGGGGTAAGATAATCATCCACTGTGAGAAAATTTAGATTCCCCGGAAAGTTAGTCCAACCCTTCGAGAAGCAAACAGAGCCTTAACAAAAGCATATTAAGGACAAATAAAAATAAATAAATAAAAGACAAAAAAAAACAAGTCCGATTGGGTCTTCAACTTTTATTTTGTTTTCCTGCGTTTTAGGGTAACGATTTTGCGAATGAAAATTGAGTTGAAGATAGAATGTTACTTCGCGAGTTTTAGCTTTATCGGAGGATAGCTTCGAGACGATCTCTTGAAGGTCCCTCGAAGTGACGGTGGCCATTGCGGCAATTTTTTGGAATCGGACCGGTGGGGGCTAGGTAATGGAGTGGAAGGCTTTCAATCCGACGAGAGCGTGGAGAGGCGGGCGGAGAAGAGAGCTAGGGTTTTACTGTTGAGAGGTTTGTTTCATTGTGGAGTTGAACAGAGCGGGAGAAAAAAGAGACGGTTGTTTACAGAGAGAGAAAATAGGGTTTATAAACGAAGATGGGCTTTTATACGCAGTATTTGCGGAATTTGGATTTCTCTGTTTTTTTTTTTTTTGAGGGGGTAAATGGAATTTGAATTTCTATAAGCACACAGCGGTCTCTCGGAAGGTGGGCCGACACAGACAGTCTATCACTTGTTTTTCCAATATATTTTTTGATAGTAGTAGAGTTCCGCATTTAATATGGGAATAAATTCGGAATTCTTTCTCCCTCTGATGGTGGTTTCTGTTCTAGACATTTTATAATATGTTAATCATGAGAAAGAAAAACCTTATGTAAAAAAATCTTTGTGAATTATTTTTTATCTTTATTTGAAATTTTTTTGCATTTATCAATTTTTTGTGAATTATTATTTCATCAGAAAAATCTAAAAAATAAAAAATTATGACCAAAACTCAAATTTTTTAAATAAAAACGAAAAAAATAATAATAATCAATGTTTTTCGTCTTATTAAAAAATTAGGTTTTTATCATAATTTTTTACTTTTTAAATTTATTTTGTCATGACGAAGCAAAAATCCTAAAAAAAATCGACGAAAAACTAACAAATGTGAATTTTTTTGAATAATAACAAAAAATAATCCAAAATATATTATTTAGCTGAACAAGCCTACATACCAAGAAACAAAATAGAAAAATACTAAAGTAACGATTGACCCATTTGCAGAACATTACGTACATTTACATGCATACCAATAACATTTCTTTGAATTAATTTCAAGTCTGTAAGCAATTCATCTATATTATAAAACAGAGCAGGTTTTGTTGAAAACGTCTAGGCATATAAATGAGAACAACCTCTATAATCGTTAGATTACTCCCTTTTAACTTTGAAGTAATTGGATCATTTAGGGCAATATTGTGTCGCCGAGTAAAATAATATTGCCTTATATGATTAAATAGAAAATATCTCAAAATGGTAACTCATGTTTTGTAGAGATTACAATTACAATTATTCAGTAAAGCAGCAGTCGGGTAGTGCAGACAATTTATGTAAGTTCAGACTATAATACACTCCGACGTGTCTTTAGGCACGAGCATCCACTAGTAGAATGATAAATCATCTCTATCACTTCCATCTATCAGAAAAGGTAGTGATGCCAAACATTGTTATTTTTAGAGATCACAAGGCTGACCTCGTCATTGACGAGGGCTATAAGCTAGTTTTAAAAAATGATATCAGCACTCCAAAAATTGATACAAGCACTCCAAACAACAAAGGAAAGTGACTTCAAAATTACACTGATTTTGAAGTGTCTACACCAATTTTTTGAGTGCCAATATCATTTTCCTAATTTTATAGCTTATTCATTGTAGAATTTATGTTTTCAAACTAAAAAATAATGTAAATGAAATTTAATTTTTCAATTTTTTTTGCATCGTATAAAAGATCTCGATGAGATCTTTCAAATAAGATCCATATTGCATATTTTTAAATTCCAATAAATCCATAATTTTTTACCTTAAAATTTTCTTCTTAAAAAATAAGGGTTTTTTTTTTGTGTTGCGGAACGGGGCCTTAGCATTCGCAACCATCCGATAGTATTTTTAACGGTGGAGATTTAATTTTTTTAATATTTAGACCGTTAAATGCAAAGATGAACAACTACGATGCAACTGTCTAGAAAAGCAGTTCGTGTAAAAAAACCGCAATATATTGACAGGTGTTAAAATCATAGTAATCTTTTTCATTTTTTTTTTTCCAAAACCAGTACAGGATGTCAAGAAGACAGAAAAGAAGAAAAGAAAGTAACAAAACAACAAAAGAAATAAACGTATACAAATGAAGAAGGGATTAGCTTTGCCTACAAATGAAGAAGGCCATAACGAATGTAGACCACCCATACCAAGATATGATAAATTATGTAATACCAATTGTGCACGATATAGGCCCATTGAACTTAACTTTTTACATGAATAGTAGTAGCAATTATACTTCAGAACCGTTTGTACATTTGACCTTTATGTATTTTAGACATGAAAGAACATACTACTCCACAACCTATAATAATTGCTAAGTAGCAAACTTCAAGCAGGAATCATGTTTGTAAAGTCTACAGTTTGAAAAGCCAATTCACTAGTGCCCCGTTTGATAAAGCTCTAAAGGGTTGGGATTGGATTACTAAGCCGAAGGTATTAACAATATTGGGTTTGGTTTCCAAAATTGGTTCGGATTCGTAGTCTGTTGGGATTACGAAGCCGGGGATTAGGGGGTATTAGCAATACCCCGTGGGACTTGGTATTCATAGTCCGAACCCAACTCCTTCTCATCACCAATCCCTTCTCGTTACCAATTTCTTCTATCAATCCAATCTCATCTCAAACAAACAAGATATTAATAATCTCATCATCTAATTCCATCCAAAACAAATATACTCATTATCAATCCCTTCTCATTACTAATCTTATCTCCTTACGAATTCCAATCCTAATCTCATCTCCTTACGAATCTCATCCATCTATCACTATTATCAAACGGGGCCTAAGGGTGCTAGAAAAACCAACAGACCGAAAAAACCGAACAGTCCAATTTTCGGTTGGGGTAAGGCCAGTTTTTTTCAGACCAAATCAAAATCAGTTTAGTCTTGGTTTCCTGAAATTTTTGCTAGACCAAACTGACCAACAATGTATTTTATAAATTTTACATTAAATAAATAAATATTTATCTACATATATACTCTTAAATTAAAATTTTATATTTCAAACGGACCGAAATTCCCGACCGGACCGATCCCACCCCGAACCAAATTGAACTCAACTCCTGTCTTGAAAATATTTGGACCGAACCAAATCAATCTTCGGAAATTTCAACTCGAACAAAACCGAAATCACCCCTACAATTTACTACTACTAATTTTAATAGGAAGTATGCACGAGAGACATATGGTCATATATACTACTAAATGAGAGAGTTGATGAGTTTAACCGGAGGTAGGAATAAGCAAATCTAAGCCTCTAGAATATGGGTGTATAATTTCGATAGGGTAGTGATAATACCAAAACTGTTTTTGTTGGTGCCAAAACTCTAATACATAAAAGTATTGTATATTGCACATTATACTAGTGTTTAGTGTACCAAAGCTTTGGCACCAACAAAAACATTTTTGCCATTATCATTTCCCTTCTGATACCCGTGTAACCTTAAACTATCATGTTGGAAACAATTCGCACAATGGAAAGAGACATGGAACGACATAAATAAACAGCATAAAACATTATTTCTGCCACGATGTCTAATATTAACGCAACTATAGGAACAAAACTATAACACCAGCCAATAACCCATTGTTTTAAGATCATTCAGTACAACTTGTTTTCCTGAAACATCATTACTGGAATTGATCAACAAAACTCAAACAGCTTACCAATTTTAGCACCATATGATATGACACAATAGTCAACACAGTAGTCAACACAGCAAATGCATTGTTCAACATAAGTTACGATCTCTTTCTTCCAATATAATATTCGTGTAAAAGGCAGCAGGGAAGACTTCCAAAGCTGTCCTGTAAAGAAAAATATGAACACGGTAAAAAACACTATAGTAGATCTTGAGAAAAAAAAGTCTAAAAAACACTATTCATGAGGTAAAATAACACCAGAGAAATCCAACGTTTAAAAGAAAAAAATCTAAATAAACAAAGTACCTTCTCCTTCCTGCAAGAGGAGATCAAAGTAATGTTGTTGGGATTAGAAGCCACTACAATTTTGAAATCCTCAAGAGAAGCAACCGACTTATCCTCAGCCTGGAAAAAGATGTTGTAAAGAGTAAGATCAACCGAATACTTGCGGAAATATACCCTGAGGATTTTGGTGAACTGGTACGATGTGTCCTGCATTTTAACAAAGAAGATGGTAAACCCACATACAAAGAAAGAGGAGTTAATTAAAGAGGAGAACAAAAAGAAAGAATCTAATTAATGAAACAAAAGCGAAAACCACATACAAGTTGGCAGTTGTAAGATTTAAGAGCAATCTTTGCCAAATCCTTATACACCTTCGGAGCAGGATAGAGAGAACTTTCAGCCCAACATGGTTCATCTGAACCATCTGACTCATCTAATCCAGCGATGACATAATCCATCAAGGGAGGAACGTCCCCAAAATCAAACTCCTGAACATAGACAAAGTTAAGACTTGGGATGTATAATGCAAGATAGATTAAATGAAGTAGATAAGTATCATGAGTATGACCCAAACAAGGTTCACATCCACATAGACTCTCCCTCCCCTCCTCCCCAAAAAGGAACACACCGGCCTCATGGAGCAAGCATAATTCCAATGCCGCCTCACCCATCTTTCAATTCTCCAAGTGTTAGAAATGAAACCTCTTGGGTTTGGGATATGTTTTCAACCTTCGTCCCTATTACTCAATTTCCCTTCACAGACCCAAATATGCTCTCTCTCTCTCTCTCTCTCTCTCACACACACACACACACACACATATAAAGACATTGGATTAATGCATGTAGGATAGACAAACATACACGTCTCTCCTTGATGCGCCTAATTTCTTCCCTCAGCAGCAGCTTTCTCTCCACCTGCTGCTGCTTGTATGCGAAACTTTCCTTCTGTTTACCATTGCCATCATTTTGGGCAGAGCTCTTCCTCTTCTTCAAACTGTCACTGCCTTCCGCCGCTGCCACGTCCAAACCCTAGATGAAAAGTGGACAATACAACAATAAGTTATAACTCTAATAAATGAAAGCATAAATAAACACTACAATCAAGTCAGGTCATCAACAAAAACAGGCAATCAAAGCTACTGGTTAGTTTGCGGAGGAGGGGCTATCTCCTATTTTTATCATTCTCCTCCGCGAACACCAACCTCGCAACCCTTAGATGAAAACTGGACAGTACCCAAAACATTGTAACAATACATGAAAGCATAATTCAACTTAAAAAAATGGATTTGTGTTCAAGAATGAAATCTTAATTAAATTGAATATCCGCTACAAAATGAATACGTCTATTTTGTCATATGATTCATGTCCAACTATGTCATGATTCATATCCAACTACGTCAATCGCCAAGAAAAGATTTTTTTTTTAATCTAAATTAATACAATCATCAACTGAAACAGTTATGTGAACAAAAATCGTACCAGTAC
The DNA here is from genome assembly GCA_019656275.1 of Rhododendron kiyosumense. Lineage (NCBI taxonomy): Eukaryota > Viridiplantae > Streptophyta > Magnoliopsida > Ericales > Ericaceae > Rhododendron > Rhododendron kiyosumense. The sequence continues at coordinate 388,600 of BPLS01000600.1, forward strand.
TAGCATGCGGATGGTCTTTTTCTGTTAATTGTCGTACTTCTCTGCCACCAAACCCGAGATGATTGTGTGTGAATATAAATAAATATATACACTCCGGATTAGGTAAGGAATCCCAAATTTTGCATTTCGTGTAGACTTGTTGTCCAAGTGTCTGAAGCATTTTAAAGTGTCCCCGGAGTGTCCAAATGGAAAACATTGAAAAAAAAAAAACAACACTTGAAAATGAGTGTTAGACACGTGTCTGGAGAATGTTGGTGTCCGACACCGGTATGAGACCTGTAACAAAGTGTCTGTGCTATACAGCTCATTGGGTTTTTTGCTTTAATGGAATATATATGGAATTAGAAGCCAGCATGTTTGGAAGCCCTATACATGCAGAAGTTCTTCATTTCGTGCCAAATTTACGAAAATTAAAAGAAAAATGACAAGAATGTATTCTACTTGGACTGTTGCACAAGTATTTGCCCTCACTGCGTGCCCTCTCATCGATCTCATAGGCTCTTTCAAATTCGTCATTAAGTATACGAAGAAGTCGTCTGGTTGGAAGACCTAGAGGAGATTATAGAGTCATAGACTGCTCTAAAACGCAGGTACTATAAACAAATAAGATCTTTACACTATTTACTTCATTGGAACAAATAGTTAGTATAGTTTCTCTATCTTTAGAGGCATATACTGTCAATAGGGCAAGAGACAGTTTAAAATTTAATTGGTCTGGAAATTATTGCACTCTGGGGTGCAACGTTTTTTCTTATTTAAATAATTTCTGCATTTACAGTGCAAAAAATATTATGCTACATTAATATCTCTGGTGCAATATAAACTAAGAGCAAAAGAGCAAATTATCAATCGTGAGGGTTTCTGAATAAAATTATGCCACTAATATTTCTTGAAACCTAGAAACTATTCTAACTGAAGTCCATTCTTGAATTTTGCATCCTATGATGTGAATAGCTTATTAATAATGTTTGCATTGAATTATATAAACTGATATATATGAAAAGAATAGATAAACAAAAATCATGCCACAAGGTCGATTCATGTTGGCACATTTCATTCAAACACGATTGGTTCGTCCTACAGACACGCTAAACCTAAACATATAATTGTGAACATCTCTCTCTCTCACACACACAAAGACATTGGAGTAATGCATGTAGGATATACAAACATACACGGCTCTCATGAATGCGCCTGTTTTCTTCCTTCTCCAACTGCTGCTGCAGCAATGCGGAACGGGTCATTATGCGGCCCAAAAGTGCTGATCTAGCTTTCTTCTGTTTACCAGTGCCATCATTCTGGGCAGATCCCTTCCTCTTCATCAAACTGTAACTGCTGTCCGGCACAGCCACGTCCAAACCCTAAAAAATTGTGTAGACGAATGAAAGCGTCAAAAAACAGCAGAAGCAAAATCTCAAAAAAGGATATGAAATCGGAAAATCCCAGGGGAAACAAAATAGGAGGAACCGCTTGGATTCCAAATCCAGAAACAAATCAACAGAAAAAAGGATATGAACATCCACAAGATCCGCTCACTGATTTTGCAATTGCCAATACGGATAGTACCATTGGGAAAGGAGGGGATTTTGGGGGTATCTCGGAAGGAAGGAAAGAAGGAGGAGGGATCTAGTCTAGGAGGAAAGGAGGAGATCTAGATCTCATCACAAATACTAACCAGGTAGCTAGGGATAACAACGTATTCCATTACATGATACATACCTTATCGGTTGGTGGCTTGTTTTGAGACGGCCGCCGTGATCTTCTCGTTTTGAGGAAAAACCACTCGTACGTTCTATCTAACCTATGCAAAGAAGGGGAACGCCGACTCAGTACATGCAGAGCTCAGTGTTTTTGAATTCCTATATTTTCAGCCCTTAGATCTCTTATATTTTTTTTGTTTCAGCCGTTCGATCATAGAAGTAGCAGAGAAAAGCTTCCCCGTAACGGGAAAATTTCAAAAAAGCCTCTGAATTTTTAGGAATTTTAAAAAAAAATACTTGAATTTTATTTAATGACAAAAAGACAATTAAACTAACTATTCTGTTAACAATTAGGCCCCCACCATCTAATTCCGCCATACAATTTGTAACTATTTCTTTTTTTGGTAGTAAATAAATATGTAATAAAGTTTTTTTCTTACTATTTATCAAAATTACTTTAACCCTATTTTTTTAACTTCCAAATTTTTAGAAATTCGACACCACACCACTAAACAACCCCACAACCAACTGTCAAAGCCCTAACCCCAATTTCAGAATTTTAAATTACTTTTAGCTTCTCTTTTCTTTTTTTTTTTTACTTTTTACTTTCAAAAATTAACTTTTAACTTTTTTTTAGTAATAAATAAATATGCAATAAAATTCTTTTTTTCTTACTATTTGCAAAAAATTACTTCTCAAATTTTACTTCTCTCTCCCCCTCTTTTTTTTTAATTTAGAAATTCGACACCACACCACTAAACAACCCCACAACCAACTGTCAAAGCCCTAACCCCAATTTCAGAATTTTAAATTACTTTTAGCTTCTCTTTTCTTTTTCTTTTTTTACTTTTTACTTTCAAAAATTAACTTTTAACTTTTTTTTAGTAATAAATAAATATG
>BPLS01000600.1:391209-407497 GCA_019656275.1 Rhododendron kiyosumense
AAATAAAATTCTTTTTTTCTTACTATTTGCAAAAAATTACTTTCACCCTTGTTTTTTTAAAATATTTACAAAAATTACTTTAACCCATTTTTTTAATTTACAAATCATACATTTCCCCACAACCAACCAATAGTGAAATTTCAGATTTCCCTGAATCCAATCCTTAAATCACGTGGCCAGGGGATCGCTCAACTCTCGTATGAATACAGGTGGTAGCCTCTTCCAATGGTGCATCTTTTTTTCTATTCTCTCCAGGGAACGAACACAACCAGTCAAACATGAAGATTATCTGTCAGAAAATGTTAAACCATCTCAGCAGAACACCCAAACCAATGTCGCTATCATCACATATCAATTCACTTTGCGACTTGGGAAGATTACAAGACGCTCTAACGCTTGTCTTCTCCAACCCAACTCAAATGGATTATTCTCTGTATTCAAGAATTTTGCAACTCTGCATTCTAAGAAAAGCCGGAAAAGAAGGGCGTATGATCCATAGCCGTGTTTTAACAAATGGGTTGCATTCAAATCCTTTTATGAACACAAAACTAATCATATTCTATTCGAAAATGGGTGACATGGTCACCTCCCGTATATTGTTCGATAAAATGCCTGAGAGGACTGTTGTCACTTGGACTGCATTGCTATCAGGATATACTCAAAATGGGTGTTCAAAGGAAGCTCTACTAGTTTTTTCGGCTATGCGTTGCAAAGGTGTTAGGCCGAATCAGTTTACTTATGGGAGTGCTTTGAGGGCCTGTACGAGTTTGATGTGTTTGGATAGAGGGGAGCAAATTCGAGGGTGTATTCAGAAGAGTAGGCTTGCTAAGGACTTGTTTGTGCAGAGTGCGTTAGTTGATCTGTATTCCAAGTGTGGAAAGATGGAGGATGCATGTTACTTTTTTGAGTCGATGGAGGAGAGGGATGTGGTTTCTTGGAATGTGATGATAGGTGGGTATGCCAATCAGGGTTTCACAGATGATGCCTTTCAGTTATTTCGTTCAATGCTTAGAGGAGGTACTGTCTCATGCATCTGGTATAATATTTGGCCATCTAGTTTTTTGAGGTCTCAATATGTGTTATTCTTAGTCTAGCATGTAAACTTTATCTTCTTAAAGGATTGGTCCCTGAGTATACAAATAACAGACAAGCAAATTCATGGCACATCACAACTGGTGAACTTGTTTTGACAGTCAGATTCATAGGGTTGAGACTTGAGAGCGTAATTTTGGCACATCAATTGTTTGGGAAGTGGGAAATCACTGTTTGAGAAGAGAGATAAGACATGGATAGGGTTTTCCCCCTCATTTAAGTCACTATCCTTGTTCAAGTCATATCTAACTTATGCTACAGTTTATTAGCTCAATTGCTTGGGAACCTCATGAGATTATGTATGAGTATAAGATTTAAACATACTTCGTGTTTCATATTACTTTCATTTTCCCCATAGCTATGTGGACATATAGTTACATATGTTTCAATCCCCACCGTGTAGACAATCTTGTCTGGTTAAAGTTTTATTTTTTATCTACTTATACGTTTAATTTGATCCAATACTCAATTTTAACAGGTGTGTTCCCTGATCGCTTTACGCTGGGTAATGTTATGAAAGCCTTTCTCAGAGGAAGTGCTATGATGAAGGTCATCCAAGTACATGGATTCATCATTCAACTAGGTTTTGAAACACATAATCATTTGACTGGATCACTGATTGATGCTTATGCAAAATGTGGGAGTATTAGAATTGCGTATCATATTTACAAGAGTATGCCTAAAAAAGACACAATATCCTGCACCACGTTGATAACTGGATATGCACGCCAAGGTGTCTATTCCAGAGATTCCTTTGATCTCTTCAATGAAATTCATAAGATGCACTTGGGACTTGATGGTGTGATACTATGCTCCATGCTGAATATGTGTGCCAATACAATGTCACTAGAGTTGGGAAGACAAATTCATGCTTTGGCTTTTAAATGTCAACCGTATAACGATGTGGCCATGGGCAATGCTCTCATTGATATGTACTCAAAATCTGGAGAAATTGAAGGTGCTAACTCTGTTTTTAATGAGATGAAGCAAAAAAATGTTATTTCTTGGACATCTTTAATTGCTGGCTATGGGAAGCATGGCTATGGGCACAAGGCAATTGCCCTGTACAATCAGATGGAATATGAAGGTTTGAAGCCAAATGATGTTACTTTTCTGTCTCTTCTTTTTTCATGTAGCCATGCTGGTTTGACAAACGAAGGATGGGAATGCTTCAATTGCATGGTTCACAAATACGAAATCTCTCCAAGAGCTGAGCACTATTCTTGTATGGTGGATCTTTTTGCACGTGGAGGGAAGTTAGAAGAAGCGTATAATCTAATTTGCAAGATGAATATTGCACCTACTGCCTCGCTTTGGGGAGCCATTCTTGGGGCATGCCACATCTATGGCAATATGTCTCTTGGAGAAGTAGCTGCCAGGCATCTGTTTAATATGGAACCTGAGAAGTCAGTGAACTATGTGGTTTTGGCAAGCATATATGCCTCAGTGGGGTTGTGGGACTCTGTTTCTACAACGAGGAGATTGATGGAAGAGAGAGGCATAAGAAAGGACCCTGGATATAGCCTTTTTCAATCCACAAATAAGAGGATGGCTCTTCTTCTGCCAAGTTGAAGTTTCTGAAGTCCCCTACTGGCTACTGTGTTTTCAGTTTCTAAGAAATATATATCCTTAACGGGGTTGTTGACTTGATGGTCTGTACAACATGAATGAGGTGATGCAATCTATTTCAATTTTCCATCGAATTTTGTTACGAAACAACCTGAATTATGCAATACAATTTGCTAACCATACGTTATACAGTTATGTGAAGCACTCAGTTAAGGTTGCTGTGAGCTTTTTGTGTTGTTGTCTGGTTGATTCTAAACAGGTTGCTTGTACTCGATGACCTTTCAGGATGACTCTGCTATTATTACTCTTTATTTGGTACTTGCAAGGGATCCCATCATTCCAAGAGCTGATAAGAATTCCGTTCGCTATTCTTATTGGTTTAATCTTTGCTTGGAGTGTTGTTTAAAGCCTTGGTGGTGTTTGCATTGAGGGGTATCAGTTTGACAAAGGTAACTTGCTGTCTCTATTAGGTTATTCTTCTGTAGAAAAGTCCCACCCTTACAACTGTTGCACTTTCGCAGTTTTTGATCAAAAGCCGGTCACAGAGAAAGCGCCCTTTGAGGGTAGTTGATGACTACAAGATTATGGGTACATTCCCAAAATGTCTTGGATAAAGTACCAAAAAGCTGATCACTACAAGATTATGGGTACATTCCCAAAATGTCTTTTGATGCATTTGACAAATTTTGGTTGAAGGCCACATTGGATGGATATTTTGACATGGGAAATATAGTGGGTACTGGATAGTCGGAATTGCTGGCTCATTGAGTGCTTAAAAGTTTGAAATATGATCGTAAACATGGCTAAGGCAACATAAGATATATCATGCCAATGTTTCTGTTGAAAGATTCTTTTAGGTTTAGATTATTATAAGCATTGACCCAAATTGATGTCCTCTCAACGTTTTTAGGTATCGTGATTTCTCATGAGTCTTGAGTTGTCTATTAGTAATATTTTCCTCTGTCCATGATGGCTGGTTTTTGAGTTATTTAGAAGAACTCTTTTACTTCGAGTTCATGTATTAGTGGACTGCTGGTGAAAGCAGACCTACCAAAGATTTGGTGTGTGTGGAGAGAGTTTACAACCAAAATCTGATTAGCTCATTCAACTTTATTAATTGTAAAATTGTCATCACAGTGATTTAAATGGAGATCATTATTCTAGGACATCCTTTGAGGGAATCGACAATTTACTACCTTCATTCTTTAGCAAGTTTGAGAATTTGAAACATGTCATCCCAGTTCGCAGTTGTCTATGGACTTACTTTTCTGTCAACGATCATACTGTGCTGTTGTTTGAAACTGCGTATCCTTTTCTACCTGTAAACTGTGTTTTAACATGTCCTACTTCGTCTTGGGATTATGATTTACTTCGAGATATCTTTTTCAGATTAGTTGACTAATTTATTATTGCAGGTATTTTGATTACCTGTTCTATATTGATTTTGATGCTTCTATGGCGGAGCCTTGTGCACAAAGTGCTTTGGGACAGTTGCAGGTTTGTTATTTACACTGAATCCAGCTATGCCTTCTTATTTTTGTTTTTCTCGTAGGATGCCATTAAATTCCTAATGACTGTCAGCCATATCATATGAAAATATTCTAGACAGCCTTTGTTCATTTAGCTGAAACTGTATATTCTAGGCACGACTTTAAACTGAAGCCTATTTTTTGAATCCAATTAGATTATCAAACAACTCAGCGAAACGAAATTCTAAGTTAAAGACTCCTCAGAGCAGTACAAGCTGCCTTTTGCGAAGTAGTAAATGAGTAACATAATCCTTCAAAACTTCCCACAAGATATGGCATTGCTGTTCTACTTATTTGTTACTGCCTTGTCAGGAGTTTTAAGGCAAGAACCTTTTTTCTCTGCTAGCATCGATGACTATTTTGTTTACAAAACCTTCGCGATGACGTAGTTGTACCAAACCCCTCAGATTATCTGTTGTTTCTTTTCAGGAATTCGCAACCTTTCTTCGTCTTCTTGGTTGCTATCCCATGGATACAGCTCTACGAATATCCATCATGCTCGCGACATAATTAATTTTTATGCCCTATTGAATACTAGCCGACCCCAAGTGATTGGGATGTAAGGCTCGGTTTGGTTGGTTGGTTGGTTGGTATTGAATACTAGCGATGAAAGAAATTCGTCCAGAATTTGTTGCAGTGACCTGCGTTGTTTCCACCAGACATCAAGATAGTTAAATTACATTTTTTGTCTCGATGAGAGATTGTCTTTTTGGAAATTTTTTTTTGTCATTTTATATGATCTTTTATTCAAATTTGATATATGCTTCATACTTTTTAGATTTCTCTCATCGACACTGTAAAAATTATACTCCAATCTTGTTCTAAGAATTAAAAGAAAACATTTAAGAAAACCAAGCGAAAAAATCACTAATTACTAGTAATTGAAAAGTTTGTCCAAAGTCACCGCTTTCTAATTCTGAAATGCTTGGGGTACAGCAAAACCCGCACAACAGTCGCGCACGGATTCATTTTGTGCCTGTCTTGGATCTTACAAAAATGATCTAAGCCACTCATTTTGTTTAAAATATATTGTTTAGGGTCCCTATTAAAAATCACCTTAATTCGATACTAGTAAGGGTGTTTACGAATCATACAATTTTGCTTCAGAATTTGGCCTGAATTTTTGAAGCAAAATTGGATGATTGGTAAATGCCCTTACCAAAATCAGATTGAGATGATTTTTTATAAGGACCCTAAACAATAATTAAGAACAAAATGAGTGGTTCCGATCATCTTTGTGGAACCTGAGATGGCGCAAAATGGATTTGTGCGTGGCTGCTGTACATGGGTTGCTGTACCTGTAGCACAACTGTTTTTAATTTGGATGTTTACGCTAGCGATTAACTTATGCAGAATAATTTTTTGGTTGTCTTTATTCAATATTTTTTTTTTTTTGCATTTGTTAATTTTATGGCTAACTTTTAATATGATATGGATAAGTAAGGATGAGAAGAATCGGAAAAATAAAAAATTATGATTTTTACACAAATATTTTGAAAAATATCCAAATAAAAACTCAGAGAGTCAATTTTTGAATTTTCCCTTAGATATTTCTCAAAATATTTGTTTAAAAGTTATAATTTTTTACTTTTTTGATTTCTCTTTTCATTACTTATTCATATTACAAAAAAATTGGCGTAAAACTAACAAAAAAAAAAATTTGAATAAGAACAAAATAAAAAAATTATAGTGCATAAATTAATCACTAGCGTGAACGGATAAACACCCATCATTCAAATTAAGCCCCCTTAAGGTAAGGACAAAGAAAAGGGTTCGAATAAGATATGGTTGGTATATAATGTGATCCTGTTCCGCCAACCCCTTGGATTTGTTCAATCTACCGAATTGACCAAGGGGGCGATGACGGAACATTACTTCTTGTTTGCTAGTAGGTACCCTTCTGACCACGTTCACCGCTACTTCCAGCTCTACGGCATTCCCATTGACGCTGCTGTTGATTTTGGAGGACTATATATCTTAATTGGCAATAGAAAAATGTTTTAAGAATCCTTTGATGTGGGTGAGACTCACATGTACGGTGTGAAATCCATTTGAATCAAGCAACTCCCGACATATTTGTATTTGAATGTGTCCATAACAGACTAGCACTTGTCAAAACTGGCTTTGGACTAAAGCTTGTAAAGCCACCGTTTTAAGCTCCCAAAATTTGCCAAATTTTGAGGGACCTCAATTGTTTAGACCCATATAAATGCGAGGCGTACATAAAAATTAAGTTAATCTGGTTGAAAATTAAGGGAATTCAAAGTAAAGCCTGAGTGAAAATGTCCAGATATGAGATAATTCGGAGTCTATATATTGAGCAAGTCAGAACGATTTTGTTGAGAAAGTTGAGTTTTCCAATATTGATGGAAGGAATTATTGTTTCGAATTAAAAGTTTTGAGAGAAGTTTTATCAAAAAGAACGAAGAAAATCCATTGATGTGCTCACTTACTGAAAGGCAAATAATACTTGTGTCAACAAATGCATAGATTGCGAACACTATTCCAATTATTGTTGCATCACGGGAAAGAATTTTTTCCAAAATGAAGTTCATAAAAACTTACCTTCGACCAATCATGTCATAACATAGATTGAATGGATTGATTGTTGTCTATTGAAAAGACTATGATGAGAAAACTTAATTATGCAAAATTAATTATTACATTTGTAGCTAATAATATAAAAAGAGTAATGTTTAAATAGTAGTTTCTATGATATTGCGATGGTTCTAAATTTGGGTATTTATGATCTCAAAAGCTTGTGACTTAAGGAATAATAGACGTGTGAATAACAGTGGGTTGAAAGCACACACACGTATCTAGTGGCATTGCACGTAGGTGTTCACATGTTAAATAGAAGAACCTAGGCATGAAGAGTGATTTTCATAACTTTTAGAGCACCATCAAGTATCCAAAAGTAAATAATTTTTCCTAGCTAGGTACACTCTTGGAGACTTTTATTTTTCCTAGGTTCACTTTTGGATATTACCTTCTTCCAAGAGTGTACCTTCTTTGCATCACAATACATATGGAAGAAGGAGCACTTGATTTTTCCTAGGTGAAAACTCTTTTCCTCTCGTTCAATTCATCCTCTGTTGCAGACACTATTCCTACAAAGTCATAAGCAGTGCTGAGCCTGAGATTCTCGGTGCCTAAGATGAACTTGTGAGAGAAAAAAATATTTTTATGGGGAAGGAAAAGAGAGGCCTTATGACTTAAACCATGTACTTTTTATTTTTTGATAAGCAAAAAGAGTGGGAGGGGGCAACCAGCGTAACAATCTCCCATGAGCTTAACCATAGCTCCCTATCCGCCAGTGAAATATCCGGTTCGAGCTATAGCTATTGTCCGTTAGGATAAGCCGTTACCACGACACCACCTCGGTACAAAATGACTTAAACTCCACTCCCATCATTGGTGAGACTCGAACCCGAGTGTCCGCTAGGGGGTTAGTTAGTATATTAGGAAATTTTTGATGGTTTAATCAATTGTAATTGTCAGATTTGTGACCAAGTTTTTGGGTGAACTCAAACTGTACTTTGATTATTAGACTTGACGCTTGATTTATGAAACAACCTTTGGGGCATTACATTATAGCGAAATGGGTTTTAAGTTATTCCCAAGGTTTGTTTCCATGTTATTAGTTTCAGACTGTTTGACTTTCAGGGAGCACATGTATGATAATGAATGGACACAATGCTCTGTGATTAGAAAATAAACTCCCTTCTTACACTATCATTGTGGTAATTAAATATCCTACATTCCATTTCCTAACCCCAATCAAAATTCACTTTCTTGAAATGGACATCCTTCCAAAGAATTAGCTAGATACTGGAAAACTTGTTGCATTATGGAAATGCTTCCAGAATCAATACAGTCCTGCAAGCTAAAATGAAGATTTATGCTGCTTAGCTAGCAACAGAAATTAAACAGGTTTTTCCAGTTTGACTCACTTACAGTGTTTCAACAAACTTAACATATTTGGGTTTGTTTTGTCTGAGGATTAAGTATTCCTGTGTCTGGCAGAAGGATTAGAGGATATTTATGTCATGCCAACTCTCTAGGAGACATTAATTCCTTCCTAGAAATGGTGGTAAGTTTGCTAGTGGATTGAATCATTGATTTCTGGCTTGCTGAAATATTTGTTTTCTTTGCACTGAACGCTTGGCCCTGTCTCACTTTTGAGAAAAAAGAAAAATGTGAAGAGAGGCTAGAAGGATGGGATCCGATACAGATTATTAATTTCATGTAAGTGCTGGTTAGTTGTTCTTGCTTCTTTTTTTTTCTTGCGGTAGTTGGCATTTAACTGTTAAAGAAGGGGCAATGTCTTAGCTTTGATTAATATTTGGTGTGCCTTTATGTTGGCTGGAACTTCTCAGGTGCTGAATATGTTCTCCTCGTGTGTGTTTTCCAGCTGACTTATATAACCTTAACTGTTATACTCCTTTAGATTTCTATAATTTCTAGTTGCGTTTCTTTAAGTGATCATAGATGCGAGCTTAAAACGTGGGGTTTGTGTGCACGTAAGTATGTACATATGTTTGCTTCTGAATTTTTGTTTGGTCAGCTATGGTAACTGTAGGAGTTTGGCTGATTTTTCCCAGCCGAGAAGGATTAGATTTTGAGATTTGATTATCATATTTTGCTGAGGAGAAGAGGGTGGTGTGTGCTTTGATGGGGTTGCTACACCCATAGAGCAATGGGAGAGTATTTTGTTCAGTTTGAATGATTCCGGAAGATATAGAACAGTTGGATCTATTGCTGGTTCATGTTTACTGGCTGCAATGCTGCTGCTCACTTCAATGAACGAAGCAGCATGCTTGATATCCCTGGATATAGTTGAGGTATAGTTCTTATATTTCTTGTCTGAGTGTGTTGATTTTCCTTTTTGGAAGTGATGAAATGGTTATTAAGCTTAAAACCTGTCAAAGTAATAATAGTTTCTTTTTTGAAGGAGACTTACTGGATTGATCACCCAATATAGTTTGATTTTTACCATGGAATGTGTAGAAGATGATAATTTCTGAGTCACGTGATGTTCAAGCAATGCTCTTATGCCTCAAATTAACGTGGTTCTTGTTTCCTTTTCCCGCACTTACGGAAGTTCTTTTCTAGGATGGCATTTTGGCACTTGCCAAAGTGGAAGAAGCATTCACGCAGGAGAGGGAGACTAAAGAAGCAGTTAAACAAGTGTGCGAATTGTGTTCGTTTCAAAGTCTTAGTGATACTTTGGACGCTTCTGACGATGAAACTGATAAAAATAGGTTGCTTCCGGCAATGAATAAAATTTGGCCTTTCTTCGTTGCTTGTATACGAATAAGAACCCACTGGTCAGTGTTCTTCTACTTCCTTTTGTTGCTTCTCTTAAAACTAGCATGGATCAATATTACTTCCATATTCTCCTTTTGACTCTTTTACTTTATACTGCTATTAAAGGGTTATCCTCCTAATTGCGGTAGCGACAATAAAAAGGGGAAATATGGTACGAAATTGTTTTGACACACCTTCGTTTTTGCTGTAAACTTCAGTAATTTGCAACACAAGCAATTGATTGTCTCCAGTTATTGAAAATTGGATGCGACTTCTGCGAAATGATCTCATATATCTTTCACTCTGGAAATTTTCACAGGCTGTCAGGAAATGTGCAGGCATGATAAGCAACGTTGTGCAAATCTGTGGAGGGGATTTCTTTTCTCGTTGGTTTTATACAGACGGATCCCACTTCTGGAAGCTTCTGACCACCTCGCCTTTTCAGACTAAACCCATCTCAAAACAAGAAAGAACCCCCTTGCAACTTCTTAGAAGTACTTCAATCTCTTCGGATGTCTCAGTGGCAGAGGTTTCAAACCTAAAAGTTGAGGCAGCAGTGCTCAACATGATTGCTGATTTATCCAGAGATAAAAGGAGCGCTTCAGCGTTGGAATAGCTTGCAGTGGCGTTCTTGGGCTTCGCGAGGCATCTGTGAATGCCTTTGTGGGGCTCGCGTCCATCGATTCTGATCTCATTTGGCTTCTCCTGGCTGATGTCTATTACTCAAAGAAGAGAGACATGCCTTCGCCGCCTGCCTCTAATTTACCAGAAGTCTCTCAAACTTTGCCCCCACCATCTTCTCCTAAAGGTTATCTTTACGTACACTGAATATGGAGGGCAGAGTTACGGTTTCAACGTTGATTTTTCTTCCATGGAGATGGTTTTCAAGATATTGCATTCCCGGGTTTTTACTTCACAAGTGTAAAGTTAGGTGTTTTATATATGTATTTCTTGCACATTTAGATTTGTAAAGAGGGAAAAGATAACTGTAGTGGTAAGGGTGTCATCTGTAGAATTCGGTGTGTTGCACTTCATCAGTTATTTAATTAAGAGATATCAGCTAGAGCACCATAGGTTTTTGTATATACTACAGGAAGCAACTTGAAGAAGCTTTTTCAGAGGCAAAATTGGAGCAAATGATGCTTCTATTACCTGGAATATATATATATATATATTTCTTGATTTAGATGTCTCTCTCTTAAAGCTTCATCATTTTTGCTTGTTTTCTTGGAAACAAAAAATCCATGTTGACCTATTGCAAAACTATAGTTATCAATCTGTCAAAAGTAGGTAGGTAGTTTTGACAAGATTAAATCCATAATTCGCATAGAGCATATACCCAACCATTCAAATCAATCTGAAATGATTGAATTCAAGAGGAGAATTAAGATCGATAAGAGAATTATTTGAATTTGCATGAAAAAAGAGAGGTAAAGGAAATTTGTTTTCCTTGTATGGTTTATGCCTTTTTTGAACTTTAACTTTTTTTTTTTAATTTAACTTTAACTCGTTTCTTAAACTAAAAGACTTCTAATGATTAGAGGTGTCAAACGTGTGTGCCGTGCCAATCGTGCTTCGTACCATGCCGTACCGTGCCCGTTTACTTAAATTGTGTCGTGCCGTACCGTGTCATTTTCAATCGTGTTGTACCGTGCCGTGCCCATTTACTTAAATTGTGTCGTGTCGTGCCGTGCCGTTTTTCAATCGTGTCGTGCCGGGCCGGGTCCATTTACTTAAATCGTGTCATGCTGAGTCGGCCCGTTTTTTAATCATGTCTTGTCGTGTCGTTTTTCAATTGTGTCGGGTCTGGTCCATTTACTTAAATCGTGTCGTCCCGTGCTGGCTTGTTTTTTAAGCGTGTCGTGCCATTTATCAATCATGCCGTGCCTGTTTTACTTGGTCGTGCCGTTTTTAATCGTTTCGTGCCCGTTTAGAGGTGTCAAACGGGTCTTACTATATTTCTAGTAAATGTACGCAACTGAAGGTTACATGTAAAGTTAGGCTGTCTTTGGGTTTTTTATTTTAAAAAAATAAAAAATAAAAGCTTCACTCAATTCTTTTGCGGTCTTTAAATTTAAGTCATTGAGATATATTTTATGATTAGCTTCTTCTTTTAAATTTCTACTTTTATTATTTTTGTGAAAAAACAAATTTTTTAATGCCTAATCTGTTAATGGAAAATAAAAATTATTTTAAAATCGGGGTGATTTGTGTCACACCGCCCATGACTAGAGCGGCTAAACAAACCAAACGACTCGAGTTTGAGCTTGTGTTCATTCGTGAAAAACATGTTCAACATTGGTTTTCTCTTACATAAACATTGGTTTGAAACTATTTTGATTTCAAACCAAGCTCAAATACTCGACTCGTTCAACTTATTATATATGAAAGAGTCAAGCTACTTTAGATCAGCTCATATTTGTCTTGATTAAAGCTAGTTTGAGATGAGCTCGCTTGTACATACGACTAGAGAAACTAAACCCAAAACAGAATACATTGGTTTAGAACCAAATAAGTTGGATGTATAGATTTGAAAGGTAGCAACAGACTCATTTTTTCGAATGTTCAATCTAAACCGTTACGATTTAAGATCTTATCAATTTTATCATTCTCCCCTAAATAGGTGATAATCGGACGTTGGAAACCACATAATCGGAACACATTCGGTGCTTTCAATGGTGTTAAAGTCCTATAATGCACCACTTGAGAGTCGCCTGAGCTGTTTTTTGAAAATCGGAACCGTCTACCTTTTATGTGGGAGTGATTATATCATTCGTGCAAAAAATAAAGTAAATTGGTTATCGTTATATACTTGATCGCACATAACAAAAAAAATTCTATTAATGAATCTACATCCCGATGAAAGGGCTTCCACACCCCGATAGACCCGAAAATTTGTGAGAGTGATTAAAACACCAAGAACAATAAAATGAACAATATGGATCGTCATAACTATGTTGAAATTGTGTGGCTACCGTATAAGAGACCCGTTTTTATAGAATAGAATTATATAGTATATATTAGTTGTTTCAATTATAAGCACAACAAGATTGTTGGCCTCGGTGGTTTGAGATGTGTGTTAAGTCCCTAAGGACTTGGGTTCAAATCTCATAGGGATTATTTTTTTAAAACCAATTTTGTTTCTTTTTTATTATTAGTTGTTCCAAGTAAAATTGTAAAAACATAAAACCAATTGTGATGTGTGACAAGTTCCATAGGACTTGGGTTTAAATCACATGGAGGTTTTTTCTTTAAAATTACTCCAATTTTTTTCCTTATTTATTGTTAGTTGTTCCAATTTAAAAGCTTATTTTTTTTTATAAATTATGAAACTAAAATGCCTTATTTTGTAATTAAAATTATTATTAATTAATCACATTATATTTATGAGTCACAAGTCAAATTATTTAATAGTTTTTTTCCCGTGCCTTGTGTCGTGTCCTTTCGTGCCCGTCAACCCGTGTCGTGTCCGGCTAGAACTGTGTCGTGTCGTGCCCAGCTAGAACCGTGTCGTGTTGTGCTGTGCCTGACTAAAACCGTGTCATGCCGTGCCCGTTCTGTGCCCATGCCCGTGCCGTGCCCATCAACCCGTGTCGTGCCTGTCTAGGTCTAGAACCGTGTCGTGTCATGCCGTGCCTGTTCAACTACCGTGTTGTACCCATGCCTGGCTAAACCGTGTCGTGTCGTGCCATATCAACTTTAGTTTCGTATCGTGCCCGTGCCGTACCCGCCCACTTCCGTGCCCCGTGCCAGTCGACGTGCCTACTAAAACGGTGCCGTGTCGTGCCGTGCCAAACAAAGACTGTGCCCGTGCCCGTCCACGTGCTCATTAAGACCGTACCGTGTCGTGCCGTGCCAGGACACGACTGTGCCTGTGCCCGTGCTGTGCCACATTTAACCGTGTCGTGCTTGTGTCGTGTCGTTCCGACCCGGCCTGTTTGACACCTCTACTAATGAGTAAGAATTTGAGGAAATCTGAAGGGTAAAATAAACTCTCACATGGTTTCTTTCATTCTTTCCCTTCTTCCAAAATTAAAGCCAAACAAGAGAGGAATTTAGTTTAAACTCGAATTTTGGGGTTAGGGCTTGAAATTTGAAATTGGGGATTTCAATAATTGGAGGAGGTATGGTTTGTCATTGTTGAGGGTCCGATGGTGGTGGTACGGTGAAGTCAGTGATAAAACATGATAGATGAAGGGGGTGTATCATAAAAAAAAAAAAGTGATAGATGAAGGGGTGTATCTTATTTTTCCCGTAACCTATTTCATGTGCACTTTTTAGCTTGATTTTATTTAGTTTTTTACTTAACAAAGGAAGGAATTCACAAAAAAGAACAGAAATTGACAAAAAATACTAAAAAAATACAGTCATCGACTAAAAAAAAATATAAAAAGCTTGAAATAAATAGCAAATAGTGTGGATTAGTGTTTCCACCCAGATTGTTTCATCCGCACTTTTTTTACCAGAAATACACTCAATTTTTTTAAAAATACAAGTTTATTTATGGTAAAAAAAAAGTGTGGATGAAACAAGCTGGGTAGAAAAACTAATCCACAATATTTGCTAATTATTTCAAGATTTTTTTTTAATTATATGTATATGCTTTGTTTGTTTTCTAAGAGCATCTTCAATCGTTGACTTAAAATTGGTGACATCAATTTTTTTTAAAACTTATGTGGCATTTTGACATCTCCAATTTGACATTAAAACCTCATCTCTAACCCTTATGTCAAATTCAATTTATTTGAATTTTGTAAATTGATATAAAAATACCATTCCACTAAACCTTTTTAAAAATAAATACTTATTAGTAATTTTCAAACTTAAAAATAATGCACTTATGAAAATAATTTTTAATTTTTTTTTCATCAAAATTTTTCAAGCAAGATTCATATTTGAGGAGTATTATACTTTTAAATTTACTTTTTTGCCATTGTGGAACGGGCATGCGGAAAAAACGGTAAAAAGTAAGAGTGTAAAAGTGACTGAACTTTTTTACGGGGTAACTTGCCTGAGATATTTTCAGGCCTCCCTCCCTCACCACCCTTCCCAAGTCAGGGGAAGAACATTCCAGAAGAATATTGGCAGCTGAGCTCATTCTTTCTTTATTTTTCTCAGGAGAGAATACTGAGTTCGGAGTGGAGTAACTAGGGTTTGCGGCCGCATTCTCTTTCCCTAGCGTACAGAAGGAATCAACGCAGGTATTAAACTTCTACATTAGAGCAGTAGCTTTGCCATTTCTGTTGGGGATTCAAACGTTCAAACTCACAAGTAAACGTACACAATCGAAGAACAAACCAAGAACAGAAAACAATATAAAACAGGAAAAGAACAAGACACAGAGATTACGTGGTTCTGAATTAAGCTGATTGCTTAATCGTACGTTCACGGGGTGCTGGGGTGTTTCACTATAATGAAAATATGTTAGAGTTACAAAAGGAGGCAGCACTAACTTTGCTTTTATATATGCAAGCAAGCTAATACTAGAAAACCCTAAAAAACGCTAAAACCTGCGTTGGGCGAGACCCAAAACCTTCCGGGTCATTTTTTACAGTAACTCTAAAATTATCTTCACATCTCAACAATCTCCCACTTGAAGATATGATCAAACATCCAGCCAATCATCAACTATCATTAACACCATCAACGCCCAGCATCCCACTCAAGCTTGGAGACCCACAGAAACTGAACAAGACTTCAGCTTCTCCACAGTAACCACCTTCGTAAACATGTCTGCCGAATTATCCTTTGTGTGAATCTTCTCCAAAGTGTGGATGAAACAAGTTTATTTATGGTAAAAAATAAGTGTGGATGAAACAAGCTGGATAGAAAAACTAATCCACAATATTTGCTAATTATTTCAAGATTTTTTTTTAATTATATGTATATACATTGTTTGTTTTCTAAGAGCTTCTTCAATCCTTGACTTAAAATTGGGGACATCAATTTTTTTTAAAATTTATGTGGCATTTTGACATCTTCAATTTGACATCAAAATCTCATCTCTAACCCTTATGTCAAATTCAATTTATTTGAAAGTTGTAAATTGATATAAACATACCATTCCACTAAACCTTTTTAAAAATAAATATTTATTAGTAATTTTTAAACTTAAAAATAATGCATTTATGAAAATAATTTTTAATTTTTTTTCATCAAAATTTTTCAAGCAAGATTCATATTGGAGAAGTATTATACTTTTAAATTTACTTTTTTGCCATTATGGAACGCGCATGCGGGAAAAACGGTAAAACGTAAGAGTGTAAAAGTGACTGAACTTTTTTACCGGGTAACTTGTCTGAGATATTTTCAGGCCTCCCTCCTTCACCACCCTTCCCAAGTCAGGGGAAGAACATTGCAGAAGAATATTGGTAGCTGAGCTCATTCTTTCTATATTTTTCTCAGGAGAGAATACTGAGTGCGGAGTGGAGTAACTAGGGTTTGCGGCCGCATTCTCCTTCCCTAGCGTACGGAAGGAATCAACGTAGGTATTAAACTCCTACATTAGAGCAGTAGCTTTGCCATTTCTATTGGGGATTCAAACGTTCAAACCCATAAGCAAACGCACACAATCGAAGAACAAATCAAGAACAGAAAACAATATAAAACAGGAAAAGAACAAGACACAGAGATTACGTCGTTCTGAATTTAGCTAATTGCTTAATCGTACGTCCACGGGGTGCTGGGGTGTTTCACTATGATGAAAATATATTAGAGTTACAAAAGGAGGCAGCACTAGTTTTGCTTTTATATATGCAAGCAAGCTAATACTAGAAAACCCTAAAAAA
>BPLS01000600.1:412507-462864 GCA_019656275.1 Rhododendron kiyosumense
CCATTTCCCAACTATGTTGCAAGCTTCATTATCACCGAGATAAACTTTTCCATAGTTTCCCTGCACATAATTCTGTAGCACATCCATGCGTGAAGTAGTATGGAATGAGGCTCCTGAGTCTATAATCCAAAACTCATTGCGAGAATCCAACGAACAAATCAAGGCTTCATTATCCGATTCCTCGGAAACGTTAACGGTGTTCTTACCCCCCTGATTATTCCCGTCCTGCTGCTTTTTCGGTGGTGCCTTACAATCTTGCTTCCAATGCCCCATCTGACCATAGTTCCAACATCCTTCAGGTTTTACTTCTCTACTGCGAGATTTACTCTTGCCCATATTCTTGGAACTCCCTCTTCCCTTGCCCTTATTGCCTCCCCTATTCGCAAACCTACCTCTGTCCTCTGTACTAAGTGTTGAACCCGAAGCAACATCCTCACCCGATACTCTCCTCCTAGCCTCTTCTCCTAATATCAATCCAGTAACATCCTCCAATTTTATTGTTGCAGACCCGGAGGAGTTACTCACTGCCACGACAAGTCCATTCCAACTTTCTGACAAACTCGATAGTAGAACAAGAGCTCTAATCTTATCATCAAAATTAATACCCATGGATTCTAAGTGATTCGTGACCGTATTAAATTCATTCAAATGTTCAGCAACAATAGAGTTTTCAGGCATCTTTAGGTTAAACAACTTTTTCACAAGATATACCTTGATCACCGCAGAAGGTTTCTCGTACATCTTTTCTAGGGCTTTGAACAAATCTGCTGTAGTCTTTTCTTTAGCAATATTTGGCAATATTTGACGCAACCGACGGTGCGAGGCTCAATCGCACAGTCCCCAAAGCTTTGCGATATAAAATATCCCAATTTGCTTGCTTTATGGTTTCTGGTTTTGTGCCACTCATCGGAAGATATAGATCCTTCTGATACAAAATATCCTCCATCTGCATCTTCCAGAAAGCGTAGTTCGTACCATTGAACTTCTCGATCTTGTATTTTTCTTCAGCCATTGTGTAAACCCTTAACCTCCTAACCCGAAGCTCTGATACTAGTTGTTGGGGATTCAAACTTTCAAACCCACAAGCAAACGCACACAATCGAAGAACAAACCAAGAGCAGAAAATAATATAAAGCAGGAAAAGAACAAGACACAGAAATTACGTAGTTCCGAATTAAGCTGATTGCTTAATCCTACGTCCACGGGGTGCTGGGGTGTTTCACTATGATGAAAATATATTAGAGTTACAAAAGGAGGCAGCCCTAGCTTTGCTTTTATATATGTAAGCAAGCTAATACTAGAAAACCCTAAAAAACGCTAAAACCTGCGTCGGGCGGGACCCAAAACCTTCCGGGTCATTTTTTACTGTAACTCTAAAATTGTCTTCCCATCTCAACAATTTCTCCCCAGTTTCTCACTAACACTACTTTTTTCTTTTCTAGCATTGCCATATACTATGTCGATGTATCCCTAATTTGACGTTTTATTTTCCATGGGTTTGATTTGGTTAGGATATCATTCGTGGTTTTGAATAGGTACGTTTTTTGTTTTGATTCGCCTATGAATAGGTACGTTGAAATACATGAGAATCATGAGATTTGGTTTGTACTGTTGAGGAAATGTTGATGACATTGGTTTTTGTAAGGATTACTCGGCGTGCGTGTGTGCGAAAGTTGGCCCGAGTACACTGAGTGATGCAAAAGAAAATATGTAAAATATACCTGTATACAACACATATAACTGTTTGTTTTACAAGATTCTTTTAATCCACAATTTGAAACCATGGATGGAGCGCTGAGAAAGTGGGCTACAATTTCTGGTTGCATGTAATATCGAACTTTCATTCTAAATTTTATATGGTCTATTACGTAATTTATTGAAGATATGGACAATTTATTTCCCTTATTCTTTCGTTCGGTCAGGTTGGCTCGACCTAAGGCAGAGTATCTGAAAGAAAAGCAGGCTCAACTGCCTTAACATTCAGCTGCTAAAGAAAGCGGCTCATCTTGCATTTCCTCTGTTTTCGTAGTAGTTGTTGACGCCTGAACTTGCTCCTACTGTAAAGTGTTGTACATCAGTTACGCTGTAATTAGGCTATGCGCTAACTATGGCTTTCCTTGACGTTTCCCACTTGATTCCATTCCGTTAAAGCCGCACTCCTTTAGATATAGGTCTCTAATGGTTTCATACGCAGCATATCAAAATGCAGCTTATGTTCGAAAGCTAGTTGTTGATTTAGCCGAGTAAGTTGAATCAGTCGATTGAGTGGAATCAGACGCCGTGTTGAAGGAATATTGCTTGTCCGTCTTCACTAGATACACCTTCTTTCCCTCTTATACTTTGAAGATGAACTTAGTTATGTGCATTGTTTGCTCTGCTCATTTCTGAATTTTTGGTTTTCTCTGTGTCTTCCTCGTAATACAGCTCATTTTCGTAGTTAGCAATACAGGTCTAATAGGAATTTGGTAAAGCTTAATGGGTTTATTGTTATTGGCTGACCTTATTCTTGCCTTCTTTAAGTCCACTTCAGCGTAAGCTTGATATCTAGTTTCCTCTCTACGTGTGTGCGCGTGCCCGCGCGCCTGTGTGTTGTGTGTGTGTGTGAGAGAGATAGATAGTATGTGTACGGTTGTTCTTTTTTTGTTTCTTTGGTACTTTGGAAGATGTGTATGGGTGTTCTAGTGCTTATATATATCGCAAGTATTTCAACTTATACTGTCATCGTCGTAATCTCTTATTTTGTTAAAAGTTGTGTATTTTCCTTTCATCACAATCAGAGCTACTCTTGCATTTCGAGTTCTATGTCTACCTATTGTAGTTCTTTTGGAGCTTCTGTAATGCATTGATAAATCTCTTGAATATTGAAGTCAAGATTTGAGAGTCAAGACCCTTGGTCAACTGTAATGTGCGTTCTAGTTCAATTGTGGTTTTTAAGGAGCATGACATTCACCTAGTCCTAAACTGCTTTATCAAAATTTAAGAAGCATGACATCGCCTGTTCCTAAACTGCTTTGTCGAAATAAATCCTAGTTATGTTGAAGTTCTTAATCATGTTGAACACCACTTGAAAATTACTGACAGAGTTGAAAGAACTTGAACATTCAACTTCATCAAGAAAAGTCAATAGACGACACGGTTTCTTTAGTTAGATTGTACTGAAGTGACCAAAAATTGAACTTAAGTTTAAATTCCATTTTTAGAAGGGGAATAGCTGTGCGGTGGGTTCTGGATCCATAAGAGCTAAGAACTAGATCATCTGAATTGGAATTGACACTTCCCTTGTCATAAGTTGCTTTGACAGTTTGACATTACTTAAAGAGTTCTGCGTATCTATTATATATGTTGTCTAATTACTAGTTTGGGACCACATTATCCTTTTCTTTTTTTTTATCAGGACCACATTTTCCTGGATCAACACATTTATGATCTGCACAGTCATCATGTATTCCACGAAGTGCAATGTTTTTCTTCGTGAGACCAGTCTGTCACTGTGTATCATCCTAGTTACTTCCTGTCTTATTTTGATATGTGATATCTTATAGGCCTATATCTTTATCCATTTGCAGAGATAAATGAATTAACGTTTTTCCTGTTATGTTCACTTCTTGAAATAGAAAATTTACTTTCCAATGACTAGTATATTTTTGCGTGCAATGTTTTCATTCTTATTGTGTGCTTGTTTCTTGTACGATTATTATTGGGATTCTTCATTGTTAACACTTTCTCCTGAAACTTTAACAGTTTGTTTGGGATGGCAAATGTGAACTTTCCCCGATTCGTAAGTGTGTGTGACCGAATGGATCGCATGGAGTTCAGATTGCAAGATGTGACAATTGCTCGCCTTAGAGCCACATTGGAGAATAATAATGATGCAATTCAAGATGCAGATGATCAGGAGGATGTGATTGGAATGCATTTAGAACTATTAATATGGTTTGGTTCTAATGACTGGAAATTGTGTTAGGGCACTTTCTCGTGCAATAGTCCACCGAGGTCCTAGAGGGAACTTCCGCTACCGTGTTGGTCGCAGTTTAAACCAGGTCATCGGTGAGGCTATCTATAGGGAAGCAGATGGTTGTAACATCCCCATCCCCGCGTGGCCTCAGAGATCAGACTTATTATGGACGTGGTTACAAACAATGCTGGGATTCCCGTCGTCTACGAACAGATAGCATATGGAGGTTAGAGGTATAATGGAGGGTGGTGTTGGGAAACCGAATCCCCAAGACCCAGTAATGACGCGTACAGATTAGACAACAAAAATAAAAAACCCTACAAGGCGGAATTAGGGTTTTACCACAACTCCCTGCGACACGAACGCTGGTTGAACTTGTTATAGCACGTCTTGCTATAAACCACGATTACTGCTCGATCGTACCTTACGATCTTCTATCGTATTCCCTGCACGTCTAGAACACGAACTGAGTGTGGACTCTTTCGCGATCTGTTTGCTCTCTCTGGGTCTGCCTCTATTTCGTGAATAATAGAAAACGTTATTCTGACCTAGAGAGCATAACGTATATATATAGGGCTACGATAGGGACCTAAGGAGTAATAAGTCTGGGCTCCCAGTGTAAATAAGAAAACCTAATCCCACCAGGATTCTACTTCTTATTTCACTAATTATAATTCATCCCACTACAGAATTATAATTGCACTCCCGTCCTTATCTCAATTATATTACGAGCTCCATGATATTAAATACTTATTAATCTCCCCACGTTAAGATTACAGACACCCGTTGATTAAAAGAAATTACTAACAGGTGGAACAATATTATATATATAACAGTAGCTAATAGAGATGTCACAAAGACCCCTTTTCTCTCTCTCTCTCTCTCTCCCCCCCGCATGTGCTTTCACTGGGATTGTTGATGTTTGGATTGATGTTTGGATTGATGTTTCTTGCTTGTGGTCTAAACATACAGATTCTGTAGTTGTGGTTTTTTCTTGCCATGACTAGCGATGACGGAATATTGCTTAATGTTTGCTAGTACCCTTCCAACCGCGTTTGCCGCTGCTTCCAACTCTACGGCAAGCGCGTTGACGATGCTGTTGATTTTCGAGGACTATATCTTAATTGGCAATAGAAAAATGTTTTAAGAATCCTTTGATGTGTGTGAATCCTATGTGCATCGGGTGAGACTCACGTGTATAGTGTGAAATCCATTTGAATCAAGCGACTCCCAACATATTTGTATTCGAATGTGTCCGTAATAGACTAAATTTTGTTATTTATGATCTCAAACGTTGGTGACTTAAGGAATAGTAGATGTGTGAATAATGGTGGGTTGGAGCACACACGTATCTAGTGGCATTAAGCGTAGGCGTTCGCATGTTAAATAGAAGAACCTAGGCATGAAGAGTGACTTTCATTACATTTAGAGCACCGTCAAGTAATATCCAAAAGTAAATAATTTTTCCTATCTACACTCTTGGAGACTTGATTAATTTTTCCTAAGTTCACTTTTGGATATTATCTTCTTCCAAGTGTGTACCTTCTTTTCATCACAATACATGGAGTAGTATGGAAGAAGGAGCACTTGATTTTTCGTAGGTGAAAACTCTTTTTCTCTCGGTTCAGCCACTGTTTCACACACTATCCCCACATAGTCATAAGCAGTACTTGCCGACCCTAAGATTCTCGGAGCATAAGACGAATTTGTGAGGAAATATTTTTTTTATTTTTATGGGAAAGAAAAAGAGAGGCTATATGACTTTAACCATATACTTTTTTTTTATAAGCAGGGGGGGGGGGGACCGGCGTAGCAACCCTTCTTGGGTGTGACTATAGGGGCTCCCTACCCGCCAGTGCAATATCCGGTTCGAGCCATAATTATTGTCTGTGAGGACATGCAAGTTGTCACCACGGCATCACCTAGGTACAAAATGGCTTAGACTCCACCCCCATCATCGGTGAGACTTGAACCTGAGTGTCCGTTAGGGGGTGTGGTGAGTTGAGTGAGCCATCCAGGCTACCGCATCCGGTAGTTGAACCATGTACTTATTGGATAGAAAAATTAAGTTTTTTTGCTGGGCTAGCTAACTCATTTGTTATATAAACGCTAAATTAAATATATATTACATACCTGTCTATATTTATCTAAGCCCGATTAACGGATCACCTCCTTGGTTTACAGGAATCGAACTCTACTTTTGAGCAAAAATTAGGGGGCTTAAGTCCGAAGCCAGCCTTGGTTATAAGTCCCATGTCAAACTGACGCCAGCAGTGTCCTAAGCTGCTGATAAATAAGAAAACCAAAAATGATTCTCCAACCCCATCATCTTATCATGATCCAATTCATTTCTTCTTTTGGATTGGATGACCCCCAACTTTTTTTTGTAGCCGAAACTTATACACTATCATTTTGATCACAATGGTCCCCGTACGTAGTGAGAGATATGATATCATATGATTGCATCATTGCCATACCCATGTGGGCTGGACCTCTCAGGATTGATCATCATCATCAGTGGGAAATGAATTGGTACTTAACTCATCAAGGTGGGTCCACTTTACCCTTTGCATTTTTAGAATCATCTTGACTGCACAAATTACAAGGGAGATCGAGAGTGCGCTAGCTTGACCCATCATCATGAGGTGGACCAAATCTCATGTTTTGATGCTTGAGTTTGGACCATCTGATCTTAGATTCTCTATTGCCCCCTTGCCCACCCAGTTACCACCCTTGCGATTTGAATTCGAATTGCAATGTGTTCAAAGAATTGGATATTTGAATTCGAATTGCAATGTGTTCAAAGAATTGGATGCTGTCAGATCCTTAATTTAGACTATAGACGAAACAATCCAAATTTGGATCGTCTATTGATGTAACAATTGGACGAATTTGTTCAGAGACTTCTATTGGCAAGAGTGAATGGTAGAATGGTGAAAGTCTTAAAATCTGAATAAGTAATTATACCAATGTATAGTCTTGATTTGAAGTGTCTCGTTCAAGTCCAAAACTTGGACCGGAAAGAATCCAAACCCTCTATACAATACCATAACCGATGCTTTGGTTCAATGGTGGTCTATATATATGGGGTATATGGACCTACTTCAGTGGTCCTAATTCAATACTATTTTGGCTTTATAAGGTGCATACCTTCATGCCATCCACATTTGATTTACATTTCTATTCGTGGGATCAAAACCAATTCATAAGTTAGATTTTCACAGAATAACGAATAAATTGATCACGTACCACTGAAAACTACTCTTTCAATCCCGAGGACGATGAGTTTGTACTCCCTCAGGATTAAGGTATCGGTTAAATTTTGAAGAGTACTAGAAATGGGTCCATTCCTGCACCCCATTTTATGAGAAAAAGTTTACGCTGATCACATTTGCATGGGAAAATTATTTGGTGGTTCTAGGGCACTGCCGTGTGATAAAAAAGTGTAAAGTGTATGAAGAGGGATGAAAAAGAGTGTTGAGACATGTGGCTAAGATGTCCCAAAACCACTGAATAATCACTCGCATGGTGATCAACTAAAAACAGCACGCTTGTTAGAATCCATTTATCTATTTGCTTAAGTTGTTGCGTTGGATACAAAGCTTTTTCATAATCTGTTTTTTTTTGTCAATATTGTATACATCAGCGGTAATTAGCGGAGTGTTAGTATGTTAATTCACATGAATTTTCAGAGACTATCCAAAGCCTTTAATCCTAAACGCCTACAACGAGGCTCAAACTCTGACCTCCCACACAAAGAGGATCAAGAGATACCAACTAGACACTAGAGCCCACTGGCAGCTTTTTCACAATTACACTACTACATTTTGGATCCTCTATGAGGATACTCTTTGTGAGGATGGTGTACGTGAGGGTTTACATTCAGATCGTTCATCTCGACAATCAATGCATGATCCGGATTAAAAACATTTTTTCCAAAAAAATTTGTTTTTAATTCAAACCATTAATTGTCGAAATGAACTGTCTGGCCAGATCCCATGAAAATCCTCACGGAAGATGTCGATCCCTACATTTCGTGCAGTACTTTTGTTAAACATACTGCTAGCTAGGTAGTATAATAGTAGTAGGTATATATATATTAGTATTAATTGTTCAATCAGTACTTTTCTTTTTCGATCAGGCCAGGGAGTGACATTTCTATCTAACCCCAAAAGAAAAAGAAGAGCTACCATAAACGTAGTTGATTTTTAAGTTTTGATGCATTCATCGATCAAAATCAACTTTTGAATGGCCCTGTCGTTGATTTCTTCTTCGTACTCTAAAGTTTTTAAACAAAAGCAACCTGCAGAGAGATCTAGCTAGCTAGCTTCAACTTCACGATAACTCAGTTATATATTTTATGCTTTGGTCATCCAACAAGATAAGGCCGGGTACTTCTTGCAATCATGCAAAGTGATTTTTAATCGTCAACATTAATCAGGAAATTAAATCGGATATATTAAAGAAGCGATTTACTTTTTCCTAAGGTTTGATCAATTCTACGCTCAGTTAATTACTTGTCAGCAAATCGGGCACGTAGAATCGATCAAGCATTTTTCGATATGATCAGACGGAACTATATATTTTTTTACAGGCCGGATAGATGCTTAAAGAAAATGTTTTGAAAAAGTTGAGCGGCGGGCTCCAATCATTCGTGTAGAATCTTTAATGCCTTGTTCTCTTTAGAATTCAAAAAGAATTTTTCAAAAAATTCCTCTTAGATTCCCCTTACTTCCAACATTTCTCTTTCTATTTCTCTCAACTTATTACCCATACTATTTTTCAAAAAACTTTTCAAAACACAAATTAAACATAGCAATAAATGAGTCCCGTAGAAGATGGTGTACTGGAAATGGGATAAAAGAAGTCAGGTTTCCTTTTACCAAAAAAAGATGCTCGGTCCATATATATGCATGGTTCCTATATATATATAGAGGAATGTCGTAGGGGCATATGCTGCTGATTGTTTTTAACCTTTCTCAACATGCTTTTAATTAATTATAAGGTGTTTCCTATTTTTTTAACTTAAGGCTGAAAGAAAGGATCAAACAAATATTATTCTTTTTCATTACTTTCTTAGCAAAGAAGCAATTGAGAACATATCCAACTTGTTTGTTCGACTCAAATACCATTGTGAATAGCTATTTCAAAAAACGAAAGCGTAGTTTTCGTCGAACGACGAAGTAGTTCCAATAAAAATGATTTAGTTTTACGTGAATCTTTTCTAGATCTTCTTTCTCCAAATTAACCTGTGATTTGCAGAAGGTTGTCGGGATTTCCGATTATAGCTAAGTTAGCATTTTGCACAATTTGAAATATGGAAGAAAAAAATATATAGAATATTGCTCAAAAATTAAGGCACGCCGGAGGCGGAGTTAGATTTTAAACTCGAGGGTGGCCAATAAAATATAAAAACAAATTTTCAACCACTAATTACAAACAATAAGATGCTTATAAGGTTCATTATCTATCAGCATATAACAAAAATAAATTAACATTGTATATTTTGAAATTCGTAGTACACCGAAATTGTCTAAGATTTGTTGTATATCAAACTAATTTAAAATTAAGCAATTCCCTTTTAAGTTATCAAAAACAAAAAATGTCAGCGAGATTTTACACGGAAAAATGTCAGATGAGAAGGAGAGACACACATATAACTATGGTTGTAAAATAGAGCATATCCTCACTCCCCGGCCTCTCCTCCCCCGCTTTAGCTCCGCCGGCTCCTTAGCACACCCTCAGCATGTAATTTTTTTTGTTGGCGATCGAAAATTTAATTCAACTCAGTACTAGCAAGTTGTGGGACATTATATTTTAATTTATTCGACGTGTTCGATCGATAATTAATGACCAGAAGCGAAAAAATAGTGCTTTTAAACCTAATATTATTTGCATTTTCAATTAAATACGACCATGTCCATATAAATCGTTGCAATCTCGTTCATTTACTGATATCACAATTCATTTCTAGCTTGTGTTAAAAATAAAATAAAATATCATTCTTATAATGATCACATTCATGTGGGTTTTATTAATTTTTTGAGCTGAACATCACAAGATAATGTCAACAAATCACGTTATTCAAGTGGGTTTCATTTTTTGAGCTGAACATCACAAGATAATGTCAACAAAATCACGGACAATCGAGCCCCATGTAAGATTGGGTCTGATCTCCTCTGTCCCGAAAACCTCTGTTCCTCTGTGTCGAAAAATTTTCGACTGGGGGTGATATATTTTTTTAATGTTTTAAATTCAATGACCAAAAAATCACATAGAGCTTCGGCACAAATGATTCTGCCTCATGTAGGATCGAGCCCTAACATCATTGTTATTCGACTCTACTTTCACTAGAAGCCCCAATTTTCAACTCAGCTTTGCTATGAATATGTATACATACACATATGTACATACCTGTGTACATATGGCTCTGAGACCCGAATTTGGTTTCACAAAGATGATTGAAATTGCTTATTTTGTTTAAAATATTTTACTCCAGTTAGGATTCTCTCTAAAAAAATTATCTCAATTAGATGTCGGTAAGAGGGTTTACGAAATATCTCACTTTGCGTTAAATGTTTATTGAGCTGATTTTTTTACGAGATATCCTTAAAAAATATTTTAACAAAATAAGCGATTATGATCATCTTTGTGAGATTCGATACGGGTCTCAAAACCATATGTACGCCGGGTATGTAAATGGATGTATGTAACCATATTGTTTTCGTTTTCCACTGGATTGTGCAGGACCAGTATGGAAGGGGTTCAGACTTGGGAGAACGAATGCACGTGGTCTCCACAGGAGGAGACACGTGAGAAGGGGGGGAATTTATACCTTGCTTGCGGAGGTGAGCTAGTGGGGTCCACTTTTGTACCACTATCAAAGAGAAGGGTCCACACAAGTAGAGTGATCTTTCGGTTTTGTTTTTTTTTTTTTTTTGTCACTTGTTGGGGGAGAAAATGAACATCCCTACACAGCGAGTGCAGAACGGCAGATTTAGTCGTTTATTTTGTCAATCAACGGTTCGAATCGTAATCAAGCAATAGACGATTCAAATTTATATATGTTCATACTCAATCTGAACTATCCGTACCGAAACGAAAGACCGAATCAACCGCTCAACACTACTCTAAAGGAGATGCTCCGTAGCATCCACGGTCCGGGAATATAGCCCCCCTCTCAGTCTTTATCCCAAACACCCAAATATTCTCCCTCCTGTCACGTCAAACATTAGACATTATTATTAGTAGAAGATTTGCCCTGAATTCGACGCCGTGATTTTCTGGCGTTAGAAAATCCATAAGGATCCTCTCCGTTGGAGAAAAGCACTGGACCATGCAGTTTTGCTTCTTTCCAGCACTTTTTTTAGAGTTGTTTCGATAATCGGAATCGTTTATTTCGAAAAAAAACTCTATGTGAAGTTCAACGATGAAAAAATTAGTAAGATTGGATATTAATGAATGCAATCTCAGAATCCATCTAACTTAGAAACCATTGATTGGCACACGGAATCAAAAATCTGTT
This sequence comes from Rhododendron kiyosumense, assembly GCA_019656275.1. Taxonomy (NCBI): domain Eukaryota; kingdom Viridiplantae; phylum Streptophyta; class Magnoliopsida; order Ericales; family Ericaceae; genus Rhododendron; species Rhododendron kiyosumense. The sequence goes on from BPLS01000600.1 coordinate 423,988, forward strand.
ATTTCAGGTGAATTATATGTACAGTGCAATCGTTAGCTCATTAGTGTTCGAACAACTTGATACTTGAGAAGGTTACACGTCTTGACAAGCCCTACAAAATGAGCAATTGGGAAAGAGCAAGAGAAAGCGAAACCGGACCGATTTAGGTTTTTTTTTGTACAATCCAAAAAAAAAACCCAGCACCCGGCATCATCAACGGCCCACTTTTGTCCCAACTGAATTCTTGACCGTGAGTCGTGATTGAATCACAGCCGTGGGTAGGCTCTCCAAAGCAAAAGTCATGATCTAGTGATCTAGTCCATCTAGCTAGCTAGTAAAGCTGACGTAAGTAAGGGGTGTAGATTAAGAGACAATAGACAGACAGTGTGGTGGCCCACTTACATCGCCACCGACGGTTTTAGCATGCCAGGGGGTTGCTCCCACCACCACCTTTTTCTTCCTTCTTATTCACAAGTCTCCTCCCACCCAAACCCATACAAACCCAAACCCAAACTCACACTCTCTCTCTCTCTCTCTCTCTCTCTCTCTGAAGGAGAAGAAGGAGAAGAAGAAGAAGAAGTGAGATGCAGTACTGTTCTTGAGGCCGGCCTGAGAAGTTTATTACTATCACTTTGCCATATTTTCGTTAAGCGATTAGTTGAATGGCTACTCTTACTTCTCTTCAAGTTTGCATGGAATCAGATTGGCTTCAGGTATGCATGATCTCTCGATCTCCAATTGGGTTTCACACTTTCACTAGCCGTACGCCCTGTTGCATGTGTTTCTTTATTAGTCTTTGTGGAGTAATTTAGATTGTAGCCTTTTCCACTCGAAAGATATATGGTCAATCGCCCAATAGGCTAATTAATTGATGCCGTCCTTTGAATTGGCCCCCGAAAGTGTATTTTTAAGACCAACATGGTCTTAGAAATAAGACTTTAGAGGCTACCTAATGCACGAGATAGACTCCTACTGCAAAATCACGAAATTTTCCTATTGTCATGGGCTAAGAATTAGGTGAAAGCAAAATATTGAAAAGTCATAAGAGAGAGAGAGAGAGAGAGAACAAACCATACAGATGCTAAAGCACAACAATAGGATAACGAGGTAGGTTGGAACTTGGAAAAAAGAAACGAAAGGAGCCAAATGTATCCATCTTTCGCATTTTATCTAGATATTCCATAACGAAAGGAAGTTATAAGTAGCATTGATAATTCTGTATGAATTTGGAGTATTTAACATAATGACGTGTCCATTGTAATCATAAATAGTTTAAACCAAAGCACATACAAGAAAAATGATTTTCGCACTTCATTTTTTTTTATAAATGCACTACAAATTAATTTGTCTTATAGTGTTTTTGTTGATTTTTGTCGTTTGTACATACTTTACGTTTGCAAAAATTGTTCCCTTGCATACAAATTTGTGACTTATAATTCGAACATATGAATGACACGTCATTTTGAATTTATGTGAACCTCTAATCATACAACAACTTTTCGATAGTATAGGCACATTCCGAGCATCCTTGAAGGACAAGGAATTAATGTCCAGTACGATCTTAGTGATAAATTCTGACACATTATCTTTTGAACTGGCAATTTTTTTAATGAATTTTTAAAATTGTTACAAAAATTAAAAGGAACAAATTCTGACACATTCGAACCATATATACCAGGGCGCCATCCACGAGGACTCACCAGGAATGGATTCTTCTTCACCATCCGGGGAAATGCTGACATGCTCAAGGCCCTTAATGGAGAGGAGGCTAAGGCCCCCACACGACCAAGCACTCAAATGCCCGAGGTGCGAATCAACCCACACCAAGTTCTGCTACTACAACAACTACAGCCTCACCCAGCCCCGCTACTTCTGCAAGACCTGCCGGAGGTACTGGACCAAAGGCGGCACGCTGCGCAACATCCCCGTGGGGGGTGGGTGCCGGAAGAACAAGAAGGTCTCTTCCAAGAAAACGAACGAAAATCACCAGCCCAACGGCTACGGCGGCGGCCAGTTAACGCCCGGTTCGTCCATGTCGAGCAGTCCGACCGATCTCCAGCTGTCGTTCCCCGACTTTCAAATGTCTCACTTGACCAACATGATGGGGAGCCATGGTGGTGTGGCGTTCGGAAACCCTAGTTTCATGGAGAACAAGTACAATGCCATGCTGGAAAGCCCTAACCCTAGCAGGGCTATTGATTTCATGGAGAGTAGTAATCCAAGAAACCATGATTTTATGGGGAATGTGGATCAGATGGGTATGGTGGGTGCAGGTGGGATTGGTGATCATCAGCAAATGAGCCATGGTTTGGCTCCTAATTACTTTCATGCCCTTTGCTCTCCATTTGGTGGGATGTCTGTTGACCAAGGGCATAGTGGTAATGGACCTTTCATGCTTCCATATCATGAAGGAAATGATCAGGATCAGAATATTAATACTCTAGATGTGAAGCCAAACACCAAGCTTTTGTCCCTTGGGTGGCATGATCAAGGTTGTTCTGATGCTGGGAACAATGAGCACTCTTTTGGGTACCTTAATGGCCTTGGATCATGGACCGGGTTGATGAATGGGTATGGACCCTCCACAACAAACCCGTTAGTCTAAATTAATTGAATCACCTGATCAGCGTACGCGATCAACGATTCAGATGATTTGCATTCTGGCTTTGATGATCAATCCCCAACGCCGGCGCCTGTGGACCATAAAATCTACTAATAGACTAAGTGCATGCCTTTGTTCTTTTCATCTTTTGGTTCTTTTAATTGACTTTTAACTAGTAGGAGTGTGAATGAGAGGGTGTGAGATTCAAAAAATGACTGCCTAGTGACATATGGTTGGTGTCTCCATCTTGTTGTTTTATATTGGTATGGTTGAAACCTTAATGCTTTTTTGTCTTAGTTGGTGTCTTTGGTGGAAGACATTCCAAATAGTGGGATTTTGTTGAGGTATCGAGGGAGATATATGTAGTAGTTATTTTTAGTTCCACAAGCTAGAATGTTTTAGAATTGTTATCTTTATTAATTTGGTAATTGTGTAAGAAAATTATTAGCTAGAAATTTCTTGACTGCTATGTTGCATCTTTCTACATGGTGCTCTCGCGCGACGAATGAAAAATCACATTACATGCATTAATGTGATCACATCAGGTCTGGTCTCCACTGATCACGTACTAAAAGTGTATTTGTAAAATCATGTACCTCTTATATATAAGCTATATTGTCACCATGCATGTAGTTTGTCGAGAACATCATACGGTCACCATGTAGTTTGTCGAGATGAACTCCATACGAACAGCGACGTCACATAATACTTAATTATTACCATGTGTTGAATAATATTTAATCGGTTGTGTATTATTTAGCACATCTTTATATGACAATCATGATGATGATGATGTGCATGCTAATTTGTTGATGAGTGATCTCAAGTGGCTTGTTATTGTTCAAGTGGTTATTGATAAAGTATCCCCCTTCATAGGTGGGGGTGCAGTTTTTGACTTCAGACAAGAAAGAAAGAAGGAAAACTAAAGCAGGATTCTCACGGACAAAAAGCAAAAAATTCTCTAGAAGATTGTGTCATTGCATGTGATTTGCATGTACCTCGGCAGCTTCTATGGGGAAGCTGTTTATTAATATATAAGCCATAAAAGAGAAAGAAATTTTTTTAGGAGAGTCTAGGGACAGGAGTAGTAGCTTTCCTGCAACTTGGATATTGTCGAACAATTTCCATTGTGTGTTCGATCTAACTTTAAGTATCGATATTGACCAAATTAATCTGGTACACCATTTTTTTTGGGGTCAAAATTGTAGGAGTACTAATAGATAACCGCAGTCAAATCGTTACATCAAACGGAAATATCGTGCGCAAGAAAAGTACCCAACAATCAATCGGGAGGTTTAACTTTCCGAGTACAAAATAAAGCCAACACCTTGCACTACTCTGGAGGCAGCCAACGCATGAGCAACCGCATTGGCTAACCGTCAAACAAACCCAAACTCACAAATCCTGTATCCGGCTCTCTGCATATCTCTACAAATATATATCCGCAACAATCACCTTAATCTGGTACTTTACACATCTAATTATATTCCAAGCCTTGAGCACTCTAATTTCTTCAAAGTAACAGCGCCGGAGGCACGACCCGGCCAATTAAGGCCAGGAGCGCATCGCCGGCAGAAGGGACGAGACGACAGGTGCACACCCAAAGGCGGACCGATCGACTCAACCCAAAATCCAACTACGAGCTTTTTAACTGCAACAACTTAAATATACGCTATTGGAGCTGGAATTACCGCGGCTGCTGGCACCGAACTTGCCCTCCAATGGATCCTCGTTAAGGGATTTAGATTGTACTCATTCCAATTACCAGACTCAATGAGCCCGGTATTGTTATTTATTGTCACTACCTCCCCGTGTCAGGATTAGGTAATTTGCGTGCCTGCTGCCTTCCTTGGATGTGGTAGCCGTTTCTCAGGCTCCCTCTCCGGAATCGAACCCTAATTCTCCGTCACCCGTCACCACCATAGTAGGCCACTATCCTTCTAGTATTAATCAATATATTGGACATTACTAGTCAACACCAGATGTACATTATTATACTAAATTTTTTGTTGCAGAAAAATATGTAACACTAATAGCAATAAATTCAAAATGGTACTCCCTCCATCCCAATTTGTTTGTCCCATTTTTGACTTCTACATGTCTCAAATTGACTGTCTAATTTCAAAATCAATGGATCAAATTATGTAAATTTTTAAATCAATGATTAGGTTTAGTTTTCTTAATAAGTTGAAAACTCGAGATTAGACAAACAAATCGGGACGAAGGAAGTATTTGATAGGTCACCGGTACGGCGTTACCGGTATATACCATACCACTTGTCACATGCATGTTAGAGGATTCTTATGGTTATTTTAACATCCATTTCAATCCTTCAACATGAGTAAGAAGTTTTGTTACGTGAGCAGTTGAGCCATGATTTCACAGTTTTCACTGCACTTACTAAAGTGCTTTTAATGTGAGTGTCCAATTAGCATCTAGCCCCATTGGGCCAACCCAAAGGTTGGAGCCGGACTTGGAAATCTGTGGACCAACCATAATTTTGTCCAAAGCCCAAATTCATGCACAACAACAACACAGTAGTATGCATGGGCAAAACCTGAGAAGAAATCAAAGATGTGATGAACTCACATGCATTTATTGTTCAAATCACAAAATATATTACGAAAGCTCAAAAAGTTTTCAAGCCTGATGAGGAATAGTTCTCGACGTTTTATTTCTTCTTCTTCCAAATCTTATCTCTCACTAAAAATCCCACTTGCCTTTCAAGCCTTATCACCAAACCTTAATTAGAACAGTTGAACCGCGTTTTTGTCATTCCAGGTTTTCAAGCTTACTTTTCAACCTACAAGTGGTTTTATTAATTTTAGTCATGAAATTGAATAAAGAATTGATCAAGTCCTTATCGATATCCGAATGAGCCAATTTTTTCCAAGAATTTTTAGAAATATATTTTATACAAATTGAGTGACTCTAACCATTTGTGTGGAATCCCGAAATGAGTCCCAGCGTGTACACCAAAATAGTGTACCCATACTGTTTTTCGAACCCAAAGAAAACTCGTAGAATTGATTATAATATCAGAACAATATTCTTGACAATCTGCATTTCATTTTTTTTGAATTTCATATTCATAAACAACATTTTCATAATTCATTTAAGTTATATCGCACCAAGTCGCCGACACACTTAACTGGTCGTCGTATTTGTGCAAATACATTGATAGCACAAACACACCAAGGGCACGTGGAAAAACGTGAATGCAATCATGTTAATAACTAGTTTGACATTGCCGAGCAAAAAATAACAAGTTTGACATTATAAGACAAATGACCTTTTTTTTTTTTTACATTCTTATTTAATTTTTTTACATTTATTAGTTTTTGTTGACTTTTCGCATTATAAGCCAAATTTCGATCGTAATTTTTTACTTTTTAGATTCTTCTCGTCATGATGAAGTAATAATTTTCAAAAAATCGATAAAAATTTAACAAATGCAAAAAAATTGAATTAGGACAAAAAAAAAAAGCCATTTAACTTATAATGCCAAACTAGACAAGTAAAAGTAAATAGACATCCCCAACTCTTTTAATTGTTAATTATTAAGATCCACCCTATGAGTTTCTCAAAGTATAAGAATAGCGAACCGAATGAATGTAAAATTAAAAAATTTATGATCAAAAGCTTACAAAAATTTATTAAACACAAAAATAATCCAAAATGACCGTACGCTTTGCACTGTTTTTGTCTTTAATCAACTTTTTCAAGGTTGATCACAACATTGTAAAATTTCTCATTTATATCTTCATGAGGAACCAATAATTCACAAAATTATTAATGCAAAACTATCGAAAACAATCTTTTTGAATAAATACCCGAAAAAAATTCAAAGAATTATTAAGCCAAACCATCCTCCGAGCCCCGCAGTAAGCAAATACAAGCTATTTACGGGGTAAAACTGTTATGTTTATAAGTTGAAGGTTGAAATATGTTAAAACAAATAACATAACATAAGTCTCTAACCCTAAAATACAAATCGATCAGAATCTGAACTACTCCAAAATCCTCGCAAGCTCCGGCGTCGATCGGCGGCTCCGGCAATGATGAGAACAGGTATCTATCTCTCTCTTTTCTCTCTTCCTTCCAACGTCTCTCTCTCTCTAAACCAACCTAACCCATCAGACTATGGGTGATTCGGACGAAAGTGAAAGGTGCCAATCAACGCGGACGCCGTTTACTTGGAAGTAGAAGAGTACAGGCTTCTCATTGACAGTGCCTTTTTGCCCTCTTTGTACTACTCATTTCTGCTTTATACTCTGTAGTAGTAGGCCTCCCACCATATTTGGGCAGTCTGGATGCTATCGAAGAGCCAAGGAGGGATAGAGATAAGCAGGGAAAAGGGAGCTAGCCGTAGTCTTCCTGTAGCTAAGCGAATGTGGCTTTGTGGGCTTCCCCCAAGTGAGGATAGATAGTGAAACCTTGAGGTTTAGGACTCGCTATGAACTTCTTTCCCTCTAGATAGATAGGTAAAGTCCTTCCTCTCCTAAAAGTTCAGGTTTTTATGGAGTACTTAGATAGGGTTATACGTCCTCTCTTTTCATTTTTTTTTATCACATTGATGCTCGGATCTTGTACCTGCCGTCATATATACACAGTTCTATATAGCAGATTCAATCTGATTTCGAAATCTTTTGTGAATAAAAAACCCAACAAGAGCAACTTCATGATTCATGATTCATCTGTGTGGTGTTTGTTGCTCTTCTCACGAAAAGTTTTTACCTCCCTGTCCTCCTTGCAGGGAATTGTGCGCTCATCCTTACAAAATTATTTTTCACGTTGTTTTTAGTTAAGCTTAATAATTTTGTGGAAACAAACACAGTGTACCTTTATACCCTATGGAACAGAAACAAAGTTCTTGTCCCTGTTTTTTGAGAACCAGCAGCGCAACTAAATGGTATCGAGGTTCTTGGTATTGATTTCTACCTCTATTGGTTGTTCAGGATGGATACAGATGGCATTCAAGTTCTAGTTTCTTGACCCTTTATGGTCTAACTTGTAATTTTCTCATTATCATTGGTTTTTTACTTTTTTAAGTAGCTAAATGAACCTTGAGTTCCCTGTTGTTTTCATTGGCCTATGTGTTTGCACTCTTCTTTTCCGGGTTTTGGACTTTGGAGAGTTCTTCAGAGAGAGGAGGTGATTATTTTGCTGATCTCTTGTTTGTTTTTTGCAGGTAAGGGTTCTTCCAATTGCCATCAGAAAGAAAAAGCTTATGTGCAGCAGTCGCATCTGTGCTGAATATACATTGTTAAGATAGATTGGTTCAGTGATAAATAAAAAAGAAGAGTAGATAGGTCCATCAGTTCCTTTTCACCTTATGAGCTGTATTTTTCATGAACTAACTAGACCATGATGCTCATTGCAGTTGCTAGAACTTTTCGCCTCCATCATAATCTTCCCAAAATTACTGGGCCCTTACAATATCGCTCATTCCAACCTGACTTTGTTCCTAGAGATCCCACAGCAAAGCCCAAGAGGTACAAATATCCTGCCTTCTATGACCCATATGGCCCTAGACCTCCACCTTCTGATAAAATCATTCAGCTTGCCGAACGTATTGCGGTCCTACCCACAGAAGAACGTGCTCAAATTGGTCCAACTCTTAGAGAGAGGCTCAGGCATCCCAAGATGCAACCGATTTCAGTAGAAGGCCTGGACTTGGGCCCCCAGGGAGGGGCATCCACTGGATCAACAAAGGCTGAGGAGAAAGTTGAGAAAACTGCCTTTGATGTTAAGTTGGAGAAATTCGATGCTTCAGCGAAAATTAAGGTAATCAAGGAGGTCCGGGCTTTTACAAGTCTGGGATTGAAGGAAGCCAAAGATTTGGTGGAGAAGGTGCCTGTTTTGATTAAACAAGGAGTCACCAAAGAGGAGGGAAATGACATAATAGAGAAGATAAAGGCTGCTGGAGGAGTTGCTGTCATGGAGTGATACTCCATCCTTGTTTTTGTAGTTGTAGCTGTTTTATCTGTTCAATTAATAGAAAGAATGACTTTTTTGTACTTTGCGACTAAGGTTATGATGAAATAAGTAATTGGTTTTAGCGGTCCTTCAATTCATGGTCTGTCGAAGTTTGAATTTATAACATTCAAAACTCTTTTCTTGCATGATCAATCTACTCCGGGAGCGCACTTATCTACTCATCCTCCTGCAGCATAGCTAGCTGCCTTTGACTGTTTAGCCAGAGAGTGGTGTATTGGCTCAGTTTTGTCGATCTGGTAAAGTTAGAGCACCTTCGGCTTTATTCATTGAGTCATCGGCTTTACCTATAGCATGGGGGATGGCTGTGGATTTGGGTATAAAGGATGCAGTGTTTGAGTCAGATTGCAGAATGGTAATTGATTTTCTTAGGAATGGAAATTATCAATGCCCATGGGAGATTGCATCTATGGTCGAAGACATGAATTGCTGGACAGCATCAAGAAACTGGACGTTCTCGTGGTTGTGTAGAGAACATAGCAAAGCAGCACATTGGCACGATATGAATTTTGTATTCAATCCAGGTTGTAGTTCACCAGGGCTCGAAGGCCTTTTAGTAAAAGATAGGCCTTCCTAGTTCTTTTTTGTTTCCTCTGTAATCAACGTTTGCCATCTCAAAAAAAAACTACTCGGGAGCAGTCTCTGAGAACTAAGCTGATAACGATGGGCTCTATTCTCTGTCTCTGTGCGGGGGTTACCGGTACGTCGGAAGTCTTCAAAATTGAGAATTGCTCGAAAAGCTTACCATCAGATTGCATATTCGCGTGGTTGTAAATCTTTTATCCAAATTCATTACAGGCCATTAAGGGCAATTTTTGTTTCCTTTGATCAACTTCCACCAAGTTTATGGTACTCACAGCAGCTAGCCTGAGTTATGGAGGTTAGTTTGTAAATGAGCAGAGTCAAGTTCCCTTGTTAAGTCGTTCAAGACCTTTTCTTGAAACGAAATCGTTCAAGACCTTTTCTTGAAACGAAATCGTTCAAAACTTTTAAAAAATGTTTTCAAGCTTGGCTTGTATACAAGTCGAATCAATTTTAAACAAGCTTTAATCAAATAAATCAAGAACCCAGCTTAAGCAGTATCATAATTAAAGACCAGAAAACAAGGCAAAAGTTCAGTTGCTAAAAAATGTATTGAAGTTGGATTTTTTTTCTATAACAAGGCGATTTCAAACTGCGTTTTTTAACGAGACACGCTAGAGTAGATTAATTCGTTAACCCTATCATGATTGGTTACCCATTTGCAAAACCTAATATTGGAGGGGAAGCATAAACGTCAAAAAAGAATGTCATCACAGCATCAGTCAATGCTTCCACGGCAAACACTGCACTTTGCCAAACATAATTCCCCTTGGATTGAATATAAGCAAGGGCGAAGGTCATATTTGAAGCTGCACCAGTACAGTACGTGGTATCGAGGATTTCTTCCCATCGTCAAAACTTATAAGTACAGACCGCGGTGGCAGCAAAGACAACAATTCATAGATTTAGATTCTTAAATAACTGTCTAGGGGGGAAAAAAACTAGAAGAAAATTTACAGTGCAAAATTAAACTGCTGCCATGACTATGGAAACAAGAGCTCTGGTAGCATGCGGCCAGTTCTTGGCACATCTAGGTTCGAAATGTATCTGTTTGGGATATAGAAATAGAACCTTGCAAAAAATTCAAGAAGTTATGCTTATTGTAACAACAAGAATTTCTGAAAGGCTGATGAAGCAGGCTGATTGCTCTTGGCTTCATTGCAAGTGGTAGTAGCAATAATGATACATGTCGCTCCCTTAATTTACAAATCATTGCTTTCTAACCAAAAAGGATTTCAGTTCTAACAGGAGAGAGAGAGAGAGAGAGAGAGATACCAGAAACAAAACAAGTAGTCAAAAGCAACCCAAAAACCTACCATAAGCACCAGACTAATAGAGCAGCCAAAATAGATGAAGATACATAGTTTACATGGTTGAACTAAGAAGAAGAAGAAGAACCAACCATGGTGCTAACCTTCTTCAGCAGGCCTTTCACTTCAGTCTCCAATTTAGCTCTTGTCTCCGGTGAAAGATCATCCCCCGCCTTCTCCAGCATCGACGTCATCATCTCCAAATTCTTCCTTATTACAGATAGGTCAGGCGTCTCTCCCGTGATAGGTTTTAATCCATAAGGCTTTCTTGCTGGCGTCTTGAATCCCTCTACAGTCTTTGATGTCACAGGAACCCCAGAAGCAGCTGGAAGATGATGAAGCCCGTAATTTATAAGGGCTGGCCCAAATGGGCTGCTCTTTTCTAAACTCTTGAATGCATATCCAGCATCAGAGCTATTTTCAAAGACCACCTGTGCACTAATGGAATCGCTCAACGCCTGTGTTTCCAATTCCTTTATTCGTCCAAACCCACAAAATGTGGCAGTCAGTGCTTCTTTTGAAGGCATTGGAAATCCCTGCGCAAATCTTAACAGAAGAGCAGATCCAGAAGCCTCCCCCTGTGTCTGCACTTTATTGTAGTTGATACTGATTTGCGGTACGAAACAAGCAATGGGTTTATTCTTTCTCCTCTTGCGCGGGGGTTTACCTTCGCCAGCAGGCAAGTTGGCCCCCAGTGAGATGGGATTAGCAGCATTTCCATTCAAATCTGGTATGGGGTCCACGGATGCTTTCTCCTTTCTCTTCCTCTTTTTGGGTCCAGGCTTACCAACTGGCAAGAGCAGGTCCATTAGGTCTTTGTGAAATGAGTTACTTTGGTCAGCATTGTTCCCATTAGGCTCCATTTGTTTAGCAGTGACTTCGCTCTTGCTACTCGGATTTAATGAACCGGAAGCTCCTTTCATCCCCTCCTCTTTATGTACCTCAGCAATATCCTGGGTTGAACAAGGACCCATCACTTGCACATCTTTCAAGAATGAGCCAACTTGAGCATTGTTTCCGTTTACATCTACTAAACCAGTAATACCTTCAGACTTCGCTGACGCAGTTCCGGCCATCTTATTTCTCGTTGTTGGTTCAGATTTGTCGACGAAACTGATGAAGTTGGTCGTCATTGAATCTTCTAACAATGAACTTGGTGTACTACAGTTTCCATTCAAATCTGGCAAGACAGCAACCACTTTAGCCTGCTGAAGCTCTACATTTATTCCGGCCTTTTTCCTTCCCTTCTTTGGTACTGACATACCCTCTGATGTAAGACAGCCTATCGGCTGGAAATTTATCATGAAAGGGCCATTCGTAGGATTTCCATTCACCTCTGAAAATCCAGGAGCAGGAATAGTACGTGGATCAATGGTTACCATTTCCTTCTTTCTCCTCCTCCTTTTGGGAATAACGTTCGGTTGTGCTTCGCTCCACAGCTGTGTATCTGTACCCTTTGAGCCAGCAAAGGGTTTCTTTACCCCGGATTCAGTAGACTCTTCTACCATTCCCCTTGCCTTATCCGTTGGAACTTCAACTCCGGGTTCCGTCTGGAGAATAATGCAGTCTATCTCACCATTAGACTTGTCCTGAAACACAGAACTTCTAAATCCAGAAAAGAATCTCTCAACTTGATCAAAATGTCTACTACTGTGAGAATGTAGACAATCTAGAGCTGCAAAACGAAGTTCAGAGAGCATATTCGAGGAAGAGAGCCCAGAAATTGCTTGTATAAACTTCTTCTTCAGTAACTTCTTGCCACTAGAAACAAGTGAAGGGGATCCCACGGACTGGCCATCGATGATGTTAACTACCTTCCCACCTTCTGTACCATTTTCTTCTGAAACAGGTGAGTTTTTGCTTTCGAAACTAAGATCTGTATACGGCGGTGACAAATATCTGCTCCTCCTTCTTTCTCTTGATTCATAAGATTTTCCGGATTTTCCCCCACTCCCTCCATCACCTGGAGAAGCAAATTGGCAGTTATCTATATGTGCAACTTCAGCACTTCTATTTCTGGCTTCAGAATTCTCGTTCCCCTCTTCAGAAAAATCCCTCCTGCATTTCTCAAGCCCCATATCCACCTCCACTCCGGAAACCTTACCTAAGTCTTTCATATTCTTTCCCAAGACTCTATCGCTTGAATCTCCTGACCGCTTCAGTTCATCTTCAGCAGCACTGTCTTTAACATCGGTAGTTCCCCTCAGCTGATGCATAGACAATTGACGATGCCCTAGGGCACGATAGAATGCGTACAAACGATTTCGGGTAGCTTCAAACTCGAGCATTCCAGGCATAGAAATATCCAAGGCAAGGAATTTGACAAATGCAACAAAATTTTCAGGTTTGAACTGATTCACAGAATATTCCTCTACTGGACACAAATTGTCTTCCATCTCCAAATCCTTACTTCCACCATTACCATCTGATAGAACATCGAATGTGGCTTGATTTTGTTCTCTCAAGATACAAGAGCAAGTCATCTGTGACTTTACACGACTACCAAACTCGTTCGCAGCCTTCTTTACAGCACCATTGAAGTTCATAGAATTGCCTTGTGCCGACATCTGTTCAAAATTCTGGACAAAAGGCTTCAGCTGCAATGGGGAGCACCAAACACAACTACCGTTTCCAAAGTACTTAACTAGGAGAGATGCCCTCTGGTCGGAGTTTGCTGCATCCTTCGGTGCATGTAAAGGATCGACAATCAGTCCAGGCCACCACGACTGAGTTTTTGTTTTAACCCATACAAGATCACCAATGGATAGCTTAAATTCTTCTTGGACTTCATTCCCTGCTTTTGCTTCCCAATCTATGGTGCCATTTTGCGGCACACCAAGAATAGAACAATGCAAATCCGAAACCTCAACGCTTGGATTTTCCCCATTGCCAGACAACAAAGCCCTGTTTTCTTCGTAAAGGTGATTCAAATCAACTTGTTTATCTAATTCAAATAATCCATCAGGCGGACCAAACACTTCAACAAAAAGAGAAATACCATTCCCGGAACTCTCTACTACGCTTTTCTCAACTACAACGTCCTCATTCTCAAAAACTATCAAACCCTCTTTCGGAACTGATTCATCAACATTTTTCAAACCTTTTCCCTGGCTTTCTTCTGTATTACAATCAACAACTTCAATTCCTTTTTCGTTATCAATAAACCGACTCAGAAGTTCCACATTGCTAACTCCCATGCCCCTGCTATTGGAATCAAACCCACCGTCATTTTTACTAGTCAAATCAAAAGCTTCTTCTTGGGTTTTGTCAAATGGGTTTTGAGCTTGACTCGGACTAGAAACCACAGCTTCCTCATCTAGGGTTTCTGGGGTTTCTGGGATTCCCATTGTTAAGAGTTTTCCCCAAAAGGCCACACCTTTTTGTTTCCAAATTTAACAGCTTCACATCAAATTCAGAGCTGATCAAAAGCAGAAAACAATAAAATTAAATTAAAACTCCATTCTTGGTATTTTCAACTCATGGATTGATTCCAATCAAACCACAAACACATTGAAAAGTGAGGAAAAAAAACCCACTATCCGGAAAGAGAAAGAACTTAAGCATTCACTGACAGATGTAAGACTACAGTAGAAAAAAAAATCGAAGTACCTGGAAAACAAATCTGAGGTTCTGCATTTCTGACGAGTGTAAGATTGACTGACTTCGATAGATCTGTGCAAGGATAAGAGAAGGCAGGGGCAGTCCGGAGATTCTAGAGAGAGAGGGGTGGGGGTTTTGGCAAGTAAATTTTTGTTTGGTTTGTGTTGTGTTTAGCCTAATGGAGGACTTGTGCAACAGAGATAGTAGTGAGTCTAGTGACCATACTTATCTTTCTGAAGTGGAGTAAATAGTTCCTGCACTTCACAGTCAAATCTAACTAATTGTACTCCCCTACAATAGTACTCTCACATTTTATTTGTTCATTTTTTTTTTGCTATTTTTATTATTTATTATTTCTTTTGTCTTTTTTTGTGTCTATCGTCTATATCTTTTAATATGGATCTCAAAAAGTATATAATATGAATCTTATTAATTTGATAGATTTTAATTTATTCTTCTACTATAATATAAATTTGTCGAAATCATGAAAAATATTATTGATTGAAAGATATAGGTAATAGACACAAAAGAGACAAAATGAATAATGGACAATAAAAATGAGACGGATGGAGTATTTTAAATTGTTTGCAATTTTTCAAAATTAACAACCACCAAAAGGCCAAGTCCTAATTTTACCCCTTCAGTTTTGAGCTGAAGGAAATATTAACAGTTTAACACAAATCCACTAAAAAGGGGTATTTATAGATATTTTAATTTTTTTTCAACCTACAAACTTTGAGTCAATAAAAAGGGGAATTTCTGCAAACAAAATGGGATGGAGTAAAACCAAAAAAAGAGAGAGCAAAATTACGACTTGTCTTATCTTTAAGACTTATTTTGTGGTGGAAAAAATATGTCGAAATCCTTTTGAGAATTTTTTTTAGGGTTATGTTGCCCTTCTATTTTTTCACCATAGTTCACAAATACCACGTTTTGGATGCACCGAAAAATTTCTCGATGCAAGAATTTTTTAGGGTGCTAAAGGTTCAATTTTTGATTTATCTTTATCGAACATCAAATCCCGAAAACTCGACAAGCCCCTAAGGAGACCGACCAATTTCATACCAATGGGATACTGATGAGGACATGGGATCCACTCCGGGTCTCGCACGGATTATTAGAGTTGTTCAATAATTTTACAAAAATTGAGTGGGCTTGCAAAAAATCAACTCAATCCAATATGTGTAGATTCTCGATCCAATTTTTAAAATGTGATTAGGTTATGCTGACTTTGCATAATATTTTCTTCTCCGTGGATGAAGGTAATTTTTCTGAGAAAAAAAAAATTCTTACCTTAGAAACCGATTTCCAGGGAAAATGAAGTGAGGTAAAGTAAATGAAGATAAAATTTATTTTTCTGTGTGTGTTCTCTCTAAAAAAATCTTGCAAAAAAACAAAAATTCATTCCTTTTGACAAAACCTATTTTACAGAAAAGCTAATTTTTCCATCAGTTTCCATTCTTTTGTACAACTGAACGGGACCTCAAGGGACGGAGAGAGTAGATGATATTGTATCATATTGTTGGTTTCTTTTTGTTTTTTTTTTGATAGTAAAAGATTGCTTGTTTCAAGCATACATAATTCTTCCGCCATTGTGCATTGACATGTTAAAAATGCAATTTTGTGGAATTTATAAATTATAACACAAGTCATATATACTTAATTTGGTCAATCAAATGAACTAATGAAATCTTATTCAATTGACAGAGATGATGCTTTCGAAATTTATTGCTCCATATTTCCCCATGATTCGTCTGTTAACAAATACACGTATATATATAAATAAGAGAAATACTTATTCACGGAGGTAGTTGTTTATAGTTTAGTCCAATCTTGCGCATCAAAAGTATTTTGGACAGCCCATATTTTAAAAGAACTCTTCCAGAAAAGAGTTTTGGGCTCCGTAAATACTTATTCACCGCTCCTCCGTGAGTAAGTATTTCTCTATAAATAAATAGCCCTGGCTTAAATGAGAATGAAAAGGAAATTAAGGGGTGATGTAGTTAAGATAAATAAATGGCCCGTAGTGCGCAACTCCAACTTCTTAACCACTCCGTTCTAATTTTTTGATGAAAAAATTAGACTTGATTTTCTGTCATTTTGTAAGCAGGCAATTGAACACAGATAATCTTACCAAACAAACTCTGGGTAATGGAAATATTGGTGGGAGTGATACTTTATGTTGGCTCCAGCTATAATGGCGAATATTTAGTCAAAGGAGGCAAATCTGCTAACACCAATTCTGACACCAACTTTGACACCTTAATTTTGTTTTAAAATCCCAGCAAATAATCGGAGCCGTACAATGTGTTTAAAATATGTTTTGAAAGAGCTCTTGTTAAAAATTAGCTCATTTTAATATCGATAAGGCCTTGTTCCGCTCATTCAATTTTATCCTGTCAAATTTGACAGGAATCAACTAAATGAACTGATCAAGCCCTTACCATTATCCGAATGAGTTGATTTTTTTGAGAGTTCTTAAAAACATGTTTTTAAACCCATTGAATAGCTCCGATCATTTGTTGAGACTCTTAAAAAAAAGGGGTGTCAAAATTGGTATTAGCGGATCTACCCCTCAATCAAATATGCACCAACTTAGATGCCTTTGTTGTGGTTATATTCACTTTTGTTAAATGGGACTAAACTAATAATGCCTTGTTGAGGTTGTTTCTGCATTGGTTGGCGCCCCTTACTTTTAGGGTATCCAATTTAGCTTCGTATTAAATTGCAATTAGATTTTTATTTTTTTTTCATGTGATTACCTTATCTGATCATGATCTACCCAAGGATAACGCCACAGTTCTATTTTGATAATTTAAGTTGTTCATTTTGAATGTTACTAGACATTTCTAAAAGTCTAAGAATTTCAACAAATCATACTCCATTGGTTTTGAGAAAGATATACAGTTAAATTTATAAAGGTTCATTTTATTGTCGATCCTACGTTTCTTTCAAGACAAATCCAGCTCAACAAGGCACTTTTGCTATCTGATTGACTTGATTTTTGCACAGAGAATTTATCTATTGGGACTCGTAAACAGAACAGTTCAGATAATCAAAATAGAACATGGGTAGTTCTATTTTTTTGCCATAAGAGAATCACATTTGGAGATCACGGGAGGAAATGGCACGAGACAATCTTCTACAAACGAATTCTTAGACTGCGTTTGGTTGGATGGAAGAAGTAGAGGAAGAAAAGGGAAACTGGGAAATAATATAATTGCAAATATATTTGTTTGATGTAAATATCTCTATACCATTTTGTCCAAGTAGAGAACTATGAATGGCATATTCTCTTATTAGATCATCCCCATTGTAATAAGCAAATGGGTGTAGATAAACAAATTTAACAATGCTCAAAAAATATCCCACATTATAATAAGCAAAGTAACAAATCTTTTAACAAATAACCAAATTCCACCAATTCCATAACCAAACTTAGCAACTTTTACCAATAACCAAAACTCAATAACCAAACTCAAAACTCAATAACACCCCATATTGGAATTGTCTCATCAAGACGAATAATTTGGTGTGGTCGGGTGCGTGATTGTAACTTGTTTGCGATTGGACAAATGTGAATTGTGTATTGTGGGAATTTTTTTAGTTAGGAATGCAAAAATAACCAAGGTGGAAATAGATGTTGTTAGATTTTATTATAAATTAAATGAATAATCAAATGCTGATATGACACATTTTGATTATTGATTTTGATTATTACCATTGCAGATGCTCTTAGATTGCATATTTTGTTCATGAAACAAGAACAGACAAATTGGAGAGAGAGAGAGAGAGAGAGAGAGAGAGAGAGAGAGAGAGAGAGTTATGAAGGTAAGATAAGTGCGAATGCTAATTGAAGAAAGAACAAAAACAAAATACAGAGAGAGAGGAGTGGACGAAATAAGATGAATGGCATACGATCGATGTTCCAAAAAGGGGCATTCCGAGAATCGAACTCGGGACCTCTCGCACCCAAAGCGAGAATCATACCACTAGACCAAATGCCCACCTTTGTCCGACCTTTGTTGAATCGGTCACTTTAAAGTATAAATAGAGGCAAAAACAGAGCCATTTTTCTGCCATTCCTCATGTACATTAACTTCAATTTGGAGATAATCAGAACACTTTAATCCAAAATTTAACTCAAAATTTAGGAAGGCAACATTGTTGCTAGAGTATTATTTAAGAGTGACATGCACTAGTTCTTTTTTTTTTTTTTTTTTTCATGAGCAAGAACACCACGTGTAGTAACCACGGACCTCTTGGTCTTCGTTAAAGGTATGAGGTACAAATAATTATGGGAAGGATGCCGAGCAAAATGCATGACAGGGCAGGGCCCAACATGTGTGCAACCTCCCCGAGGGATAGCACACAAGCGCAACCAATTGAGTAAACCTAATTCACCTATACATACGAAAAGAAGACTCTTAGCAAAATGATCCGCAAGAACTAGAGGGAAACATTAGACCAATATGAGCTAAAACTTTGTTGAGATTAATATTCCGACTTTGTGAGAAGACTAATTTGACCGTCAGAGGACCTTCCTGGCCGTAACCACCTGCCAGAGTGTCTTAGGAGGTGTTCCGTTTTTTAAGAAAAATAATTTTTTGAAAAAGAGGACAATTTCAAGCTCAAAAATCATGTGTTCACACAAACAACTTTCCTACCAATATGTATCTTATTTGATAGATCTTATTAAAATCTTTTAAACGGTGCAAAAAAAATTTGAAAAAATATTTTTCATTTTCATTATATTTGAGTTTAATAGTGTTCTCTTTTGTAGTCAGCAGATCAAGAAAGTCAATGCATTCATCTTTGAAACATGATCTTTACCAACAAATAGGGGGGAGACCAAAACCCGAGCTCCACATTAAGATATCAATCATACACTCATCAATTCAAGTTAACTTGCATGTTTTAGTTTCCTATTGATTTCAACAATAATATTCCAAATGAGTCGATTAACTTCAAGAGACCATTGTTCATCTCCGAAAGACAACGCAATTTCCCATTATAAACCGAGGAACTTAGCACCACGTACGGCGCTAGGTCCTCTGAAACCACACATTTTTATTCCCCTATTCCAATGAATTATTTTTCCTTTTGTTATCTCAAAGACATGATTGAATGGCAAAGAAAACACTAGCATAGGGGAATACAAGAAATTTTAGTATAGGGGGCCTGGTACCCTTAGCCATAACCTTCTTTACCTACTGGCAAAATCAGAGATGCATTCTAGCCACTCAAACAAATTCACTTCTAAGAGCATCCGTAGTGGAATAACCAAAACCACTTTTAAACAACTTTTCCTTTTTTCTTTTTGATTATGCATCAAGCCAAACAGAAGAACTATATAGAAGTAAGAACAAGCAGGAAACATTTATTACATCAATTAACAGAGAGAGGTTCTCCAAAGTACTTCAAAGTAGACAGAAACACATGACTACTTGGACTTGGGCTTACAATCTTATTCCCAACACATGACTCTTTGGACTTTCCCACAAAGACTCTTGAGACTCCTACGACTCAATACAAAGAACTTAACTAAATGACCCTTCAACAAGCTTAATACCAGCTACCAAACTTTAAAAGACACCCTTTGACTTCCTCTTTGCCTTGTGACTCTCCAATTGCTCCATGAATGCTTCACCCACTTGTTCTACATCAGGTATAGATGCAATTTTGAACCGTCATTTGAATCTTTTTCTTCCAAGAAAGAGAAATCCCGAGAAATCCGTCCGTAAATGACGAACTCCATGGAAGATATGATAGGCCAGGGCTAAGGCAGTAATCTCAACAGAGATAAGGATGAGCTTTGATGAAAAAAATAAGGATTGGTAGAAAGTTTCATAGGTGAAGCAAACCAAACCCATTTTCAGACAAAGTTGATAAAAAACCAAAATTATAGTGGTTAGGAAAATTCCGGTGATTCTATGGAAAATGGAAAACGTCGAACTGAGCTGTGGCTGATAAATAGGAAGATGAGGAGATAACGGGCGAAGGGTATTCATGCTATTAGCAGCCTTGGTTGCATCCCCAGCAAGCGTGCTGCAGTGCCGTTTAACTGGTGGAGAGAGATGTTTTGCAATTTCCCTGCAGTATCATCACATGTAACAAAACATATTAGAAGCAAAAAACTGCTAAAACTCATATGAAGAAGCATTCTACAGTTGCGATTTCCCAAAAGTTGCAGCCTTTTGAAGGATAATACTTCTAACAATAAACAAGCTCACAAAATTTTTCCCAACTTTAATAGAGGAAAGATTAGGTCTTTCAAAGGAAAAGATGGTCATCTAGACAGGGAAACTGAGATTGCAGTAAGATGGTTAGTGAAAAAGAGAATTGGGATTGTGTCTCCAAGAAGAATTGTATTCCCTGCATGAACCAAAGATGGTCTGCATATAGCAAAATGGTAATCTACAATGTTTTTGTGTCAGTTTAATACAGAAGTGTTCCTTCATATAATCTGTTTTGATGTAAGCTACATAGCACATCTTTCATGTCATTCACTATAAACTAGGCTTTGAATAGATCAATAGAATTTCATTTAGATGAGTGCTCACTTGCATGCAAAACAATTCAAGCTTGAGCACCAACTTAGAAAATAGGAAGAAAAACTGAAAGCTTGATCAAGTTCTTGTGTCACATGGAACATGTTTGAAGCCGACGCAGTAGCAGATGTTCTCTTGGCTACCTATTTTTGACTAGAAAGTAGAAACAGGGGACGGGTTTCGCTTTTCTAGGACTTCTTCGTTGGGATATTAGTAACAGCGATTTCAGCTATAAAATGCGGTGGTTGTCAGTGACAGAACTAGGTCGTTTCCAATTTATCCCACCTCTCACATCACATGTTCATACAGAGCAATATTTCACCTGAGACACGGAATGTATCCCATTTCCTACATTTAGGATTCTTTATGCATCTTATTGCTTCTCATCCTGCTGTTCTTCAGAAAAGTAAGAACAAATGCTCAGGTCAGAGTGCAAAGAACTAAACCAGCAGGCACCACCAGTTCAGTTTAGACATACACAAGGATATTAGGCAACCGAGGATATTTTCTATACGAATATTACTGGGGAAAGAGACAACAATGGAACAATAAGGGGCCAAATATGTATGTTTTTTTGCTAAGTAGACAAAATTCATAAGTGAGCCACCATGTTAGTACTAAATTGACATCAACGAATTATTTTACCATCTCTAAAAACACAGAACCACAAGAACAATGTAGTGAATGTACTATCACATAAAGGTGGTCAACTGTCAACACTAAAAGGTTTTCTTTTTCCTGATCCGGGTCAACAATAAAAGGTTGTCACCAACATAAATCCACTAAAGGGAACTCTATTCGAGTAACAAACCCACAACATTCACATGAAGATAAGGAACTAGATACCATGAACTTTACATGTCGGTAAAAGAATTAAATGTGTTGTCGGGTGGTTGGGTGTGTGACTGTGTGTTAGAAAAGAAAGGGAATGATACTCACGTGTTCTTGATGGTAAGGACTTCTTCCATCTGCTTTCCCTTCACCCATTCAGTAGCTGAAAATAACGAAAACCCGCAGATAAGATCATTAATGTCGGAACTTAGGAATGCCAAACTCTTATTCTGATGGAAAAAAGTAACACTGAAATTGACGTGCTACTTCACCTTCTACAGTTCACAGGAAGATAAGAGACTATATACAGTAATAAGTGCATTTCACCAAGATATGTTACATCTCGTAGTCACAAAATTTAGTTGTTTCCCAAAAACTAGGAATACACTATTATCTTGGTATCAACAAGGAAGCAACTTCAGTATTCTGTTCATTGAGATAATTGTTGGAAAGTGGAAACAATGCATTAGCCATGAGGCATCCCTTCTATTCAGTTACCACATGACATTATGGAACTCCAGAGCACTATAGCAGTTGATTTTAACAGAATATGGCCCTTAGTTGGCATCGCAGATACTGGAATGTAGCAGAAAGTTTAATCCGTTGTGGTAAAACAAATCGAAACAAATCACCCAGCAATGCCTAAATAGCACGAGTTACATACAACAATAATCTCCCCCCAAAACCAATGCGTAATGCAGGAAAAACAAGTTAGGAGGAAGGAGATGAAAAACCAGCTACAATAAAACTAAAACACTAAACGAAAACACGAATGGCTGAGCTGATTACAAAACCACAAAAACCAAATTAAGAGTTCCCCAATAGTCAGGAATTACCCTTTATCCCTAGGCAGCGAGATTCCATGTCCTTTCCAAATCAAATTCAGCAGACAAATTACCCTTTATCCCTAGACAGCTTTCAACTCTATTGGCTTGAAAGCAAAGCACTTTGGGCATAGCTTTCCCATCGCAAGAAACTTCAAATTAACTATTTTCTCATAACAACCCCTTGGGGTTTGAATCCCACGGACACCAAACAATTCAAACCTTGTGGCCTCCAGAGGGTTTGCCCAGTTGGGAACCCCGAAATTAGTTCAGGTGCGCACAAGCTGACCAGGCATCCATTCATTAAAATAAGAAAGACTATTTTCTGTTAACAAAATACAAACACAGCTAAATAGACAGATATAAATGCGAAGGTCAATTCTAAGAAAGCCAACCATTCCAAACTTTGGCCACTGGAGGGTTGCTCAATCATTAAGCCCTGAAATTGGTCCAGGCGCCGAGGTCAGTCAACATACAAAACTACTACTTCAATTCGAGGTGCACTTAAACTAACCCGAAAACCTCGTTATTTTTTTTATAATTTTTATTTTTTGCCAAGGAAAAGGCTGGAGGTGGGGACGTCCAGGCATAGCAACCCTGCCAAGGGCTAGTGGAACACAGCCCTTCTTCACAGGAGAACCAAAGAACCAGGGCAGGCCCCAGAAGGGACCAAAGAGCGGTAAGAAGTACCGCCACACCAAGGGCTAGTGAAACACAGCCTGGCTTCGCAGGAGAACCAAGTTCGAGAAGGCTTTGTCAGCACAACTCGAACCCCTGACCTATTGGCCACCCAAACCCTGTGGGGAGTGAGCCATGAGGCACTAGGCTACCACCCCTGGTGGTCCGGAAACCCGCTTATTAAAAATAGATACAGATGCACACAACAAACCACATAAATGAACAGAGAATATTCAATTGAGTTCTCATATAGTATATACTAACCAGCGGAAGAATACGCCATAGCAGAACCACAGCCGAAGGTCTTGAAGCAAGCGTCAAAGATTTTCCCGGTCTTGACCTGCAGCTTCATCACGTCGCCACAGGCGGGGGCCCCCAAGAGCCCCGTGCCAAACGTCGGATCGCTCTTAACGAAGGATCCGACGTTGCGCGGGTTGTTGTAGTGGTCGACGACCCTCTCGTGGTAGATCTGCGGCAGAAGTTGCGCGGCAGCAGGGGATTGGGTCCCCCGCAACCCTAACCCTAGGAGTCTCTTCGAGGTGAAGCTCAACATTTTTGCTGACTCTGATCCTTTTCCGATTGCAACGTTTCTGGTGTTTTGCGGTAAAGTTTTGTAGGAGTAGTATGTTCCTGAGGACGAAGGCGGCTCTAGATCTAGAGACAGACACAGGGAGAGATGACAGGTGCTTCGGGTATCGCCAATGATACGATGTTATAAATTATAATCAAATGTAAAAAATTTTTAAAATTAATAATGTTGGTGTAAAATATGGCTCATAATATTATAATCAAACTTAATAATCTTTTTACAAATAATCAAATTTTAAATTTTGAATAATCAAAATTAGCAACTTTTTGATAATAACCAAATTTACTAACATATTCTCAATCAAATATACATATTCTATCTCTCTTTCTTTTTCCTCTCTTTCTTTCAAAAAATATTTTTCAAAAATAATATTTTACTAATTTTTTTTAGAAAAAAAAATTTTAAATAATTTTTTTTTAAAAGCTATTTTCAATTTGTAGTAAATAGTTATTATTAGTTTCAAAACTATTTTTTGAAAAATTATTTTCTACTTTTCATAGTTTTTAGTCTTTTGTAATTTAAAAAAATGATGTTATAACAAGTTTTGGTTATCTAATTTTGATTATGTCATTGTAGACATCTACATTGTTAATCTTAAAAATATCTTAAATGAATAATTAAAAGCTGATGTGGCAACTTTTGGTTATTAATTTTTGATTATAGCATTCGTTCGTGAAGTTTTTAAAAAAAAATCTAGCCGAGCTTGAGTTTCATAATAATTTGACGAGTCGAGCTTTTTAGGTTTAAATCGAATTCAAATTTTGTTCACGAGCCTTAACGAATACAAAATAATTCGGTTGTAGTACTATCATACAGTTCTGGAATTGCAAATAAAAAATTTATTTTCTACATAAATAGGTTCAGTTCATACGTACAATAACATATTTGAAATTAAGTTTATAGTAGTTTAACAAGTTTATACATATTTAGGGAAAGGAAAAAAACGAAAAAGAAGCATCTATTTCTATGCATCTGCCTGAACTTGTTTTTGCGTTAAAAGAAAAACATCCAAATTTCCACTGACCCTTTTGCCAACCCTCTGTTTCCTGCAAAAAAAGATTGTTCATCTCCGAGAGGCATCACAATTATCCATTTCAAACTGAGAAATTTAGCGCCACGTATGAACCCACACCTTTTTTCTTCCCCTATTCCCATGCATTATTTTTCCTTTCATTGTCTCAGAGACAGGATTGAATGGCAAGAATACGCTAGAGTAGGGGAATACTATAAATTTTCGTATAGGGGGCCTGGTGCCTTTAGCCATAACCTTCTTTACCTGCAGGCAAAATCAGAGATGCATTCTAGCAACCCAAACGAATTCACTTCTAACACTGGAAGTTAGTAATACTTACTTTTAAACAACTTTTCTTCTTTCTTTTTGATTATACATCAACCCAAACAGAAGAACAAGCGGGAGACATTTACCCTGGGTGTGTAAACAGAAGAGCTATATACAAGCAAGAACAAGCGGGAGACATTTTATTACATCAATTAACAGAGAGAGGTCCTCTAAAGTACTTCAAAGTAGACAATCCTTCAATTATAACCACCAAAGGTGGAAAGGTAAGACAGAATCACAATCCCATTTTATCTTGTATTTTGCTTTTTCGTGATCATCATCAAGCATTAGCAGCTTTCTCGGCAGGTGCAGATTCTGTATTGGCACCTAATTTTCCACGCTTAGCTTCATAATCTTTCACAGCAGCCTTGATTGCATCCTCAGCAAGCATGCTGCAGTGCAGTTTAACTGGTGGGAGAGAGAGATGTTTTGCAATTTCCCTGCAGTATCATCACATATAAAAACATATTAGAAGCAAAAAAAACTGCTGAAACTCGTATGAAGAAGCATTCTACAATTGCGATTTCCCTGAAGTTGGAGAGTCTTTCGAATGATAATACTTCCTAACAATAAACAAGCTCACAAATTTGTTAAAAAAGCCAACTGTAATAGAGGACAAGATTAGGTCTTTCAAAGGAAAAGATGGTCATCCAGACAGGGAAATTGGGATTGCAGTAAGACGGTCAGTGAAAAAGAGATTTGGAATTGTGTCTACAACAAGAATTTGCAAATAGCAAAACGGCAATCTAAAATGTTTGCGTGTCAGTTTTAATACAGAAGTGTACATATAATCTGTTTCGATGTAAGTTACATAGCACATCCTTCATGTCATTCACTATAAACTAGGCTTTGAATCGATCAACAGAATTTCATATAGATGTGTGCTCACTCGCATGCAAAATAATTCAAGCTTGAGCACCAACTTAGAAAAAAGGAAGAAAAAACTGAAAGCTTGATCGAGTTCTCTAAAAGCTGAAAGCTTGATCGAGTTCTCTCGTGTCACATGGACGTGATGGAACATATTTGAAGCCTACGCAGTAGCAGATTCTCTCTTGGCTACCTATTTTTGACTAGAAAGTAGAAAGGGGGGACAGGTTTCAGTTTTCTAGGACTTCTTCGTTGGGATAATAATAACAGGGATTTTAGCTATAAAATGCGGTGGTTGTCACAGTGACAGAACTATATCGTTCCCAATTTCTCCAGAGCAATATTCATCTGAGACACGGAATGTATCCCATTTCCTATGTTTAGGATTCTTTATGCATCTTATTGCTTCTCATCCTGTTGTTCTCCAGAAGACTAAGAACAATGCTCAGGTCATAGTGTGAAGAACTAAACCAGCCGGCAATAAAGTTCACCACCAGTTCAGTTTAGACAAACACGAGGATATTAGGCAACCAAGGATATTTTGCTATACGCAGAATCCTGGTGAAAGAGACAACAATGGAACAATAAGGGGCCAAATATTTATTTATTTTGCTAAGAAGACAAATTCATAAGTAAGCCACCATGTTAGTACTAAACTGACATCAACAAATTATTTTACCATCTCTAAAAACACAGAACCACAAGAACGACGTACAATCACATCAAGGTGGTCAACAGTAAAAGATTTTCTTTTTCTAGATCCGGGTCAACAATAAAAGGTTGCAACCAACATAAATCCACTAAAGGGAACTCTATTCGAGTAACAAGCCCACAACATTTACATGAACATAAGGAACCAGATACCATGAACTTTACATGTCAGCAAAAGAATCAAATGCATCTTGTCGGGTGGTTGGGTGCATGTTAGAATCGAAAGGAAATGTTACTCACGTGTTCTTGATGGTAAGGACTTCTTCCATCTGCTTCCCCTTCACCCATTCAGTAGCTGAAAATCAGGAAAACCCACAGTTACAATCATTGACGTTGCAACTTAGGAATGCCAAACTTTTATTCTGATGGCAAAAGTAACACTGAACTTGACGTCCTACTTCAACTTCTACAGTTCATTCTACAGTTCACAGGAAGATAAGAGACTATATACAGTAATAAGTGCATTTAAGATAGGTTACATATCTTAGTCACACAAAATTTAATTGTTTCCCAAAAATCAGAATACAGTATTATCTTGGTATCAACATAAGGAAGCAACTTCAGTATTCTGTTCATTGAGATAATTGTTGGAAAGTGGAAACAATGCATTAGCCACGAGGCATCCCTTCTATTCAGTTACCACATGACATTTTGGAACTCCAGAGCACTATAGCAGTTGATTTTAACAGAATATGGCCCTTAGTTGGCATCACAGATACTGAAATGCAGGAGAAAGTTTAATCAGTTGTAAAACAAATTGCAACTAATCACCCAGCAATGCCTAAATAGTACGTGTTACATCGAACAATAATCTCCGCCCAAAACCAATGCGTAATGCAGGAAAAACAAGTTAGGAGGAGGGAGTTGAAAAACCAGCTACAATATAACTAAAACACTAAATGAAAACAAGAATGGCTAAGCTGATTACGAAAACACAAAAACCAAATTAAGAGTTCCCCAAAAGTCAGGAATTACCCTCTATCTCTAGACAGCTAGACTCCATGTCATTTCCCAATCAAATTCAGCAGCCAAATCAACCATGCTTTCAACTCTACGGGCTTAAAAGAAAAAACTTTGGACATAGCTTTCCCATAGCAAGAAGCTTCAATTTAACTATTTTCCAATAACAACTAAACAACCCATTGGGGTTTGAATCCCACAGAGGCCAAACATTTTAAACCTTGTGGCCACCGGTGGGTTTGCCCAGTCGTTAACTCCAAGACCTCGAAATTGCGCACAAGCTGACCCAGACATACATTCATTAAAAAAAGAAAAACCATTTTCTGTTAACAAATACAAACACTGCTAAATAGACACATATAAATGGGAGGGTCAATTCCAAGAAAGCCAACCATTCCAAACTTTGGCCACTGGAGGGTTGCTCAATCGTTAAGCCCTGAAATTCGTCCAGGCGCCAAGATCAGTCAATGTACAAAACAACTATAGTCGAGGTGCACACAAACTAGCCCGGAAACCTCATTATTTTTAATATATTTTGCTAAGTAAAAAGGTGGAGGCGGGGACAACCCGGCATAATAACCTCCCCGAGCATGACCGTAGGGACTTGAGACCCGGGGCTGGCCCCCAGAGGAGACGAAATAGCGGTAAGAACTAACACCACGCCAAGAGCTAGTGGACCACAGCCTGGCTTTGCAGGAGAACCAAGTTCGAGAGGGCATCATTAGCACGGCTTGAACCCGTAACCTCCTGGCCACCCAAATCCCGTGGGAGTGAACCATGAGCCACTAGGCTGGTCTGGAAACCCGGTTATTAAAAATAGATACAGATGCACACAACCAACCACATAAATGAACCGAGAATATTCAATTGAGATCTCATATATATACTAACCGACAGAAGAAGACGCGATGGCGGAGCCACAGCCGAAGGTCTTGAAGCAAGCGTCAACGATCTTCCCGGTCTGATCGTCGACCTTGATCTGCAGCTTCATCACGTCGCCACAGGCGGGGGCCCCCACGAGCCCCGTGCCCACCGTCGGATCGGTCTTGTCGAAGGATCCGACGTTGCGAGGGTTGTTGTAGTGGTCGACGACCCTCTCGTGGTAGAGCCGCGGCAGAAGTTGCGCGGCGGCAGGGGTTTGGGTCACCCGGAACCCTAACCCTAGGAGTCTCTTCGAAGTGAGGCTCAACATCTTTGCCGACTCTGATCTTTTTCCGATTGTAACGTTTATGGTGTTTTGCAGTAAGTTTTGTACTCTACTAAGGACGAAGCCGGCTCGAGATAGAGACCCTTCGCTCGTGCCGTAAACGAGCCGAGCTTCAGGATGCTCGGCTTTGTTCGTTAAGTTTTTAAACAAATTCCAGTCGAGATTAAATTTTATGACAATTTGACGAACCGAGCTTGCTTGACTTTGAACCAAATTCAAACTTGTTCACGAAACGAGTCAAAAACAATATTAGATATTTATGTCATAATACTGGCCTAGAATTGTAAATAAAAATTATATTTTGAACACAAAGAAGTACATACGTACATCAAATTATAGTAATAACTAATAAGTGGGAGAATTGATTTTGTCACTCATTTTTTATTAATGGCATTCCCCTTCTTTTACAAAATAAATCATCTAATAAAGACACAGCTTTTACAAAATAAATCATCTAATAATAAAGATACAGAGGAAAGTGACATTAATAAAAAGGGGAGTGACAAAATCACTCCCCATAAATAATAACGTATTAGGAATTAAGTTTACAATACTTTTACAAGTTTACACATTAAAAAGTTATAAAAAATTCTTATGTACATGTAAAAGATTATACATATTCAAGGTTATATGTATTTGTTATGAGATATGCATATAAATTTTAGATTCACGGTTTTAATTGAGCCGAATACAGTCAAGTTGAAGTTTGACTCATTTATTAAACGAGCCTAAAATCGAGGCTCAAGTTTGATTCATTTGGCACTCGAATTGAATTAGAACGAATCTTTAACGAATCGAGTTTCAAACAGTTTCCGAACAACGCAGTTATTTTGCTATCCCCACAATGCATAGCTCAATCTTTGCCTGAAATGTTGGGGTGGAATATTTCCTTTTTTCCCGTCAAAGCTTATCAATATGGAATTTGGTGCGCAATCCCCCGATTCTGTGCGCTGGACTATGCCCACTATGCCCAGAGCCCGTTAGACAGGAATGATTCGATTGGAAGCCCATATCTAGTTAACTGAAGAACATCTCCAACAACACTATTAACCAAATTACCAAAACATCTACTCCTATCTATCTAAAATTACAAAATTCCTTAGAACTTTCAAGTTAAATTCTAAAATTCCTTGATGAAACAGAAACAACACCTCCTTGAGGAACTACTATAAAATCAAATGAAAACAATCAAACACATTTTCATGTCATAAGAGTGTCCACAATGCTATAATCAAAAGTAAAAAGTTTTTAAAATTAACAATATTGTGCAAAATAAGGCTTACAATGCTATAATCAAATTTAGCAACCAGCTTAAAAATAATCAAATTTTAAGGTTTGAATAATCAAAATTAGAAACATTTTTTCAATAACCAAATGTGTGGATCCCACATGACATCAATTTATGGTATCTCACGCGACTTTTTTTTTAATCTTTTTCTCTTCAATGTGCCGTTAACACAAACAGGAAAAAACTTCTTTCCCTCTGTTTCTTTTCCTCCAACCATGAAACTCATACCTCTCGATCAACAACAGTTCAACCCATCATCGCTAGATTAAGGTAATTCACTTTTCTTTCCCGTTTCTATTTTATTCCTTTTGCGTTCCTCCATGTGGTTGAGTATATGAAGAACGTTGTACTTTTTCTCAAATTCGAGAACTCATCTTATTTTTCTTGGAAGATTAAGAGAGTTGTGGATTTGTGATACTTTGGTAGGATAGGTTCCAGGAATACCAGGAAAAAAAATTAGCAAAAGTGAAATTGCGAAACCAAAGGCGGGAGCAGAGAGGGAATAAGCGAAAGTGAAATTGCCTTTGGCTTCTTATTTTGATTATGGACTAGAAGTAACCATTGTGGACTTCAATATTGTTAAGCTTAACAATCTCTTAAATGAATAACCAAAAGCTGATGTGGCAACTTTTGATCATTCATTTTTTATTATAGCATTGTGGACACTCTAAGCAGCTATACTGGGGTCACCCTCAGGACCGAAAAGGTCGACCATCAAAGCTATGGTCAAAACTCAAAGAGACTAATAGAGACGGCAACACAAAAGTTGGGAAGCCTAAGGTTATATGCATTCAAGACTCGTTCAATCTGCCTTTGAGGTGTTTTTGCAAAGAAGATGGTAAGAGCCCCAGCAATGTTGAAGAGGGCAACAATCGTTGCGGTGCTTGCAAAGCCCCAAATCATAGTCCTGTAAGACATGGTCAGATCTTCAGTCTGGCCAGCTTCTTGAATAAGAAAACAATTTGCCTCCCAAACATAGAATCCATCGGTGTGCCAGAAGCGACAAGGAGATCCACCTACATCAGCTACTCCAGCAACCACAGAGAAAAAATAAGAGCACTTACACCATTGCTATCTTTCGTGCTACCAATGGCAAACGCAATCAAAAGTTGCACCATATTGCCAAGGGAGCTAATGACTTTCTCTGATCTTTCTTGAATGTTGTCCTCCATTTGGTGCAACTCTTTTTCCTGCCTCTCGAGGTTCTCAAGGTAGTTGAGGTCAACCGGAGTGGGTTCATATGGGAGTGGTGGAGGTAAAGGAGATCCACCTGGAACGAATGGTCAAATATAAATCAAATATACAAACAGATTGATAGCCCAATACTCAAACGAATTATTCTCCCACAGCTTCGAAATTCGAACGATTGAGAGAAAAAGCTCACGACTTTGGTAATAGTTGTCAATTGCATAAAAGCAGCTTCTCTGAATTTGGGAGCGATTGGTTTGAAAAGAAAGAACTAAGATCTAGATAAAATAGACAGAGATAAAAAAAACAAACAAACTTTTCCGCCTTAAACCAAACTAACTCTCTCCCTAACTCCTCTCTAAAAATGGATCCACCACTCTTCCCATCCCAACTCTCCACACCATCACCACCCCAACTTAGCCACCTTCTCCCAACGTCGACGCCACCTCAGCGACCCACTCCCTCCTGTCACGAACCCCAAGCTTTGTCTCATGTGGAACTATGACGAAGGCGACAACCGCACGATCATCCTCAATCGCCAACCCAACACCACTACCACCACCACCCAACTCAACTCAACCACCCTGACACAGCCACCTTCACCCCCACATTGATGCCACCTCGAACGACCCTATCCCTTTCATTCCCACCCTAAACCCCAAACTCTACCTCATGTGGAGTTATGGCGGAGGCGCCAACCGCACGGTAGTCCTTGACCGCCACCCCAACTGTAATAGCCGTCCCGAATATTTGGGTATTTAATATACTTTTTAATTGAATTATGTGATTTCGGGTTAATTCATAAGCATTAAAATCTATGAGGGCCTTGTGCGTAGTATATGTGTGCTCTTGTGTGATTGCGTGGAGTAGTTTTGGTGAGGTGGTGTGGTTGCACCATATAATTTTGCTTAAGGAGATATTTTGTAAATGTCTCACTCGTTACTTTCTAAGAGTATAAGAGGAAGATAAGAAGAACAAGAGAGGAGAAAAGAGGAATAGCTAGGGCTGACCTCCTTCACTTGTAGTTGAAGACCTAGCTTGGTAATTGATGCTTTTCTTATTTGATTTATGTTTCTCTTACTTGAATTTATGCTTATTGAACTTGAATTCATGTTTAGGTTGGTGATTTCAAGTGGAGTTGGGTTTTGGTTTGAACTCTTGGTGATTTCGAGATTTGGTCTTGAATCCTATGGATTTGATGTTTAGAACTTGTTTAAAGTTACGAATTTGATGATTGAGTCTCATGTTCTAATTTCTAAACTTATAAGAAGTTATAGCTAAAATACAACAGGTTGGTTGTTAGACTCCATAACGATTTTAGAGATTATGTTATATTCAAATTTTACGTGTTATTTGATACATTTCTAGGTCTTCGAGATGGACATATTTGTATTCGTTGGGCATCGTTTTAATTCCTTGTTAGGTTTATAACTTGGTATCAAATATTCATTTAAGTGTTTTAGGAGATGTTTTGTTGGCATAGTAGAAATGTTATGGGATATTATCACATATTTGCATAAACATTCTAAGATATTCATATGCTAATATGGGTTAACTTGTGGCTAGGTAACGAGCTGGTCAATCGGGAGGTACTGAAACTGTATGTTTGGCATAGTCCAGTCGAAGCAAAGGTGAATGTGTTTGAT
The DNA here is from genome assembly GCA_019656275.1 of Rhododendron kiyosumense. NCBI lineage: Eukaryota > Viridiplantae > Streptophyta > Magnoliopsida > Ericales > Ericaceae > Rhododendron > Rhododendron kiyosumense. The sequence goes on from BPLS01000600.1 coordinate 456,737, forward strand.
ATGGTCATTCTCAATAAGATATTACTGTGGTGGTGATTGTATATCATGTTAATCCTGGTTTAGCTCTTGATATTACTGGAAAGGTTTGCGTGTGAGGCATATCATGTCGTAAGCCATACTGCTTAATTAATGATGGTTGGGGGCATGGTGTGTGTGACATGAGATTTTAGTTGTTGATATGCATGCATAAAGATTATGCATGTTTGAGAAATATATGTGATTGTTGAGATGTTGATTGTACCGTTGAGGGTTTGCATGTGAGACATACCATGTCGTATACCATGCCGACTAATTATCAGTGGATGTGAGCATGGTATGTGGGACACAACTCATGGGGGTACAAGAGAATATGGCAGACGTGTCACTGCATGATTGTGTGATTTATATTCATGTTGATATTCCTTCGGGTATTGTGATATTTAATTGAGCATTTCTATATTTCACACTCTTGGTTTTCCTTTTTGGTTTGCCAGATAACAGGTGGCTTAGAGTGGGTCTACTACCCGTCAACGTTGAGGGTGTTTGGCTACCTTCAAGTGGAGTTTTGATCACGTTGATGTGAAGTACCTTAGCTAGTTCAGAACTTGTTTGTAAAAGGGTTGTAGCTAAGGGTTTTTAGAGCATATAAACTGTACGAGATGTTTTTAAGTTTGTCGGTGATTTGATGTTCTAATTGAGGTTTGACGTTGACACTATTTTTTTTTATATGTGAGAAGTCTTCCGCTGGGTTTCATTATGTCTGATTGTGGTGTGTCATTTGATCTTATGTTGAAATACCACGTGGTCGGGCCAACTCGAGCCCATTCAAGGTGCTGTTTGTGGGGTAGGACGAGACGTGACACCAACACCACGACCCCGACTTAGCCACCTTCTCCCCACATCGACGCCACCTTGGGCGACCCTTTCCCTCCCGTCCCGGTCCCCAAGCTCTGCCTCATGTGCAATTATGGCGGAGGCGACACCCACACAGTTGTCCTTGAATGCCACCCTAACACCAACCCCACCCAACTCACCCACCCCGACTCAACCACCTTCTCCTCATGTTGATGCCAACTCAGACAACCCTCTCATTCTCCCTTCGGTCCCAAACCCCAACTAAATCTAGAAAACATAGGCTACATCTATTTAAAATTATGAGAAAATACGTTTGGTCTGTGTCGTTTGGTATAGTAATTGAATACCTCGCAATGATAAAAATTACAATTTCTTAAGCTCAAATAACATACGGAAGATTAGTGTTTCAATTTGTTGGCAACTTAATTCAATCTTAGTTCTAGACAATTAGGCTAGTTTCAGTCGACTCGAGTGAAATACTGTTGCAACAAATGTCGACCACCAATCGTAGAGCTTTTGCGAGCTCAAAGTCGGGTTCAAATTCGGTTTGGCTCAAGCTCAACCCATTAGTGTCCAGCTCTTTGATACATACACTTAGGCTCCGTTCCCGAAAGAGAAATAAATACTTATTTTTTAAAAAGACAATTTCAAGCACAAAAATCATGTATTTACACAAATAATTTTCCTATCAATATAAATCTTGTTTGATAGATCTCATTGGGATCTTTAATATGGGGCATAAAAAATTAAAAAATTATTTTTCATTTACATTATATTTGAGTTTAAAAATGTAAAATAAATACTTATTTTTTAAGAAGATATTAATACGTACATTTCATCCTCTCTCTTTTTCTTCCAGCAAGGCCATTTTGTGGGAAAATTTGTTAATAAGAAACTAAATAAAAGAAAGGAAGCAACATTAGGTGGATCACATGACTTACAGACGTAAAACATTTTCTTTTTGAGGACATAGATTGAAATTCAGAGAAAAGTAGTAGTTATCATAATTTATTATAAAAATACTCTGTGTTCTTATCTCATCAAAGAGATAAGTTCAATTACAAGTTAAAATACCATGTTCTTATCGTATCTCATCGATAATTTTGCATATAGTTACAGATCGAAGTGTTTGTTTGGGACTTGTGGAAAAAAGAAAAAGAAAGGAAACTTAAAAATTTACCTCTTCCATTGTTTAGGGGCCGGCTATCCGCAGTCCCCTATTTTCTCCCGTAACCCGTTACTTCACATAGCCCATTTCCAATATTTTAAAAAAGAAAATTTTCTCCATGTAACCCATTAAATGTACCTGATCTTCCCATTATACGTTTCTCCCTCAAAAATTACACTTTAACTCCCCCACCCATCCAAATAAAAACCCTAATCCCCAGCCCCATTTACGTTTCCTCCCACGCCACGCCATTTTCGTCTCCCACGACCTCCACCTCCATAACCACCACCGCAACACCGCCACTCCTGCCGCCACACCACCACAACACCACCCCACTGCCTCAGGTGTCGTTCTCTCTCTCTCTCTCTCTCTCTCTCTCTCTCTATCTCCCTCTGTTCTTCTCTCTCTCTTTCTCTGTTCTTCACCACCGCCGCCACAGCCCACCCATTTACATACATGTATTTGTGCAGAGGTTTTGGCAATTAGATCCCGTATTTGTGTAGAAATTTTGGTAATTAGATCCCGTATTTATGTAAAGATTTTGGTAATTGGATCCCATATTTGTTTAGAAATTTTGGTAATTAGTTCCCGAAATTGGTAGCCAAAAATGGTGAATGTTGAGATCTGTAAGTTTATATGTGGAGATGCTAGGGTTTTTTTTGTATCCTGTATTGGTTAGCACATTTGACATGCGCTCTTGGCGTAAAAAATGACAGTCCTGAACCTCATGCCAATGCAAGTGGATTTGGCTTTATGAGAGGCAGCTGAAATTGAGTTGTGCTACTTGTCAAAAGTGCTCATACCTCCATGGAAGCTCCCGTTGGAGCTTTTCTGCTCGTAGGTGGATTCCTAAGATTTTGTCGTCTTGTTACATTGTCCTGCATGAATTGGATTGCTTTAACTTGTATCGATGAAATGCTCACTGTTTGAAATGTTGATAGCAAGTCTTAGATATGTGATATGTGGAGTGCAGTTGCTAGCTAACAAAAGTTTGAGTAAGGGGTCTTTGAATAATCTAGAAATTGAGAATAATTTGGAAAATGAGTTAGGTGAAGCCCAATTCCTTTAAGTAACCTTTTTATTTATTTGTCTTTTTTTTTTCCCAGAAAACATTCCTCCTTGATTTGGAATAAACTAAGTTTTTGGTTCTTTTTCAAAACAATGGTAGATTATACTCATCTTCTTGATGTTATGTATGACATACAAGAGGGAGAGCAATGAACACTTTGTTGCAGTGAGCCAAATGTTCTGTTTTAGTTTGTATCTTGCATATCTTCTTGTAGATATTCATAACAAAACCAGTAAATGGGTGAGTATATGCCTAACTCTACTCAGAGGTCCTCCCTGCTTCCATGGCATTCTGAGCGAGTGATTCATCACTGCAGTGCGGTTTGGATAGTCAGTTTCATTAATATAGGGAATTATTATAGTATAGGGCTTTGTGAATAATTCTGACCACTACTTCATGAAATAACATGTTGGAAAACCTATCTATCTTATCGTGTGAAAATGTTATTGAGTTTGCTTTGGACATTGGTTGTCTCTATTTGCATCACTTGTATCAATTAGAGGAAGTCTGACTACGTTTTCACGACAACGATTAAAAAGCTATAGAATACTACTATGGAGTCTTCATTTTTTTCGGCCATAAGCCATAGCTTACTGATAGTGCATGTTCCTATTGGCATTCATAATTTTTGTTGCCTTTTTTCGGACTTCTAAATTTGTATTATTGTTATTATATGCAGGTTTTATGCGTCCACCATGTGGAGTTCGAGGCCGAGGTTGGGCCCAGGGCCGGGGTGTGCTTCAGGACGAATCTGAGGCTGCTGAGGTAAACAACTTTCAATAGTTGATTTTTCGAACGAAGTTTGACTTTGCATGACCTTCTTTGGAACAAGATGTACAATAGCTTAAGTCTTTGTCATAGATAAATTCTGCCATCTTCCTTTGTATTGTCTCATGTTTAACCACATAGGCGGTATCCGACCTGAGAACACGAGACTTGACATACCTGCCCGAGTTTATACTCAATAAAAAAATCACTCCGCTTAGCTCGGATCTGTCCCACATATAGTGGAAAGGGCATGTATGAATAGTAAGAAACATTATGTACAAAAAACTTAAAAAACCACTCCGCTTAACTCGGATATTTTTATCATGAATGCTTGATGCTAGGTGATGTGTAGCATTCCTTGTTATAACTCATCGATAAGAGGGTATTGTTCCCTCTTTAAAGACTAGACATACTTGTCTAGTATCCACTGATAAAAGCTGACCGGATGTGAATTAATTAGCTAGCTTTAAGTTCTGTCATGCTGAAGTGGCCTACAAATTGATGATAGCATATTGTTCGCAAGATTGATGATGATAACTTCAACCATTTGAGCCACGTTGAAGTATGTTTGATGTTTGTTTATAATGGATGCGGACATGATCAACCAAATTGATAAATAAGAATTGAATTGAAAATATTTTTTTCACAACATCTGAGTCAAAGTGGCTATGTTTAGCTGGAGAAAAACAAAGAACTTTGTTACTAATAGTATTTTGTGTAAGATTTTTCTGGTAATAGGGGAAGTTTATGTATCAGCCATTAAGTGTTTGTAAGCATAAGCAACGGCGTTGTGCCTCTTGCTTTATTGGATATCAGAAGCAGAAACTTCACGTTTGATAAAATGTGGGGGGCGACTATTCGCAGTCCCCTATTTTTTCCCTCAGCCGGTTAAAAATTTTCAATTAACTCGACAGTTAGTTATCGAAATTGAGATACATTTGCAGTATTCAATTACTGAAATATAATATTTTTTCAACAGTTATTTACCGAAAATGCATATTCGGCAGTTGGTTACCGAAATTTGAATATATTTTCGACATGTACTGTCCGAAATATAATCTTGTTTTCAATGGCTATTTACCGAAATGTTATTTTTCAACATTCATTTACCGAAATGTTAGGTTATGCGTCCACTGCCTCGAATTCGAACTCAAGGAGGCCGAGATCAGGGCCGGGGCCAGGGCCGGGCCGAAGTGCATCGTCAGGAAGAGGAACATGCTTTTGTCGATGACATACCTTTGGATGAGGTGAAAGTTTTCCAATTTCACACTAGCTTTGTAGTAGTTTGTATTTTATCTTTGTTTGTTTCATGAACACTAACTTTTGAACGATCTGAAACGTTCGATAACAAAAAAACTAAAATATGTAAGTACTTTCGGTAACCTTGATGATGACAAAACTACCTATTCTAAGACTAACTTGTAATTGTATTATTTTCATGTACGTGTAGGTTATGCGTTCACTGCCTCGAATTAGAACTCAAGGAGGCAGAGATCGGGGGCAAGGCCAAAGTGCCTCGTCAGTAAGAGCAAGATGCTGTCTTCGAAGACACACATGAGGATGAGGTGAAAATTTTTCAATTTCACACTAGATTTTTATTTTGTTGAACACTAACTTATATTATTTGCTTTCAATAGTTTTGGCGTTTTATGAACACTAATATGTATTGTATTTTTTTTTGCGTATACGTGTAAATTATAGAACAGCCATAGGAAGAGGTAAATTTTTTTCAATTTTATACTTGCTTTCAATAGTTTTTTTAATTATTATTTTTTTTATGAACACCAACATTTATTGTATTTTTTTTACATATATGTGTAGGTTATAGCACCGACAAAGGAACCAGTAAACTTTTTCCAATTTCATAATTGCTTTCAATTGTTTGTTTTAAATCTTTATTTGTTTTATGAACAATAATATGTATTGTCTGTTGTTGCTCCATACGTGTAGGTTATAGAACAGTTACAGGAACATGTAAATTCTTTCCAATTTTATACTTGTTTTCAATAGTTTTTTAATCTTTATTTTTTTTATGAACACCAGCATGTATTGTATTTTTTTTGCATATACGTGTAGGTTATAGCACCGACAGAGGAACTGGTAAATTTTTTCCAATTTCATAATTACTTTCAATTGTTTGTTTTAAATCTTTATTTGTTTTATGAACAATAATATGTATTGTATGTTGTTGCTCCATACGTGTAGGTTATAGAACAGCCACAGGAACAGGTAAATTCTTTCCAATTTTATACTTGCTTTCAATAGTTTTTTAATCTTTATTTTTTTTAT
>BPLS01000600.1:465117-528082 GCA_019656275.1 Rhododendron kiyosumense
TGGTTCCTCTGTTGGTACTATAACCTACACGTATATGCAAAAAAAAAATACAATACATGTTGGTGTTCATAAAAAAAATAATGATTAAAAAAACTATTGAAAGCAAGTATAAAATTGAAAAAAATTTACCTCTTCCTGTGGCTGTTTTATAACCTACACGTATATGCAAAAAAAAAAAAAAAACAATACATATTAGTGTTCATAAAACGCCAAAACTATTGAAAGCAAATAATATGAGTTAGTGTTCAACAAAATAAAAACCTAGTGTGTGAAATTGAAAAATTTTCACCTCAGCCTCATGTGTGTCCTCAAAGACAGCATCTTGTTCTTGCTGACGAGGCACTTTGGCCTTGCCCCGGCCTCGACCCCGACCTCTACCTCCTCGAGTTCTAATTCGAGGTAGTGAACGCATAACTTACACGTACATAAAAATAATACAATTACAAGTTAGTCTTAAAAGAGGCAGTTTTGTCATCATCAAGGTTACCGAAAGTACTTACATATTTTATTTTTTTTGTTATCGAACATTTCAGATCGTTCAAAAGTTAGTGTTCATGAAACAAATAAAGATAAAATACAAACTACTACAAAGCTGGTGTGAAATTGAAAAATTTTCACCTCATTCAAAGGTATGTTGTTGACAAAAGCATGTTCCTCTTCCTGACGATGCACTTTGGCCTGGCCCCGGCCCCGATCTCGGCCTCTTTGACTTCGAACTCGAGGCAGTGGACGCATAACCTAACATTTAGGTAAATGAATGTTGAAAAATAACATTTTGGTAAATAGCCGTTGAAAACAAGATTATATTTTGGACAGTACATGTCAAAAATATGTTCAAATTTCGGTAACCAACTGCCGAATATGCATTTTCGGTAAATAGTTGTTGAAAAAATATTATATTTCAGTAATTGAATGCTGAAAATGTATCTCAATTTTGGTAACTAACTGTCGAGTTAATTGAAAATTTTTAACCGGCTGCGGGAGAAAATAGGGGGCTGCGAATAGTCGCCCCCCACATTTTATCATATGTGAAGCTTCTGCTTCTGATATCCAATAAAGCAAGAGGCACAACGCCGTTGCTTATGCTTACAAACACTTAATGGCTGACACATAAACTTCCCCTATTACCAGAAAAAATCTTGCACAAAACACTACTAGTAACAAAGTTATTTGTTTTTCTCCAACTAAACATAGCCACTTCGACTCAGATGCTGTGAAAAAATATTTTCAATTCAATTCTTATTTATCAATTTGGTTGATCATGTCTGCATCCATTATAAACAAACATCAAACATACTTCAGCGTGGCTCAAATGGTTGATGTTATCATCATCAATCTTGCGAACAATATGCTATCATCAATTTGTAGGCCACTTCAGCATGACAGAACTTAAAGCTAGCTAATTAATTCACATCCGGTCAGCTTGTATCAGTGGATACTAGACAAAAATGTCTAGTCTTTAAAGAGGGAACAATACCCTCTTATCGATGAGTTATAACAAGGAATGCTACACATCACCTAGTATCAAACATTCATGATAGAAAGATCCGAGCTAAGCAGAGTGGTTTTTTAAGTTTTTTGTACACAAACTGTTTCAGATTTTTGTACACAATGTTTCCTACTATTCGTACATGCCCTTTCCACTATATGTGGGATAGATCTGAGCTAAGCGGAGTGGTTTTTTTATTGAGTATAAACTCGGGCAGGTATGTCAAGTCTTGTGTTCTCAGGTCGGATACCGCCTATGTGGTTAAACATGAGACAATACAAAGGAAGATGGCAGAATTTATCTATGACAAAGACTTAAGCTATTGTACATCTTGTTCCAAAGAAGGTCATGCAAAGTCAAACTTCGTTCGAAAAATCAACTATTGAAAGTTGTTTACCTCAGCAGCCTCAGATTCGTCCTGAAGCACACCCCGGCCCTGGGCCCAACCTCGGCCTCGAACTCCACATGGTGGACGCATAAAACCTGCATATAATAACAATAATACAAATTTAGAAGTCCGAAAAAAGGCAACAAAAATTATGAATGCCAATAAGACCATGTACTATCAGTAAGCTATGGCTTATGGCAGAAAAAAATGAAGATTCCATAGTAGTACTCTATAGCTTTTTAACCTTTGTCTTGAAAACGTAGTCAAACTTCCTCCAATTGATACAAGTGATGCAAATAGAGACAACCAATGTCCAAAGCAAACTCAATAACATTTTCACACGATAAGATAGATAGGTTTTCCAACATGTTATTTCATGAAGTAGTGGTCAGAATTATTCACAAAGCCCTATACTATAATAATTCCCTATATTAATGAAACTGACTATCCAAACCGCACTGCAGTGATGAATCACTCGCTCAGAATGCCATGGAAGCAGGGAGGACCTCTGAGTAGAGTTAGGCATATACTCACCCATTTACTGGTTTTGTTATGAATATCTACAAGAAGATATGCAAGATACAAACTAAAACAGAACATTTGGCTCACTGCAACAAAGTGTTCATTGCTCTCCCTCTTGTATGTCATACATAACATCAAGAAGATGAGTATAATCTACCATTGTTTTGAAAAAGAACCAAAAACTTAGTTTATTCCAAATCAAGGAGGAATGTTTTCTGGGAAAAAAAAAAGACAAATAAATAAAAAGGTTACTTAAAGGAATTGGGCTTCACCTAACTCATTTTCCAAATTATTCTCAATTTCTAGATTATTCAAAAGACCCCTTACTCAAACTTTTGTTAGCTAGCAACTGCACTCCACATATCACATATCTAAGACTTGCTATCAACATTTCAAACAGTGAGCATTTCATCGATACAAGTTAAAGCAATCCAATTCATGCAGGACAATGTAACAAGACGACAAAATCTTAGGAATCCACCTACGAGCAGAAAAGCTCCAACGGGAGCTTCCATGGAGGTATGAGCACTTTTGACAAGTAGCACAACTCAATTTCAGCTGCCTCTCATAAAGCCAAATCCACTTGCATTGGCATGAGGTTCAGGACTGTCATTTTTTACGCCAAGAGCGCATGTCAAATGTGCTAACCAATACAGGATACAAAAAAAATCCTAGCATCTCTGCATATAAATTTACAGATCTCAACATTCACCATTTTTGGCTACCAATTTTGGGAACTAATTACCAAAATTTCTAAACAAATACGGGATCTAATTACCAAAATCTTTACACAAATACGGGATTTAATTACCAAAATCTCTACACAAATACATGTACTTAAATGGGTGGACTGGGGCGGCGGTGGCGAAGAACAGAGAGAGAGATAACAGAGGGAGAGAAAGAGAGAAGAACAGAGGGAGAGAGAGAGACAGACAGAGAGAGAACGACACCTGAGGCAGTGGGGTGGTGGTGCGGCGGCAGGAGTGGCGGTGCTGCGGTGGTGGCTATGGAGGTGGAGGTCGTGGGAGACGAAAATGGCGTGGCGTGGGAGGAAACGGGCTGGGGATTAGGGTTTTTATTTGGATGGGTGGGAGAGTTAGGCTCTGTTTGGAACCCAGGGAAAGGAAAAGAAAGGAAAGGAAAAGAAAAGGGAAGGAAAATGAGAGGGAAAATTTACTATTCACCACACTCAAAATCTTTATTTTCTTCTCTCTTTCTCTACAACCAAACAATAGGAGAGAAAATTCTTTAATTTTCCTTTCCTTTCCTTTCTTTTCCCTAAGTTCCAAACAGAGCCTTAAAGTGTAATTTTTGAGGGAGAAGGGTATAATGGGAAGATCAGGTTGGGTTACATGGGGAAAATTTTCTTTTACGGGAGAAAACAGGGGTTGCAAATAGCCGGCCCCCGGTCTCTGATTCTGATCACGCAGTGTGTGTGTGAGAGAGAGAGAGAGAGAATGAGGCCTCAAATAGTTCTATTTGGAGACTCGATCACGGAGCAGTCATTCAGATCAGGTGGATGGGGCGCTTCCCTCGCCGACAATTACTCTCGCAAGGTTCCCACCCACCCACATCACTACCCATTACTCCTCTCCTTTCTAAATACTTATCAAAAATCCAATTTCATATTATATCGTAAGTATTTTCCTTCGATGATTTTTGGTAGGCCGATATAGTGCTTCGTGGATATGGCGGATACACCTCTCGTTGGGCCTTGTTCCTTTTGCATCACATTTTCCCTCTGGTATTGCCTTTTTAGGACTCTTAATTCTACGCTTGTATCGTGTCTCATCTGTCTACTCCTTTCTTTATTGTACGGAACTTACAATTGGTCTTTTTGCAAAGGGTTTCTAGATGTGGATTTTGTGTTTTTTGTTGATGGGCATGCTTGTAGTTATGCAATTTCAGGGGAACGTGTAATGTGTGTCAGTCTATGACTATAGTATTGTAATGGGAATGGTAGCATATACATTTCGTTACTATCCATAGTTTGAAATATAAATATGGGTCTCCATAACAGTACCGGTTGCGATTTTGTGGTTTTGTGCGTATAGCGTAACTGTATCTGTGACCGGAGGTGTGAAATATTCTAAATTTCACACAACATATCACTGATACCACCGTTACATATCGGCCAATACCTTTACATATCACCGACACGTTTGCGATTTTCTAACACCCCAATATTGGTCTTATCGGGACTTGGTACCTACCGGTACCACTGCGTATCAGCCGATACCAATACTTATCAGTTATCACCAATGTTTCAAACCATGCTATCACATGTAATATGATCAAAGGGATATGTATTGTAGCCTTAATTGAAGTCTGCGACTACGTAGGGCTAGAATTACAAGTTGTGAATGAATGCCTTGTGCAATCGAGATCTTAGGGTAACACGATTCCAATTATTTTTTTGGGTAATGAAGAGTATCCCGATAAACCGGACTAATCTCTCCTGCCCCTCCCACATCCCTTTCCACGCGTTTGAGTGAGGTCAGGTGGCCCCAAGGATAAATCGTTGTCGAGAGGAATCAACCCTGCGACCTTGGGCCGGTAATCCTCACCAAGGCAAGTCAATTAACCACTGCAATTACCCATTGGGGTTGCATGTCCAAGTTATTGGAGTTCAAGGCTTTGTTTTGGTAACAATGCTCTACCTCAATTGCAGTTGTAGCAACAGTTGGTATTGATGACCTAGAGCCACCTTAATGTGTATCTGTTTTTCAGTTGCCTGCTTACAAAAAGGCAGAAAACAGGTTTAATGTTGAATGATGGTTTGGGTAATACGAAGTCCACATTATATGATACGTGTAACCTCAGCTGAATTTTTAGCTATGGTTTTAATAAATACACCAGTTCTTGATCATCTTTGAAGAAGGAAATATAAACTGGACTACTGGAGCATGCAACTCATCGCCCTACTCTTTACAAGCTTATTCAATGGCATCGGCAGAGCCACTATGTAGCTAGTTGGGTCCCTCGACCCTGCTGAGGACAGATACATATTATATGAAAAAATGTTACACCTATTAGCCCCTCGGGTATTTAAAAAAATTTCCCTTAGGATCCTTACCAAATTAACACCACTACCTAAAAGTTCTGACTCTGTCAATGGTCACAACATGGTGAGTTATTTGCAGTCAATTATCTTGTAGTTGCAGTAGCAACATTTTTGTCTCTATGATAGCAAGCTCATCTGGTTACCTCTCTTCTACCCTGGACTATTTTTGCAGGGCTTTGGAACACCTCCTGCTGTTGCCACAATTTTTTTTGGAGCTAATGATGCAGCTCTTCTAGGGAGGAATAGTGAAAAGCAACATGTACCAATTGGAGAGTACAAGGATAATCTAAGAAGAATTGTTTATCATTTGAAGGTTCAAAGTTGCTTTACCAGATATTTTGAGATTTTCTTTTATGCTCACTTCATATTCATACATTGTGGATCTCTTATATGCATATGATGCATTCTCAAGGTCATGGTTAGGCTTCTATCAGCAGTTTATATGCTTTGGAGTTTGGATATGCGCTATTCCTATTGCAGATTTATCCACTGCCTTATCAATCCGCTTAGGAGAAACAAACACCTTTCTTTTGGTAATTGGGAAAACTGAAATACATGTTGGTGGCTCAAGAAAATGGCCATGCCTTAAAACCAAAAAACTTGCTTCAGTTTGCTTAATTATATTTCTTGCACTTCAATGCTGTGTTTTTAAGTTATTGATCCTTCTCTAACATAGCCATTTTCTTGGATTATGAAACATATTTCAAAGAATATACAAGTCATGTAAATGGGGTATAAACAAGGCTCTAATTTTTTATATTGTCCCTTCGAAGGGTCAATCTTATTTTCATGTGACGGTGAAATGCTTTCAAACTCTGCGTTTAGGGCCTGCACTTCTCTTCCACACTATTTTGCATAATCCAAGCACCTTCTCAATTACTAATTAATTGCTTCATGTTTTGTGGATTGTTGACCTCAGGAATGCTCTCCTACGATGCTAGTAGTGATTATAACTCCTCCACCTGTTGATGAGGAAGGACGCATGGCATATGCACGGTACAATAAAACAACACTCCTAATTTGAAATGTGGATTATTGTGACATATTGGAGGGCTGGAGATGTTGACTTGTATTTGCAGAAGTTCATTTGTGATGCAATGAGTTCTTTCCCTTCTTCCTTTTTTTTTTTTTCCCCCTATCGTTTGTATAAGAACCATTTTGTCATCATTTCACTCTAACAATTGATGATACACTATGTTGCATGGACTGGGGAATGGGTATCAGGTGCGGGTAGCTATCTAAGTGTCAGAGTCATCTATTTGCATCTTAAGGACATGGGAATACATGAAGATTTTTAAATTTCTTAGTATTTATTTTATTTTCTCGGACAACTAAGGTTTACAAAGTGCCTTGGAGCATTCCATGCATAGTATAGGAGTTCCTCGCATGGTTGATGGTAAATTACAAAAGATGCTTGTTAGGTGAAGGTCTAACTAAATGTATCGGACATGGATAACATACCATTATCGGAGTTTCAAGTATGCGACACGGGTATTTTACTATTGTTGAAGGATCCATGTAACCTAAGTGGATACACATTACACACTCAAGAGGGACTTCAGCTCCAAACTTTAACATATGCCAAAGGTCAAACCGTCAAAGGATTCGCTTTTTTTTTTTTTGCTCAGCGAAAGTCAGTAGTGTTAGTTGTTGTTAGCGAGGCTTGAACCCAGTCAAATGCACGGGAGTATGTGGTGCCTAGCGCTGGGCTACCACTCCACTTGCTCAAAGGATTCACCTATTGACTATTGTAGATTTTTTTACTAACCCAGTTTTACATTGTGATAAATGAGCTTCTTCTAATTTGCCCTGGGCAGATCTTTGTATGGCGAGAAAGCAATGGAACTTCCAGAAAGGACTAATGAAGCTACAGAAGTTTACGCGAAGCAATGTGTGGAGTTAGCCAAGGAACTAGGTCTCCCCTCCATTAATCTGTGGTCAAAGATGCAGGAAACAGAGGGTTGGCAAAAGAAGTTCCTCAGGTCAGTGGAAATTTGGAGGTTTTTTGTTTAATGCAAAACAAGTTCATGTAGATACATAGAAATAGATGCTGTGCAGAATCCGAGATATTCTTTATCGTTGTTTTCGGATCATTGATTTGAGGAGAGATTTTTGAGTTGGGCGGGTAACTGGGTAAGGAAAAGGTTAGAGGATAATAAAAGCAAAGAAGCTAAATTTATTCATTTTTTTCTCTATTGTGATCCTTTCTTTGGTTAAAGTCCTCCATATGTCCATGACCAAATACGGCAGAAAGTTGATCAAAGGAAAAAAATGGCTCAAATATATGGACATTTGGTTTCTAGAAACATATGCTAAAACTTGTGTTTCACATGACCATCCAAGAAAAGGAACAGAACTTATCACCAGCATCATCAATATCCTACCTGGCACTCATTCTTTTTGTTTGCCATGATTTAAACTTGATTTTATAGAAAGCATGAATGTGTTCTAAAATGCCTGGTTGTGTGGTTTTTAGTGATGGGTTGCACCTTACACCAGAAGGCAATGCAGTTGTACATCAAGAAGTTGTGAGAATTTTTAATGAAGCAGGGCTTTCTGCTCCAGAAATGCCATATGATTTCCCTCATCACTCGGAAATTGATGGGAAGAATCCTGAGAAAGCTTTCCAGCTACAATGCTTATGATTTCTACCCCGGTAGTGACCTTCATTAGGCTTTTTTGCATTTTTACCGCCAAAGATTCCGAGGACCTTTCCAGTGATTCTGCTATTGATTTGTAATTGCTCCGATTTTATGATCCAAATAGTCTACTCTGCATTGAGTAGCTTGTCAATATTCGTTGCTAAAATAGTGTGGACATGTATGGTTTCGCTGTGTATCCCTTCTCCATTCAGCTGGTCCCTGGACCGAGATTGAAACCAGGAATTTGATACTCCATGCATGGATGTGGCTGAACTTGGGCTTTCTAGTCTAGCAGTAGTAATTTTGGGGAGGTGGATCTCATGTTTTGAACCAAAACTGCCCCACGGGTAGGAAAGTCCACAAAAACCGCCACTTGAAGGTGGATTGATTTGGGTACCTGCCCGATTCGGATTCGGATGAGATTGTCATCCCTTTTGTTGATTTACTCAACCCTGGTAAAGCTAATTTCAGGTTCCCCTAGTTGTCATGTTCATGTCCAGAGGATGTTAGATGCATATGAAGCCTTGTGGGATATGTATTACTCCATATACAACCATACAAGTGATAAAATAATTGTCTTAAACATCAACGATGTCATTGCCTACCTAGGATTTTTGACATTTTCGATGGGCAGGATAATATTTACACTACAATTAATTAGCATTGGAAAGAAAACAATATAACAATGAGAAAGAGCCAATTTAAGGAGTAACCCAATGAAAGGGAAAGAAATAATTTACAAACTAATGGGAAGAAATAATTAATCACTTTCCTTGGGGGAGGATTGGGCTTGGATTGATCTCATTACCCCATAAACAGGTTAAATGGACAATTAATATTCCTAAATGTCACAAGTAGAATGGTAGCCAAGTCATAGGCAATATGTACTTAGCAAAAAAGAGGTGTGTGTATATATATATATATATATATGTGACCCGAGCAATTTTTTTTCCTTTCCTAATTTACAAAATGCTAGTATAATTTTTGATGGTCTGAAATTATTTCTTAAAAATGAAAACAAAAGAACACGATGACGTTGGAGATGAGACCACGAACTCAGGTTATTTTTTTTAATTACAAAATACTCCCTCCGTCTCAAATAAGAGTTCAGTATTTCATTTTGGATTATTTCAAAATAAGTGTTCACTTTAAAAAATTAATGAGTAAAAGTTTGTACAATTATTATTTTGTTTTTTTGAAAAGTTAATGGTAAAGAGTTAATGGGTAGAAGTAGAGGATAATTTTGAAAAGTGAAGATAAAAATTGATGTGAAAAGTATAATGATGATATTTCCTTAGTAAATTGGAATTACGAAGTTAGACGCCAAAATGGACGGAGGGAGTAACACGTTAGATAATTTTCTGCTTTCAAGAATACATAGAATACTGAAATCTGTTGATAATAATATCAAAATCTGCGCTTACAATTTTATCTTAAAAAGGTACAAATTGACAGATTATTTGTAATAAACTATGTTATGTAAGTGGCGTCAAATTTTATCGATATAGTCTTGTTCTAGGAAAGACACTTTCGTCATTTCTAATTAACATGTGGCGACATTAATTTGCTATTGTAATCACTCTGATCTCTATCTCCAATTCACTCTACAAGTAGTTATTAATTAAATATTGAAATTAACCAGCTTTAATTGTGTTTCTATATCTACGACTAAATTTTACCATTTAATTGAACTTTTAATGACATTAGTAAATTGGAATTCAATGCAGAAAGAGAGAGAGAGAGAGAGAGAGAGAGAGAGAGAGAGAGAGAGAGAGAGAGAGAGAGATCGATGGCTTTGAATTTGATTTCAGTTACACAACCCAATTACTGCCATTGAGTGTGCACTTTTATTAAGACAAAAATAAACCAATGAAAACAAAGGGAAAATAAATGTTTTAATCCTAAACAAATTGTATTTTGGAAGAGGTCAAATCTTCTGTACCGAAAAAATGCATGTACCTCTACGTTCTCGTGCAATTTCAACCGCAGCATTACACAATAATCTTTTTCCGAAAAGAGTCTTTTGTGTAAACATGCGGCTAATATTACACGGGGACAAAGCTAGGTACAGACCTGAGGTGATTTTGAAAAGAATTTTCTTTCAAGAAATATCCTATTATAGTTGCCAAAAGAAGTCATGTTTTATCTTAGAGCACTATATATACTACTTATTTAGATAGAAACCAATTAAGAATTTTCAACCGGATAAAGTATAAACTGTTCAAAATAACCAAAATAGCTTATTGTCCAAATAAAGACCTTAATTTTCAACAATTTCTCAATAAATCCCTCAAACAAATTGCCTAATTAAGAGTCAAAGACAAAACTAATTAAGGCTAAAATGGCCACTAACAATAAATATGTCCAAAAGCTTTTCCTCCTTTATACCACATGTTAAAATTTTTATTCTGCTACATCCGTGACCAGACCAACTTGTAGCAGTCCAGGTGGCTGTTTAGACCAGTAACCTGTCGGCATTCTGCAACGTAATCCAATTGTAACATTCCCCACCATGTGTTTAGCACACTGGATCACAATCTCACTTGTCTCAAAAGTTAACTATCCTTTGACCAAACAATCCATAAATGGAAATTACATAAAAGCAGCAAAATCATTTCTTAACATTGGTCAATTTGGTAAGCACTTGTCGCAAGTGAAAAAACCCCTTTCTCACTCCATGCAATTCCAAACATATAAAGATCAACCATTTAATCAATGTCCAAAAATGTCCAAACCATAATAAATGCCTCTGATCGAGCAATTATTCGGTATTCTTGTGTATCTTTTACCGACCTCTGACAATTTCGAGTTCTATGAGTCTCGTGTGTCTGATAGTGAAACTCGCACAAATGTATGCATGCTGGACGTACGGGTGAGACATATCTAAGGAGCACTGAATAACATTTTCTCCCCATCCTGCCCCATTAAGAAACACATTAACACAAAGGTTAGAGAGAGGGAGAGAGAAAGAGAGAGAGAAAGGGGGAGGAGAGCTACATTCCATTTTTTTTTCATCACAACCATTTTCTCTCCCATTTTTTCTCATGCTTTCTCTCCCTCATGGAGTTTGACAAGAACTACGGAGAAGAAGATCTCACCTACCCATCACTGCTTCAGCCCAACAATTACCTAAAATCGGAAATAACCGAACAAGAAGAAGAAGATGACGATTTCTACTTACAAGATTTTGATCACCACCTTGATCAGTTCTCCTTCACTGGATCATCCCTAACCCCAGAATTCGATCTCGAAAACCCGTGTTTTGATCCATTCGATCCTTTCCAAAACATTGGTCCTCTAAGTATCGACGATTTTTACGAGTTGAAGCCATTTTCACATCACCAAAATGAAGGAAATGGTACAACTGATGCTGGCATGCAGTACCCTAGGAAAACTCTGGTGGATGTGAGCGAACCGGATCCAAGCTCCGTGCCCTTCATCTGTGAAGATGTTAAGCCTATGAATTTTGTGATACCAGATGAAGGGTCATGCATAACTGCTGAAAATACTGGGTATCACAAGGGTAATAATGGTACTAGGAAAAATGGGGCGCCCCAATCAAGAAGACCATGCAGCAACAAAGGTCGTAAGAAATCCAATTCAGTCAAGGGACAATGGACCATTGAAGAAGATAGGTGAAAGAAAGAAAAAAATAGCGATATATTTTATTCCTAACGTTTTTGGGTCGATGATAGTTTATTTCTTGATAATGCTACGTACCCAGAAAAAGTACTTAGAGAATGTTTATGATACATTAATAATTTTTCTGGGTACGTGACATTTCTTGTTTCTCGATCGGTAATTTCTTTACGGGAATTCTTATTTTGTTAACAAGAATTGTTTTTGGTTTGTGTTTTAAATGTAGACTTTTAGTTCATCTGGTGGAGAAGCATGGAATAAGAAAGTGGTCTCAAATTGCTCAGATGTTGAAGGGAAGGATAGGGAAGCAGTGTAGAGAGAGGTGGCACAACCATCTAAGGCCTGATATCAAGGTACTTATTTCTTCCCTTTCAAGGTTCGAATCGAAGGGTTTTTGTTAGACCATTTCAGAAGGATTTTTTTTCTGATTTTAATTGGGTTCCGAGCAAATTGTACGTGGAATTAATCTCTCGAATTAGTCATTTGGCCGGCTAGATACCGGAGTACCAAAAAAGTAGTGTTATTCCAAGATATAATAATAATACATATTGTTAGAACATAGAATCATATAGCTAGGTTGAATTAGGGGCCATTCATTTCAAAACTAAACATACATAACATCGCTTTCCATTTAGCTTGTGTTATCACAACATTGGGAATGTATTTCTCCCAAAAAAAATTTTTTGTTACGAGTACTATCAATATCCACTATATTGAGATCTATCAACTGTTCAACCCGAGGGGTAGTCTCAATTGGTTAAGGCCTCGGGTTTGCTCCCCTAGGTCCCCAGTTCGAGACCCCTAAGGCCCACCCCATAGGCTCTCATAAGAACGTCCCACATGCTGGTGGGGGGCCATAGAGATTTACTTCTGTGGTGCACGTAAACTGATCCGGAAACACTCTGCGTTATAAAAAAAAAGATTCAAAGGAATTCATCCTGCGACCAGAATGCTTGGGCATAGGTTTTATGAATCGAAATTCTTTCTCAGCCTCTCTTTTTGTTGTAAATCATTCTCTCCTTTTCTTTTAACATATATCACATTGAAATATATACTCCATCCATCCCATTTTCGATACAATTTTCAGATAAGACAAGGTACTTCCGTTTGTAATTTTTCAAAATTTTTAGCACCAAATTGAAGAACTAATTATCGAGATCTTTTTAATCTAGTGCAAAAAAAACTCAAAAAATTATGTACAAAAGTACTTTACTTTATTTTTATTATTCAAAATTTGCACTTCTTATCACGTAGGACTATCATTTTGGGATGGAGAGAGAGTATATTAATAGGTTGTTGGCACAAATACACATATCTCATAAATCAGAAAATAAGTACTTAAAAAATAAGAATTTTTGCAAAATGAGGCCTTAATTACCCAGTTTTTGTTATGTATGTGTGAATTTTGCAGAAGGATATATGGAGTGAAGAGGAAGACAGGATACTAATCCATGCCCATGCAGAAATAGGAAACAAATGGGCGGAAATTGCAAAAAGACTCACCGGAAGAACCGAAAACTCGATCAAGAACCACTGGAACGCCACCAAGAGAAGGCAATACTCTCGGCGAAAATGCCGAACCAAATACCCACGCCCCAGTTCCCTCCTCCAAAACTACATCAAGAGCTTGAACTTGGACGGGAAATCCGACACCACCACCGCTTCCACAATTCCTCCACAGCTTTCTTCATTACACAAAGCGCCACTACTTGCACTGCCGCCACCACCGCCACTGCCAGTACTGCCACCACCAATTCACCAGCCGGAGACGTTCATGGAGTTTTGTGTCAGCGACCGGCTGGTTCCGGATTATGACTTTGGCGATGTGGCGGAATTCGCTTTCAGCGACAAGTTGTTCGAAGGGAGTAGCATTGATTCTCTTCTTGATCAGTTGCCTCCTATCGGGGATGATATCGCTGGGAAAAGCTGCTTTGATATGGGGATGGGCATGCCTCTGGACATGGCTTCCTTCATGCAGTCTCATGAAGTGAAGAAGGAGATGGATTTGGTGGAGATGATCACCCAAGTCAACCTCTAATTAAACCCTTAGAAAAATAATCCCTATATATCCCATATTATATACACCCTTGAAAGATTTATATATAGTCAATCTTTGGATTCTTGAAAGTAATATATGTTTAGAGGAAAGCAAATGGTGTTTATCTTTTTTGAAATGTTTTGATATGGTTTTAAAACATTTGTATTAATTAAACTTAATTCTGCTAATAGCTATATAACCTTTTTTCTAAATTTATTTGTTAAGGTTGTGGATTGTTGTCATCTATATGTGTTTAATTAGTTCAACTCACATGCCAAGGGTTGGAGTTAGATATGCTCATGAAGGTTGAAGCAAGTCCAACATATATATAGGTTATGTTTGGTAACGCTGCCACTTTTCTATTTTCCATTTTTTATTTGCTGAAATCAATTTTTACTTTTCTCAAAAAAAAGTAAAAACAGAAAACACGTTTGTGTCAACTTATTTTCCAAAAAAAAACAAGCAGAGCCTTGTTCCAATTTTTTCATGCCAAAAATAGGGACACGTGCCTCTCTCTCGTTCCATTGTAGAAGTTTGGGTCTTCATCTGCTTCTTGATTTTGTCCTTTGTTTTGATTGAACTTTTTGGGTTTTGAAGACTCTTGTGTAATCTTTTCTAGAGCTTCTGCTAAAGCGGGGTCGATCGAGATCAAGATAGTACTGGCATCTAGCGTGGGGTTGGAGAAAGTCAGAGAGAGAAAGAGAGAAATAGTGGAAGTCGGTTTTTGCTCTGGGCAAGACCTTGAACCTGCGTCTCGCGTGCGTAATGTGCTTTGGGCACTGTAGCGGAAGATTTAGCAGTCGGTTTTTGCTTTTAGAAATAGTGGAAGCTCAATTTTGCTACTTCTCCAATTTTCAAAAATTTTGAAAGTCATTCTCTCTTTTTGCAAATGAAAATAGACATACAAACATACTTCCACGTCCAGTTTTTGAAAATTCTGAAAAAGAAAATAGAAAACAGAAAGTGAAAATGCTACCAAACATAGCCATAGTGTTGCAAGCGAACGCCAACACAAAAATGTTCACTACTGTGAACACACATAATAAGTCTAACGACACAAGCAATTTCAACAAATGCTTATACACACCAACATTGTGCAGTGTTTGAGCCCAACGTATACTGCAGGCCCCACACACAGGTGTATGTAAGTGTTTGTGTCAGTAGCACTAATGTGACCTTGTTAGAGGGAGTATTGTGTAACTTAACAGTTTACGCATGTCTCCTAAAAGTAGGACAAAATATCCTACTGAAGTAGTCATTCCACATACAATTGTATTTATGTCTACTGGCATCCCTTGGGGATGGGCCAGCACCACATGAGATTATTAAAAAACAGCACGGCATGTTTAAGTAAACGGGCTAGTATAGCATGACACAATTAAAAAACGGCACAACATGACACGATTAAAGAAACGGGCAACATGACATGATTAACGAGTTGCACGAAGCTAAATGGGCCGGGCTTGCCGGCCCATTTGACACCTCTATATATACACCTTAAGTGTACTGTCTTGTGTGTCTTCAAATGCAAAGGAAAATGAAGACACCCATGAGTAAAGCTTGCCTTCTCATTCTTCTCTTTGCTTTTCTAGGATCTGAGGCAAGAATTGTGCCAGGTAATGCATCTGTCCTCGACCATATTCATTCTTGTCTGTTATATCTGTGAAGACCATGGTTTTAAATAGCGGTGGCAGATTTTGTAACAGTGATGGTCATAGTGTAATGGTAATTGGGGTATCGAACGATGCGTAGTGAGACTCGGGGATAGCGATCACGTGTTTTGTTAAATCATTTTTTGCAAAAGAAAAAATACTGATCAATTGAAGGTGTCATAGCGGTCAAATATTCGCTGTTGCAGCAGTGAAGCAGGCAGAGAATCTGATATGATCCGATACGTTTCGGGGCTGATAATTGTGCAGTACCTCGCTGTATGGGAGATAGAGATTGATGGTATTGGAAGGCCAAAAAGCCATCACGTAGCAACCGAAGTGCTAAGAAGGGGCCGATTGGCTACAGCCTACAAAGCAGCTGCCATTTAAAAACCATGCTTGCCTTTCCTGGATTTCTACAAGAGATTAAATTTTTTACACCCACTGTGGAATTCCACCGCCGCCTGTTGCAGGTATCACCGTGTGTTTATTGTTATAATTAGAACCGTTCATCATGTAGAGCCCATAGTATAGTATTTTTACGCAAAAAATAAGCTTGATTGGATATCGATAGATTAATTAAAAGTTAAATTTTAGTTTATAAAATGGATAATTTGATCCTTTCAAGTTAAACTGTCCATAACCCTCCATTTTATAAATTTAAATTTTGATACACCTATTGATTACCAGTGAAGCTAATTCTTTGAATGAGAGCACTCCTATATGGACCCTACAAGACGAACGGTTCAAATTGGCATTTATTGCACTGTGGAATCCAAAATAATGGAGGTGAAAAATCCATAGTTTCCACCGCCGACCGAAAGAATATAATCTCTTTCCACAATATCAAATTGCCTTCACAAGATACAATTAGCACTTAGCAGTACAAATTTATCATACCATCTTCAAAAAATGACCTGATTTATTATCTCAGTTGTTTCATCTCATTTTGTTTAGATCTCATGATTTGTCATAGCATCTTCTTATGTTAACTTCAAGCATTTCTGCTTATAACCTTTTCCTTTAATGCTGCAGAAATCCCACTAGACATATTGATTCAGTTTATCCCAACAATCTCATTTCTAGCCTCATCACCACCTAGTCAAGAAATAACAACCACCGACAATTACGGAAGGCACGGGAGGCCACCACCGCCGTCTCCAATGTCACCTGCAGGTCCGTCGCAAATCAAAGAGATACTACCAAGGCCGTTGCTTAATGCTAAAACAACTACTTATGGAAGGCCCTCGAATCCACCACCTCCGTCTCCAAAAGAGGCACCACCAACCGAAGAGGTATCTGTAACGACGCTCGATTCTGTCTGCGGAGCAAGTACTAGACTAGGGCTTGAAATTTCAACACCAAATCCTAGCTTGGCCTCAACCTGAACTGATTTCTACTCATTGGAGTCAAAAGGCATATATGGCTTACAGTATAAATAAGGAGGACGTACTTCGGTTGAAATAGTATTAGTAGTTGTGGGCCTGTGGCAGGAAACAGTTGGATTAGGTGTAAACTTCTCAGAAAGGGAGTGAGCTTCTAGTTCAGAGAGGCAATATTGCAAAAAAGTAATGTATCCTATTGTACCAGTACTTCTTTTTGAATGGCTTGAAAAACCACTGGCCTTGTAGGCCTGTACTGAAAGAGGGGTGATTTAGCCAACGGGGCTTTGTCCCAGCGGCATGGGAGGGGGGCCTAAGTGCCCAGGTGAGAGGTCTCGGGAGCAGAAGAAGCTACGGTCAGCCTGGGTAGTAATTTAACTACTAACCACTACAGGTATCTATAGCAAAACAGGAAAAAAAAAAATTAAAGAAAGAGTGATTTGATGAGATTTAGTCTTCGACAAAGTGAAATGAAAACAAAAAATAATGTTCAAATTCATGTACCCGACCACCACCGCCACAATTCATCAAGAGCTTGAAAAAAAAAGTTAGATATGCCCATGGAGGTTGAAAGCTATTCCAACATATAGCGTTACAAGCGAAGGCCAACACAAAAATGATCACTACTGTTAACACACAATAAGTTTAACAACACAAGCAATTTCAACAAATAATTCTTATACACACCCACATTGTGCAGTGTTTGAGCCCAACGTATACTGCAAGCCCCACACACAACACAGGGTGTATGCAAGCGTTTGTGCCACTAGCATTATTATGGTGAGTCTCACTTGGAAATGTGACCTTGTTAGAGGGAGAATTAGTGTGACTTAACAGTTCTATTTTTTGGATCGTAGGATTGGGCGGCAAGCACACAGTCGATGAAGTAGAGATTCGGCCTAGGGTTACCCTGCACTTGCAAGACGGATCGAAGGAGGAAGCCGAGACGTCAAGTTAAGATTCCAGCGGATCTTATTCCACAGTGTCTCAAATAGAGTCATTCTACCTTCAAAATGGCTACTCTTGGATGTTTTTTAATCAAAAGTACAAATCTATACAAATGATATACCCGGAAATCATATTTGCAGCCCTGGAAAATTGTTGCAGACCTACTAATACAACGAAACTATTAGAACGATAAGAGAACAGGAAAAATATTGATTCCCCGCTTGACATACAACCGAAGTTACTGAATTTGATATGCTATCTGTTTTGGGTCATCTAAGACTGGAAGCTTGTTCGTTGGGGGGACTCAAAACCCCTGCGCACGGTCGTCAATAAATTTTCTCTATCTATCTCTCTACTCATTACACTTTAAAATCTCCCTCAAAACCCAAACCAAACCAGCAAAATTTCTTGACAAAAGAACTTCAAGCAGTCTTAGGCTTAGGTTTTATGCGCTTCACCCTCGAATACAGGAACACTCCACCAAGGGCCACTCCAGTGCCTGCAGCGAAAGCAGGAAGAAATAAATGGAGAGAATACCGTTCTTTTTTCTGATCAAACAGAAAGAAAAGCACTGTTTATGGTATTAGTGCAGATTGTGGAGGTCAAGGGCAAGCAATCGTACCGATAGAGTTGATAGGTGAAACAGGTGTGCGGAAGAAGAGAACAGAGGAAATAATAACCACCACCCGCTTTACACAATTGCTCACAGAGTGGGTAACTGGGGAAACCCTCTGTAATATCATGTAAGAAACCTGTAGGACAAGTTTATGTCAGCACTTCTACATTTAAAACAAAGAAAATGGCATTTAAAAATATGATAATTGACCAAAATGGTACAGAAAAATTTCAAAATATGCATCAAATAGAAAGTTTCATGCGTCTCCACTTCGTGAAATAGCCTTTCGTGTTGAGGGCTTACTATCTTATTCTAGGGGGAAATGAACCTTGTAAGGGGTGGACCAATTGTTAGTTCCATTCCTCATTTTCCCACAGTTGATAGGCGGTAGCTAAGGCTTATTATTATGTGGTATATGTGGGATGCAAGGACTACATGTAGCCTCAAATCAAACATGGGATTAGGGATGGCAAAGTGAACCGAACCGATGGGTACCCGAACCGTAACTGAAATTTTTCCCCGAACCACAACCGAAAAATTCCCCATGGGTATGGGTATGGTTGAGGCCTTGGATAATCGAACGGGTATCGGTTCGGGTATGGTTTAACAGATCCCCGAACCGAACCAAACCGAAATATATATGCATAGGAGTCTAGTGGTCGAAGTGCATATGTCCAGAAATTTAGGGACCAAATTGTTGCATGTGTTAAGGTTTAAGGGCCTGGAGTGTGATAACCTTTTATTTATAATTAGGGTTACAAACTTACAATCAACAGCTACACATTCATACCTCAAACAGTCAAATCCACCCCCTCCTCTCTTCTATGTTGCAGACAACCCTTCGCGGCTTCACTGCCACTCATTGTTGTCGTCCTCCCCTCCTCTCTCTCTCTCTCTCTCTCTCTCTCTCACACACACAAACATGAGACACCCCCACCCACCTTCTCCAATGTCGTTAGCAAAATATTCAGTCAAACACACAGATCGAAAGCTCTGGAGATTGGCTGCTCCGGCGACGTCGAAACATACGTACACCTCTCTCTCTCTCTCTCTCTCTCTCTCTCTCTCTCTCTCTCTCTCTCTCATCGATCAAAACCCACCCCAAAAACTCGAAATCGGACAAAAATTTTAGATCCGCCCATAGCAATTGTCATTTGGTTCGGGGATTACCCTAACCCCGAATGGTTCGGTTATGGTTTCTTCTTGCTCTCTCCATTCGGGTATTGGGGCGGATATGGGTAGGGTTCAATTTTGGGGATCGGGTACGGAATTCCCCATATCCGCCCCAAACGCCCCGATTGCCATCCCTACAAGGGATATGTGGTTCGCTTGGAACTGTGATCTAACTGATGCTTTAATCGAGTCAAGAAATGAAGACAAAAAGCAAAGCGGAACTGAAGTCTCTGTGTAACTGGAGTGGATAGCAGTCCTACAATTTGGCTGTCTGCTGGCTTTGACAATTACAGATTTCAATCTCAAACTTTAGTATCTCAGCGGCAACTAGTTGAGGCATGTGTCATATTACAGAAATAGCCTCAAAACGAAACCTGAAAAGCTAACATACACAAACCTATAAACCCAACTCAGAAATATCAACTATGACAAGCCAAGAAATAAGCCAATCTATTTCTTCGTTTCGCAAGTAGGCACAAATCTATCAGTAATCTTGACCATTTCTACAATCTGAGTATTCTCATTCGAGAATTGAATATAAGAAATATAAGAGCGCACAACTAAACTAAGAAGTGAATTGGCATTCAGAGAACATTGTTAGAAAAAATTGGCAACAATTTGCACAGAACTAGAACTCTAACAGCCTACAGAGTAGAAAAATCCCAAGTACAAAAAGTAAAATATAACCTAATGTTCCCAGAAGTGAACACTTTTACAAGCCACAAAGAGCACAGTTATAAATTTATGATCAATTTGACCAGAAAATAAACCAAAAAGTCATGGCTTTTGGTGAAAATCAAAAGTCATAGAATGTGACTAGAAGGAATAGCCAGTATGTGTTAACTGTAAGAGCAGAAAAGTTGATTAATCATCTCATCAACAATGTGGATCAAATAGTTACAAGAAACTTACATTGCAAACAAAACATGAGGAAGTAAAAGTTCTGTGAACAATGTATAATGAGAAGATCAACCAATTTTTTTGCACCAAATAATGATGGAGATCTTGTTAGATATAAACAACCATTAAGAACACAAAAGCATTAAGTGTGGATTTTGTACCTGTTGATATGCATGGAAGCAGAGTGCAGCCAAGAAAGATCTAACGTAAACCTGTCTGACATTCAACCCCTGACAAGCAAACAATGAAAAATGTCAGAGGCCTTACATATAAAGGACAAATGCAGTGTGAACAAACAGCTAACCACCAGAGCCACAGAAGATATCTGTAGCATTCTAGAGTTCCTCACCACAGCTTGCAAGCATGAAGGAGTGAACTTGAATCCCTCCATGTAAAGAGATATCGGAGCCGACAAGATGAAGGACATAATTGTTATTATTGAGAACAAAGTAATGTTGTCCAAAGAATCCTGTCAAAGAACAACCGATTAGTTATGCTTGAGAAAAAAAATAACCATGAAACAAATTTTAAAATCCAAAGTACAGCATGACAAATAATTTGGTTCTACCAACTCTCGATAAGTAGATATAAAATAAAAAACAACAAATCCTTCGATCTTATAGCACTCTGATATTGGTATACCAACTTCCTGGAAGTTCTTAACATGAATGATGAACAGACAAAACTATTTGAACTTAGTACATTGACATCAAGGAAATAAAACCATAAGTGAGTACCTCTTTCTTGCCCATAAGCTTTTTACTTAGGACATTACGAGATTGGTTGGTCAAATTAGAAGCCATTGCACTCGAAAATCCACCCCTGTTCCACAGACAAAAAAGGAGATTCACATGAGAATATGGTATAACAATTTCAACTACTGTTGATTATACCTTATTCTAGAAGAATCAAAATGGGAAATAGGTAAAGAGGAACCTATGCGTAGAAGAATGTATGTTATTGGAATTTTTTCCCCTTTTTAGATTTTGGCCAAGAAAAATGTGAGTGACGATTTGGAACAATTGCATGCGTATTTCCTCACCAATTAAAAGATGCCTCTGTCATTGATGCAAGTCCCACTCCACCAACAATTGGTAACAGAGAACCAATGACCCATGTGGTGGGCATCTATTTTGTGCAGGGGAACAAAGATAATCGTTAATACGACAACTTAACCAAAACCTGTACCAAGTCCAACAACAAAAGGAGAAATTCCTAACAAAAATTTTCAGATGAATAGGTAAAAAATGACAGCATTGTACATTTCTGTTCTAACTTCATTGTCGTCTGTGATGATATTAGATATGTTCAACTCCATCCAGATTCCGGTGTACATAGAATTAGAAATTACATGTAAGGAGATGAAAAAGGAAAATAGGAAATAAAACGCGCACCTCCCCAAGAAACATAGCAGATAGGACAACTGAGAAAAAGGGCTCCATGGCTTTAATTGTGTGAGTGAATGAAACAGCAACTTTTCCAAGACTCATATTTGTGAAGAGGTTCCCTAAGGTGTGCACCATTGCCAATGGAAGGATTACGGCAAGCTGTCACAAAGTAGACGTACTAATCAAAATCATAGGTCATAACAATAATTGAAAACTAACTAAATGACGACTGATCATCCAGATTCCAGAATACCTGAGCACCGCTAATTTTTGGCCGTTTGTAGAGATTAAGTGTCCACATTAAAGTAACCAGTATAGTTCCCGCAGCAAATTGAACTGTGCTGATAGTTAGTGGAAATGGAAACACTTTCAAAACCTGTCAACATTATGTATCACGAAATCAATCTTTGACCTCCTCGGAAAAATTTCAACTGTCAAAAGTTAACATTTTAGTTGCTATATCGTAGCTCTATAAGAGCTTGCAGAACAATTGCTACAGCAAATTTCCTCAAAGGCCGAAATCCAAAATCATTCTTGTATCATGTCAGCTATTTTTTGCATCATTTTCGAACTACCTAATTCCTCTCAAGCAAATTAAGTACTAGATATTGAAGACAATAATGAAAAATCCCTCAAAAGTAGAACAAAAGTATTAGGAGTCTAGGACACTGGTTTGGTCCAGACATTGAAGTAGCTCCATTTAATTACAAATAAATGTTCAACGAAATTTAGCAGTAACATTTCAGGATTTTTTTCTTTGTCAATATCACTAAGTATAAAAACAGATTCAATCAGGTGATCAAGTTTAGCTTCAGTTCCTACGCCACTTGATTTGCTCATCTCCTAATTCCCCCAGTACACAATACAAGAAGAGGAACGCATGACACGTGCATGCATGCATAACACACACATATCTTGCATTGAACAATTACACTAGTGTCCTCATGCAAATATGTATTTTTTACAAAATTTACACAATTACCCCCAAGGTTTGAATAATTAGGTAGAGCCTCATACAAAAAATGTAATTGCACAATTCATCAGTCATTGACTCATTTTTACTTATATACCATGAGACATGATGGAGTTTGTTATATTTGTTGTGCTCCCGGAATCACCCACAAACGAATTGAGGAGGAAAAACTCTGAGTGTAGTAACCCATGAAATACAAATCCTGAAACTAAATGGTTCTCTTCTCCCTCTATTCTCTCCACACACTCTAACCTAACTCTATACATGTATCTATAATCAGTACAAGAAGGTGTTAGAGCTTGTCCCACATTGGTTAAATATAACCCCCAAACCTAGTATATGAGCCCAGACGGTCTCTCCACTCATTGCCAATTGGTTTTAAATTGGATGCTTTAACAAAAGCAAACAAGCTACAAATAATTCGGCCATTCAAGGCTGCCTCCAATATTGCTGAGACGTCTCCCTCACAGGGCCCACCGCCCCCCCCCCCCCCCCCCCCAAGGCTGCATTCTATTAATTTTTTGGCACCATTGAATTTTAGAACATGAGCAAGAAAACTTAAAATACATCGTATTATATCACCATGTAAAATTTCCGCTCAAATCTCAGCCCCCGATTCCAAAATCTCGCTTCTATCTAGGGCGTAGCCGCGTATATAGACATATAAGATATATCCTTACATCCATACAATGAGAGAAATGTACACAAGACATCTATAGTAAATAAGGGGAATATAACCTAGAAATGCAATTAGCAAATGAAAGAAGATAGGATAGAGAACAGTTATCCACCTGTTTGTTGTAGATATTGAAGTAAATATTGAAAAGGAACCAAAGCCCGAAGAGAGACCCAAGCTCCAACGTTTTGCTCAAACCGCTCGCCTTCGCATCCTCCTCCTCCCCGGGAAAGCTCTCAGCCGCCCTAACTTCAACGCCAGGCGGTTCGCGATCGGGGACGGGAGGTGGAGTCGAAATCCAGCCATTCAAGTAGCTCGACGACGACGAGGAAGGCGATGAGCAACAGCGAGTTATCGGAAACTGGCGAAGAGAGGAGGAGGAGCCAGAGAAGCCGTTAATGGAGGCGGCAAAATCGAGCGATCTCGAATGCAGCGGCGTCCATGTGGTGGTAGGGTGAGAAAGCCTTGGAGGAATTGATGGAGAGAGAAGGAATGTTGCAGTGCTCTGCATTTTGTGAGAGAGAGAGAGAGAGAGAGAGAGAGAGAGAGAGAGAGAAGAATGAGGGAAGCAGAGGCAGGAATGTTGAAACCGTTGGGAGTCTATGGCGCAACGCAGGTCGCACAGACAGAAATATTGAAACCGTTGGGATCCCCCACGTGTGGTCCCCACTGCAATTGTATTTCCTTACAGAAGACCTTATTTGTAGGGATCCGTTTGTTAAAATGTGTCTAGATTCATACACATATTAAATAAAAGATTCCTTTGTATATTGTAATATTAATTAATATTGGGAAATGATATTGATCCTTCAAAAATTGATGCAGACAATTCAAAAAATAAAGAAAAGTTGCTTTGGAGATACACTGATTTTGGAGTACTCACATTAATTTTTGAAGTGCCAATATCATTTCCCTTAATATTAATGTAGTTAATGCTGTATTTGGTTTGATTTTTGAAAAAAAAATTGAAAAATAACAGAGATTATAAATGAAGAGAGATAGAAAAAGAAATATTAAAATAGAAAGAATCTAGAGATCATTTTTTTAAAAATTCTTTTTAAAAAGTGAAAAGAATAAAACATAATTTATTAAAAATCCCGCGCGGTGGCTTTTAAAACTTGGCGGGCGGGGGAGCGTGGGAAGAAGCATGTCCTGTGTTGTCACTTGTCAAGATGGGGAAAATCAATTTCTCTACCAACAGACGAAATTTCGAAGAGCCAGCCTAACGACTGAGTAATACTTCGTCCGTTTCCATTCTATATTAAGAGTTCACTACGAAAAATCGTGTTATTTTTTAAATAAAAAAATTAACTATTTATGTATATAAGTTTTTGAATTTTTTTTGCACCAAATTAAAATACTAATCGAGATCTTTAATACGGTGCGAAAGAATTTGAAAAATTATATATGGAAGTAGTTGATTTTTTTATTTGAAAAATGATAAGAGAGAGTATGAGACTCTCAATATGAAATAGAAGAAGTATATTTTGCTGATAAAAAAATTATTGATATAATATATATGTATGATAATATTCTTCATATTTTCTCTTAATATACTTGGCACGTACTTATTTTTTATAATCGGATGACGTAAAAAAACAAATTTCAAACTTTTATTTTTCGATATTTTGTTGGCACTTGAAAAATATTTTCAGAAATGGACAAAATAGTATAGAGATTTTATTGTACTATTTATTTTCTCATACCAAATTGGCCATACCCATTGGGCGTTACACTTGGCAAGTGCTTAGCATGGGGAGTTTCGCCGTCTCATTATTTTATTTCCTCTTTTGGATGTTCAGGAGTCAATTTTTGAAAATGAATTCTGTCTAAATGCATTATCAAATTACCAAATGAACTGGATAATGCTTGGTCGCGTGATGGTCCAGGCCCAAGTTTTCCCTTGAGACAACTAGCCTGATACAATTATACAATCGGGCCTGGGACCCCGGCCCATCCAATTCTCCTCCAACTAAAATCCAAGTGGCACCGACAAGTTTTTGCGAAAAGTCCTTCTATGGACACCGACATATTGGGCACGGTTGTCAGATTGTGAACATACCGACACGGGAGGCTCATTTCAGATTTTGCACAAATAATTAATTAAAATTGTAATTTAAAATAATTTTTGGATTGACCCAATAAAAAATCAGCTCAACTAAATAAGTGTAGGTGCTTGGTCTAATCTTCAAAAAAAATTTCATTCAAATTACAGAATCAAGCACAGTAGTTCGAATGAAAAATCAGAATGTCGGCATGTTCACCAGCAGTGCCCAATAGGTCATCCTAGCTTTTTCGTTCGCAAAAGTCCTCTCTTCTCTGTTCTGATGATGATCTAGCTTTTAGGATGTTTTGCTAGTGACATCATTTACATCTTTTTATTATCTTCGTTGGAAATTGATTTTGACACACTCTTTTTGTTAATGTCACTTCTCTTATCTCACAAAATAAATCATCTAATAAAGACATAAAGAAGAGTGATATTAACAAAAAGCCGAGTGGCAAAATCACTCCCCTTTTCATTCGGTAATCACCCTAATGATCGGTTAATTGTCACTATGACAGATTTTAAGTACCAATGCGATTAATATGACAGAATCAACCCTCCTCACAAAATCACAGCCCATTCAATCGGAGGGCTCAATTGGAAAATTATATATGATTAGGATATTTCTGCTAGGTAAATTAAATGCCTAAACAAGAATAATAAACCACCAAGAAAGTCAGATAAATATAATTAGAGAAAAGATAAAAATAGCTTGTGAGGTGAGCGAGGCACGTGATGGCGTCCTCCTAAGGAAGGATATATCCCCTTCTGCACGGGGTTGAATGACGTTCTTTCGCTAAGATACAACGACCGTCAAGTTCTCTTCGGTACAGCGAATCGAACTGATCACGAACCGTATAATTTCCTGACACTCGAAATCCGCATAATCCAAATATATGTGATAAATGATGGATGAATATATAATCGAAGTAGTAGTATGGAAAAGTAGGAAGAGCACTGTGTAACGTAGTAGAGCAAGAGAGAGAGAGATATTTCTAGCAGTACACGCACAACAGTTGTGTCGGTTGTGCAATTAATTTTTGTCGTCCAAATGTATTTGGACTGTTCAAATTAAAATTAATCTATTAACAATTTATGACCGGTCATTAGTGAAATAAATCCTGACCATTAATAACAACAACGGACGGTAAGAGATTTGTTGTGTAAAGAATTTTGCACAACGGTTGTACGTATAGCTCTCTAACTGTGTACATGCATATAATACCTCTACAAACCCCCATAATAAATATTAAAATTAACAAAAATAATACTCATACAAAAATCCAAACACTACACCAAACACAACCTCTCACATATATGTGGGCTCCACACACGCTACTATGTGTAGGCCCGACATGTATGTGAGAGGTTATGTAAATTGTTATATTTGGATCGTTATATGAGTAACATTGTTATAACATTAAAGTAGTAGTAAAATATTAAATTAAACCAATAAAAAATATAAATACCAAATCGATTCCCATCAGGTACAGCGGTATGAGTACAGCGGTATGAGTACAGTCCGAGTAAAAGAATGCCCGTTAAATTGGCTTTGATTTTGGTTGCAAATTCCGGATTCGATTCGTATTCAGCAAGAACACGGACAGAACACGAACCGCCATCGATCCCCAATTCAAAAGTTTGTCATCCGTGTAAACAAACAAGAAAGTCCTTTAGAGCCTGTAGAATTATTGTGTACTAGCTAGTTTCAATACTTTATGAGGAAGCAATTGTTTTCCCATTATTGAAAGCAAAACACAGCTTCGTTATTTTGGAATCATTTGTAATGTCTTCTTCAAACCTCACTTTCCTGGAAAATTACTATATCCAAGCTCCCAAACAAATTGTCACCTGCCTGACCCCAGTGGATCCCTACTCAAGTAACCGAGCTATTTGTGAATTGTTCGAAACCCGCCTTGATAAGAGCTCCCTCGATTTCTATTTGTCTATTTAAACCATTTGAACCCGATCAGTCCCAATTTTAGGCTTGTTTTACTGAATGAACCGGGATCGAACTTAACATATATAGTATTCCTTCCCGGAAACATCCATAGATAGCATATGTAAATTGTATATTTCAAGACCCATGTTCAAGGTGGAAGATTGTATTGCAGTTATTTATAACGCCCTCTTCTTACATGTGGTGGGGCTTTACGTAAAACCCATTACATGAGAGAGGACTTTACCTATAACCGTTCTATATTAATAAAATAAAATTAAACCCAAATAAAGCTTGATCCAAAATCAAGTCGTGTTCCAAATCGGACATCCTCAATATCTGTCTCCATGTCTGAAGCTCATATTCGTAATAAATTTTTTATTAACACCCAAGGGTTTGCCCAAGTGATTATAAGAAAGTAATAACAGTTCGTCTATGAGGTCATATATTCCATTTTCACGGAGTCCAAGCAATTCAAATCTTCGGGCCACTAAGGTTATGTCCGGTCGTTATTTTCAGGGTCGTGGAATTAGTCGAGATGCGTGCAAACTAGCCTGAACATTCGTTATAAAAAAAAATGATAATAAAATAAAATAAAATATTTATTTGCAGCCTAAATTCGAAGTTCGAGCATAAATGTATGAAATTGACCATGAGGAGTACTCAAGATCAATTTTAATGATTCACAAATAATAAACCATCAAAAGGCTCATATCACTGGTCAAAAGTGGTGTTAAACTCCATTCTTTTCTGCGCCTTGATTTCATCATATCATCCCCCCCCTCTCTTTGCTTTATTCCTTTACTGTGTCTTTTTTTTTTTTTATCGTCATTCCTTTATTGTGTTTGCTCTCAATAAAGAAGAATGTAAGTTTGCTTTTGTATTCCATATCCAAAAGCATCTCAAGTCCAAGCAATCCAACACATCATCCACGTATGAAATACTAGTGATCAATATGATTTCTCTCTCTCTCTCTCTCTCTCTCTCTCTCTAGGATTTCAAAAACTTGAAGACAATAAAGAATTGTACTCCAGTAATCTTGGGAAAGTATGACATGCAATTGAATAGTAGTATAATATATGCAGCGTTAGTTCAATTTTTAAAGTCAGGTCATAACAAAAATATTTTTTGTGAATTCTTGAATTTCGGCATGGATGACCTATCTTTGACAGAATAAGGGAGAGAATTAGTTAAGGTGCACGTAATTAGAACATTTAGACACCCTTAATTGGAAAAAAAAAGAAAAAAGAACACGATAACACAATATATAAGAAATCATAACATATGCATAAACTCATTCTTCAATTTTTATTTTTTTTTTTTGAATCGATAGAAGAAATCATTTACCTCATATATAAAGTATAAACTCGATACACTATATTAATTCCATTATAAGAAATAAGCCCGTCATAGGGTAGAGAAATAAAGAAAGAAAAGCCCTCTAAAGAACACTGACACGCAAAATAAAAGTGGAAAAATTCAAACTCCTGACCTCATAACAAAATATTAGAGCCCTAACCTACTCAGCAGGTCCTAGCATATGCATGGGCAGTTGGGCATATAGAAACTGTGACAAAGACCGGTCCATGCGACAACGAACAGATCTCATGGAAATAACAAAAAAAAAGAAGAGAAGCTTGCACCCAAAGCATACCACCCTTTTTTCACCACTCTCTCTCCTCTTTACCAATTTTTATCTCCAACGCGAAGAAGCAAAGCATCTCTCTCTCTCTCCCCTTCCACACCGCCACTACCACCCTTCTTCCCTTGCTTTCCCCTGCAAGTTTCATTGCTTTCCTTTGCTTACAATTAAGAACTTGCCGCCCTTCTATATATCTTCGATTGCAATATAATATACGGGACCATATAGCTTTCTGTGCAAATACCCACCTATAGCTTGGAATCTCCTCTAGTTTCACTCATTAATTGTGGCTCAAATCCCTTTCGTGGGTTTTTTTTTCCTTTCTTAGAGTCTCTTTCAGTGGTCAATATTAAATTTGTTTGTTTAGTTTCTGGTTTATATAGGAGAAACCCATTTTGTGATTGAGACTTCCTCTTCCTAAACGGATTTGGATTGCACTTTGGTGGGGTGGCTAGACTCTGTATTTTGCTTCTTCTTCTTCTTCGGTTATTTGAGGGATTTGACTCTTGGTTTTAGCATTTGAGATCAAATCTGTTCTTCCCATTTTATTTTTCATCCTGTTTTTGAGTCTCTCATTTCCAACTTTTGGATTCCCGAAAACTTCAGATACTATTGCAGAAGTCATTTCATTAGATTTCTTTTGGGTTTTTTTTGGGTTCAGGAACATTAGAAACCGTGAAGGCACATTCCAATTTTTCCAGTTCATTTATTTGACTTCCACCTAAACTCCCAGGCAAGAAGTGCTGCAAATTTTGTTTGTCTCAGATTTTCCTTAGTTCACATACTTATACAAAAGGTATAGAGTAATTCTCCTCAGTTTTGCCCATTTGGAAACACATACCCATTGAATCAAACCATAGATTCAGAGGAATAACGGGTGAAAATAGGAAGTGACAGCATGAGTTTCTCAACAGGATCATCAAGGAATTCTTGGCAGCCAATCATGACTGTTGATACAGCCACCCCAAGTTACTGGCTCAACTGGAGATTCTTCGTTTGTGCTCTTTGTGTGGTTGTGTCAATGATATCTGCATTGATTGTTATTATAAAGTACGAAGGACCGCGAAATTCAGAACAAGGAAGCAGAGAAGATGGGGAAGAGCCGGCGGGGCTACTGTATGAGGATGAAGTTTGGAAGCCATGTCTAAAAGGGATACATCCTGCTTGGCTACTGGCATTCAGAGTCGTTGCTTTCTTTGTGCTTTTGGTTCTTGTGATCCTAAATGTTGCTGTTGATGGTGGTGACATATTTTACTACTATACCCAGTAAGTAGTTCTTGCCTTTTAGTTTATCTCAATAATTCACTATAAATTCCGCTATATTCTAATTACATGAGGTTAGGAGATTGAATACACGATATGTACTATAATCGGGCTTCCCTCTAGTAAAATCGCGCTACTCAAGGGCCTTCTTCTAATTGGCATTTTCTTTTAGCATATCAGAAATTAAAACCATCAATAGCATATCAGAAGATGAAACCATCAATAGCATATCAGAAGATGAAACCAAATTGAGAGAGACTACAGTTCTGACCGAGAGATCCCGACCAAATTCCCGATGCTGTGCCGGGCCCACTCCGGCCGCCGGACGGCTGATCGGAGCCGACCAAAAATTCTTAAAAAAAAACCGAGTGGGTCCGCGCGGAAATCAACGGCATCCGATGTGTGTAGGTGGCCGATCCAAACACTTGGTGTTTTTTTTTAGAATTTTTAGTCAGCTCCAATCAGCCGTCCGGTGGCCGGAGTGGGCTCGGCACGGCGTCAAGAATTCGGTCAGGATCTCTCGGTCGGGATGCTTAGACTTTCTGAACCACATTGATGGTATTTCACATGCAGAGATAGCAGCTTTTTCTAAGTAAAGAATATCTAATACAGCTTTGATGCACAAAAAATTTGGGCATTTGGTTATCCTGCAAGTTTGCTTCTGCCAATAAAAACTTGTAGGATACTATTTCTTTAATTTTTAAAGTTTTCTATCTTTCTTTAGTTTTTCTCTTTTTATGTCATTTTCTTGATCATGTCATTGTTTCATGGGTTTTTAATTGGTGCAATTGGATGTTGGACAGGTGGACTTTCACATTGATAACCCTTTATTTTGGGGTATGTATACCTCCTTTATCCTTCTATGTGACTTTTCTTTTCCCCCAAAAACATCGCAAGAGACATACCCTTTTTTATTCTATTTATATATATAATAACATTGCTCATTTACTTGCATAACTTCTCTTGTAGCTTGGATCATTGCTTTCTATGTATGGGTGTTTCCAAAATCACAACAAAGTGGGTGGTGAAGAAACTTATAAGGAAACTTTCGATGCTGAGCAAGGCACCTATGTGAAAAATTCAAATGCATCAAAGGAGGGAAAACACTCGCGATCCGATCAACCACGTCAAGTTCGCCAAACTGCAGGATTGTGGGGTTATATCTTCCAAATAGTTTTCCAGGTGAATCCCTTAAACCAGTAGTTGCACTTGAAGAATCACTAATATTTCTCACGCGATTCTTTGACCTTCTCGCTGCTCAAAAATTGATTTTAGCTTGTGGTATCCGTTGAACTAGAATTTGTTGGGAGAAATTCAATTTACTTAACAACCCCAAGTACCATCACTTCAGTGTAAAATGAAAAAAAAGGGTTGATTAATTCAGAATAATGTTGGATAATTGCGAATTGGTATTGACCTTTACTCTTCCTGTAACTAGATGAATGCAGGTGCAGTGATGCTCACAGACTGCGTATTCTGGTTGTTAATGGTACCATTTCTGGAAACCAAAGATTACGATCTGAACTTCGTAAGTAATCTAATTCATCCCCATCAAACTTTTCGGTTATACGCGTATGAGATTGTATCCAGATGGTATCACAAATTTTAAGAAAACTTCAGAACCTTGTGGAGAAATGAAAAACGAAAAATTTACCAAAAGACGCCCTGAATGATCTCTCAAGAGTGCAAGTTTTCTTTCTTTAGAGTTCCATCTGGACCGCATTCGTATTGCTTAGATAACTTCTGTCAATCTTCTAAACAGTGTGCTTTATCTTTGAGCAGTGGATTATAAATATGCATACAATCAATGCTGTTTTCCTGCTTGTTGACACTGCTTTGAATTGCTTGGTAAGTGGCAGTTCCTCTCTACTATTTATTTCATTTGATTTTACTTCCCATTTCATTTCACAATTTCACCTCGATCTTATCTTCCCTTCCAGCGGTTCCCTTGGTTTCGAATCGCATACTTTTTCCTGTGGACAGCCATTTATGTTGTTTTCCAATGGATCGTGCACGCCTGTTTCTCGTTTTGGTAAACTAGTCTCCTTTTTGCCTCTCTGTCATTACAAGATTATTGCTTTTGATTTTCTGTAACTCTAGTTATTTGCAACAGGTGGCCATACCCATTTCTTGATTTGTCATCTCCATTTGCTCCACTATGGTATGTGATCTTAAGAATCCACATTTTTGATTTATTGATGAAAGAATACTTCTTAGATCTTATCTTGTTCTTATTTTCCTTAATCAAATAAGAACACCATGTTTAAAGTTTCAAGCAAAGTGATCTCTCTGCTGGTTATTCGTTCAATAGCAGCTAAATTTCCTTTGTTCAAGTTAAAAGATATTTGACATTCTGCTACAGAGCC
This sequence comes from Rhododendron kiyosumense, assembly GCA_019656275.1. Taxonomy (NCBI): domain Eukaryota; kingdom Viridiplantae; phylum Streptophyta; class Magnoliopsida; order Ericales; family Ericaceae; genus Rhododendron; species Rhododendron kiyosumense. The sequence continues at coordinate 497,862 of BPLS01000600.1, forward strand.
TTCGAAAACTCAAATGCTTGACTTGATCCTTTTAAGTTTTGCACCACTGACTTCGCAAATTATTATGCCCAGCAATATAAGTAGTTAAGCAACAAAACAGCATGAACTGGTTATCTTCCTTCATTTCCCTCTTGAATTCTATTCCAAAATCTTTAAAAGGTTCTCTAATTCATTTGATGTCAGACAGCATCAATAACAACATTTCAGGGAGGACCATTTCATTAAAGTAGTTCTTCATTTGCTAAAGAGCTAACAATTTTCCTCTTTCTATAATGGTGATCTGCAGGTATTCATCGGTGGGTTTGATGCATATACCCTGCTTTGGTATATTTGTGTTGGTGATGAAGATGAAACACAGTCTCTTCTCAAAATGGTTCCCTCGCTCCTACCAATGTGTGAGATAGATAGCGAGTGCAAACGCTGGTCCAAAATCATGCACGCGAGCTTTGTAAATTTCTCCATGTCTGAGAAAGGTAGGTAGCATGAACAGGAGGAACAAAGATCTCTAGATATAAGCAAGATGACAGAAATGTAGGGCTTCTACATTTCTAGAGGGGGGAAAAACACATATATGTAAACATTTTTCCGGTATAAGCATTTTTTATTTGTGTATTATTACCATTCTTCCTGGGAAAGGCTTACTATTTGTAACTGCAAATATATATACACCTTAATACCAAACTAACCCAATCCAACGGCTAAAATCAGTCGAAATTGGAAATATCAAATTCATTTTCTTCTACGTGCTAACTATAACCTACCTGACATAACCTTCCTCCGTTATCCAAGCTTGGAACCGGCTATGTGAAAAAATAAGAGTCTAAGCATATAATGCAGGCAGAATTATATATACAACTTAAAGAAGGCAACGAAGTTACCATCAGTTAGTAGCTTCATATGCTATGCAATTCAGAGCTTCAATTGAGGTCAACAGGTAAAGCTCATGAGTATCGCTGCTACCGCAATGGTCCTTTCAATAAGCACAAATTGGAAGCAGAAACAAGGAAAGAATAGCAAATATCACATTCCATTTATCTGAACGTGTGTTGCAAAGAATACAAACTAGTAACAGGAGGTAAAAACCTTTTAGAAAATTGAAAGATGATTTTTTTTTGCTATGACCATCACTGGCTCTGATTATTGTTTTTTCTTTCGTTCTTCGCCAGCTTTGAATATTAATTTGACAACCACGATCAAACAATAATTTCCCAATTTCTTGATTTCCAAGCTAACATACAAATAGTACACAACAATTACAAGTAATCAAACGGAGGTGCTTGGCAAAGAACCCATCAAGATAACGGTATCACTGTCTTTAGGCCCCCATAGCTTTTCCTGCTTTGCCTTCGTAAAGAGTCCGGAGAGAAATCCCACAGAAGACTTGGAATCTGATTTCCTCCCAAACAAGTCCAAAGTACTACTCGACTCGTTACTGATTCTGTGGCTTGAACTTGTTGAGCCTCCCTTTTCCAAATCCTCCTTAAGACGATGTCCACAGGGACAGCTTGTGATCTTCTTGAAGCAGCACTTGTGGAAAACCGATTTACAAGATCTACACCGTTCAACCTCTCCTTCCTGTCAGTTTTAGTGCAGGGTCAAACACGGCATTGTTGGTCATAATACTACATTTGAGATTTCATGTGTGAGTCCGTGACCATAAAGCCCATTCTTATTAACAATGCACTGTTAGCTGCTACCTTGTTTGATTCCTATATGACCAATTAGTATCTTACATATCTTAGTTTTGGTGGTTGTGAACAGTGTTCTAAAAGGCAGCCTAGGCGCTAGGCAGCAGGTGGCCACCACGATATACCCCTAGGCAGTTTATTAGGCGCTCAGGGAGACTAGGTGGCTTCGAATTGGAGCTGTATTCACCTAAATCAACATACCCAAACTCCGAAACCCTAATCTGGCCCTAATTGACTTCAACCAGCCTTGGAAACCCTGCAACCGACACAGTACGAGCCTCGTCTCTGTGATTCGAACCCCAGAAACCTAAAATCAAAACCCTAAAACCCTGAAATCCACTCGTTCTGATTTCCGACCTCATTTGCGACAGAATAGCTGCGTCATTGAGCACAAATCGCGTCTGTACGCTGTGATTTCACCTCGAAAACCCAAATCGAGGCTTGAGAGACCAGATCTAAGGATTTTGGACTGGTTATTACGCCGAATCGCTAGGCGGCGCCTAGGCGGGCTAGGCACTAGGGGGTGGGTCGCCGCCCGACTAGCGCCGAGCACCTTTTAGAACACTGGCTGGGGACATATACATTAAACAGCAATGGGTTGGAAGCAGAGCAATTTACAAAATGGAACTACTAGGAAATACCTACCTGGAAGGGGAAAATGAAAGAAGAAGGGTCATCACAGGCTTGTCGTGCATTGCAAGGTACACCCACATCACAGCACACGAGGCATTGCTCTGTTATGTGTTCCAAGATTTTCCTTGATATAGTATCTACCATCACAGGTAGCACTGCAAAATGAGATTAAAAACATTACAAAAAAAACACAGATACGGGCCTTTTTTCTAATTTTGGAAGAAGGCAAGAACAAACACAGATATGGGTTAGTATTTGTCAAATCAAACATCTAGTGCAACTGAGTTGGATGACCATCAAAATATCTGATAAATATGAATCTATCTAGATTCTTGCAACAGAGGAAGGTAATATATGAAAGAGGAAGTAAGAAAAAGAATCAATTGCAAAGAGCTATTCGAAGATAAAATGAAGAAAGTTGTCTGCGGTGGCCTTCTCATCAAGTGCAAAGAAGAAGGAAACAAATATTTAAAGCACGGAATGTGGAGGTATTTGTTGGAGTTTGTTCCACATTGTCTCCTCCAAAACTAGTTTATGAGGGCGGCCTCTCCACTCATTGCCAATTGGTTTTGAGTTGGATGTTTTAACAGCATTATTTGTCCAAGTTGCTACAAGAACTAGGCAAATTCCTAAAAATTAGTATGGTTAGATCCAAAATATGATGCTATGGACTATTTAAGTAAAGAGGTCACACCTGTATACAGTCAATGGGAGAGCAGGATCAACATACAAAGGTTAGTCCTACACGCTTATTCTTCTGGATGGCTAAGTACTCTACATACACTTCAATCGACATAAATGCTACTAATTTTCTTCCAAGTGATGTATGTGCAACAATATCACATACAAACTGACTCAAAATATTACTCCCTCCGTCCCGCAAAGAGGGTCCACTACGAGAACACGTGTAGTTTTCTCGGATTTAAAAATAAATTATTTTCATGCACAATTTTTTTCCTTGACATCAAATTAAAGATCTCAAATTCTAGTTATTTAATTGGATGTCAAGGTAAGTAAAAAATTATTCACGGAAGTACATTATTTGTCATCTGAAAGTTGCACATCTTTTCATAGTCCTATCTTTTGCGAGACAAAAAGAGTAGCAGCCGAACCCAACCAACACCACATATCAACAAAGGACATTCAGCAGCACAAAAATCATTACATTTCATCAAATTATGTTAAGTGTAAATATAAAAACATAGAACCATATTCCAATGATGGTATAAGTGGTGGAGACTACCAATATGTCATGAATTTCCCAAAAGAATTGATGAGAAGATAAAAATCCACCACGCGTGACAAATTTATGATATAACCATGGCATACTAAAATTAGCTTTATATCATTGGAATGCCGTCAGGAGCTGTAAACGTGTGAGTAAATAGATGCTCTGCATAGATGAATTCGATTGTTGAAATTGCATACACACAGGTGAAAACATAATAGCAAACAAAAGCAATTTTGTGATTGAAAGCTAACCTGAAAATACTCCTTTTGAAAGATCAATGAGGTCTCTAAGTGCAAAAAATTCATTGCTCTCAAGAAGGTATCTCCGAGAGGCAAGTCCTTTATAAATGGACATACGGAATGGGCAACGAACATATGGAAGCATGGCTCCTATTCTTTTTCTGACTCCCGTAACTTGTACCAATGCAGGGACTTTCGAGAATAGAATAGGATTAACCGCACTGACACAAAGCATAGGCTGCAACAAGATTAAAAAAAACTGAATGGATATACCATGGTGAAAAGTAAATATACTACATGTTCACGAATATTTCCTTACCTGGTCATGAATGGAATCGAGATATGATTTAGCCAACTGAGAAACTGGATAGTGAGTAAAATCCCAGTGATGCAAAACTCTTGCTGGTAAGACAGCAGTTTCATTTGTATGGCACACAGAGCAAAACAACTGACCCGTGTATTCACAAAGACGAGGCTTCCCCCACCCAAGTGTCTGTACGAATTCCAGCATCCGGGTTTTCCCGTCATCAAAATGCTTGTGGCATCCTGCACAAGTATAGTGTTGTGCTTCTAGAATCTGTTTTGTAGATTTGTGCGGTCGGATTTCAACGATAAGTGATATAGTCTTCCCAAGCGTCACCATGTTGTCTGTGTTCCTGCCTCTAGCAGAAAAGGGAGACGTGGGGTTCAATGTATTAGATGCAGGAGAACTAGGCACAACTTTGGGCGGGTCCAAGAACCAAATTAGAGCACTTGGAAAGCTGGATGAAAACCTAGAGTGGAGAATAGATCGCAAACACTCTTGAATGAGAGCACTTCTCTCCGAAACAACATCAGGAGAGACATTACCAAAAATCTTTCTGGATTCCCGCTCGACAGCAGCCCAGGGAGAAGGGAGAATCCAGCCTTGATTTTCATATACTGTTTTCAACCGCCGGTAGAGTGTGCAAAAATCACGGTACCGTCGTTCAACCTCCCAATGGTCTGTTCCGCTCCACACTCTTATTGTGTAAACGGTGTATTCCTTCACTCCAACAAGTCTTTCACCAAATGAGACATCTCCCTTCTTCTGCTTTGCACCAACTACTTCAACACCATTAATTGTCATAGAGCGCTGGATTAGAGAGTAGGCATCATCATTACCAGAAGTAGAGGCAGTTGATCCACCATCTCTTAAAGGCAGAGACAAGTGGGAGCGATTCACTTTATCATCATGGGTGAACCTAGCTCCTGGAGACTCGGTAGAGTCCAATAATATTTCTTCCATTTCATGGACAAATTCGTCATAGAATTCATTTAACTCCTGGTTCTCTGTCTGCAAGAGAAGGGAAAATAATAAAAAATAAGCACAAAGGCACAAGGAATTCCACCTACTACTTGAGAATTCAGAGACAATAGTAGAAAAAGGGTCTCCACTCCACTGAGGAGAAAATGGTGTAGGATGGAATGTCATTGCCACCATAGACAGTACTTGGTCAGCTATACACTCACAAACACAATAAAAAACACAAAAGGAAACGAGGAAAGAAAGGTACAGACATTTAGGAACCTTGACCATAATGCACCGAATGAACATATTCACCTCCAAGAAGATAATTGCGTTTACAAAAACTACGACGATCAGTAGAAATGCACTTCAGTCAATAGTTTTGGGATTAAGAATTTGTGTCTAGTTGACGCAACCTTGACCATAATGCACTGAATAAACATATATTAACCTCCAAGAAGATAATTGCGTTTACAAAAACTACGACGATCAGTAGAAATGCACTTTAGTCAATAGTTTTGGGATTAAGAATTTGAGTCTAGTTGACGCACTGAATCCTGCCAGGCTGCCACAGATACTTTGGGTCTCCCAAAGAATTTCTAGCCATTAATTAGTGTTGTGCAACTATTACTCCTATATGTTACTAGGTAATCGGAAACTGATAGAAGTTCTCAAGGTATGTACATATAAAGAACAGTTGTTTATCTTCTTTTTTAGTTCTACGTATTTGTAATTATGTAGCCTTTGGCTCACTCGTCCGACTTGAACCATAAATGGACCAAAGGATAAATCTCTCTCATGCAATCTGATCTCACCCATATGAATAATTTGAAAAATAGTTGCTCGCTTGTTTTATAGAAGGGGACCTTTTATTACCATCAATTCTTATTTTCATCCTATATTTTCCTTCAATAATAGTCAAAGCCAGAGATATTAACCACATATTTTGCTCCAAAAGAAAAGAGAAAAATATCATACAGAAATTTGATCAAAGAGACAAGAGACAAGACAATTATTAATTCCAGATTTCCAAAGACACCAACTAAACTAGAATTTGAAGGTGAAATACTCCTTGTCGTTGTCTCGATGTTCTCTGTTGCTAGGCCCAGTGGCACTAAGAAAACTAAGGAATTACTCTTTCTTTGCAATACCTGGTACTGTGGTACATGTATGTTGCTTATGAATCCCCCTTGTATAATTAGTGGTAATCAAGTTGAATTCAGTAATGAAATATATTCCCTTTGATAAATCTGTCCATCAATTTTTGACTAAGTATATCAAATCTGCCTATCAATCAGCTTCTGCTGCATCACACCAAAACAAAGAAGCCACATGCATACTACGTCGATGTTACAAGACCTTGGAGATTGTTAACATCAAGCTCTGTTGGGGAAAAATGATAATTGTCTTAAATTCTGTCCCCACTGTCCACCAACAAAAAAGTGTTGGACCCCTTTTCAAAAGAGGGGGAGAAGAAAATTCACTTGGCAAGTTGTCATCTTTGTGTATTTATTCTGATTGGCAATGTCTAATACAGTTTCACCTCAAGTATCAAAAACAGATTCGTAGAAGCGCAAGAATTGCTGTGGATGTACATAGCTATCAAGCAGGTGCTGATTAGAAAATAAATTCATCATAGTTTGTGACTAATTGTATACGACAAAAATGGACAAAGAAAGGAGATACTGAAGTGCTACTGTTAAATAAATTGAAAGTTGGAAACTGCTACCTCACCTTAACTGGTTTAGGACGGACTTCAAATTGATTGAATAGAGCATAAGAATCCTTTAGTTGTCTCTTTATGTCATTCTCATCCATTCCAAGCAGTGCAAGTGATTCTCTAGGAAAACCAACCCTTTGATCATCAGGTGTTTCAGTTGATGCCGAAGCAAGTTGGCTAGCTCTAATATCAAAAAGAGGGTCCAAATGTGAAGTTGATTGGTCTGACCCGTGAATTTCTAAAACTTGACTGCCGTTGCCTTTGTCAAATTTCTGAGTACTTAAAAGTGGAATGGCCTTTTCCAAATTACCACCTCTAAAGTTTGAACCTTCCTTGAAGGGTGCATCTTGTGATAGTATATCCTGTTGCGTTTGTAATATATCAATACCAGAACAGGTTTTAAGCCAATCTACTGATTCATCAAGGTCTCCAACTTGATTGTTGGGAATGAGAACATCTTCTGCGTCGTTTCCTTGCTCTGTATCACAAAAATCCAGAAAGTGAATTGGGGTCAAAGAACCATTTGTAATGCACCCTTCCAGTTCCCGGGCAGTTTGAACTTGACTGGTAGGAACAGAAACATCGGTCAACACTTCTTTATCTGGATCAATGCCAGAAAAGCCTGTCTCGGTCCGAGAAACTGAACTCAGAGCATTTATTTCAGTTTCAGTGTTTGGTTCTATCTTCTCCAACATTATTGATTTAATATCAGATTTGCTTGTTTCTAGCTCAAAGTCATCCCAATCATTGGAACCAAATGCTATAGATGAGCCCATAAGCAACGAATTTCCTTTCTCTACTTTTCCTTCCTCATGGTATTGCATATTCCGCTGATGCAAGAGATTTATCTTCTGCTCATCATCGGTACCATAGCCAAACATTGAATCTTCACCTTCGGAATGCTCAAATCTGGATGAATCATTATCAACTTCATCCGAACACCTTTCACCTTCCCTAACATCAAATTCCACAGCCGAATCCGAACATAGCTGATCTAAACTAATGTTCACCTGTTCAGTAATCACCCGTTGGTGGGTTTCCACCTCAACCCTATCAGACGAATGACCATCACAATTAACACCCAAACCTAAAGACACATTTTCCTCAATGGACTCTATGCTACTAGTGTGCTGATCAGCCAACCTTCCACCAGAACTTCTTATCACTTGCGACTCACTGTGGTCTCTCCAATGGAAAACACCACCACCACCATCATCCATACAAAGCTCTTCATCCAACACAGTACCCAAGTCCACAACTTCTGGTAACTCCGAATCACTCTCGTCACCCATGTTCCTGTCTGAATTCAACCCATCACTCACCCCCCCTAAACCTTGGCCTTCTACATCATTTTCCACATCCGGAAGGTTATTTCCTTCCCATGGCCCAATTCTATGATCGGATAAACAACCCGATCCACTAGGGGATAATAACTTCCTATCTCCAATTCTTCTAGAAAACCCAGCTCCCAGACTAAAATCCCCTAAACTACCAACATCTCCTACAGAGCTACACAAACTAGCGGTCCCCAAAACAGAATTGGCACTACAGTACCTCTCAAACTCCGATTCGCCACATGAGGAGTACTGCGAATACACGGGGGACTCATCGCCGCCATCTGATTTCTCATCGGGCAGGTCCGGCGGAGCTACTTCGACAGAGGCCTCACCGGTTGCCTCTCCATTTATCATCTGTCTATCGCTAATACAATCAGTTATCCCAAAAAAGATTGAAACTTCGAGAAAACGTCAAAACAAATCTAATGATACCAGATCGTGGGGATGATTATCTTTTAATTATTTTGGAGATAATCCGATACTATGCAAGAGGAAATATGAGATGAGTGATTGATGGAAACTACGAGGTGGGTTTAATTCGAGAAATAGGGTTTTGGGTATTTGGTTTGTTCTTGAAAGGAGGCGATGATTCGAGCAGGTGGGTTTGATAAATGAGGAAAATTAACAGGGATTGAAATTGAACAGAGAGCTGACCTTTTCCGGGATTGAAATTGGGGTGATGATGCACCGTCTCCGTGTGTGTGTGTGTGTGTGTGTGTGTGTGTGTGAGAGAGAGAGAGAGAGAGAGAGAGAGGTTGTCAACAACGAACAATGCTAAATTCTGTGGAACTCACCAACATCCTATTTCCTACCAACCAAAACAAAAAAGAGCATGAGTCAGAGAGGCAAAATCCTATGTACCCAAAAATTTTGCGTCTATGCATCAAGGTATTTTCTGATCGTTAAATTTAAAATATAAAAAAATTATATAATTCAACAGCCAAAAATCTTTCGGCACAGAACCACAAGAATTTTCGATACAAAAAGATCAGATCCAATCGCACATGTGCGTGTGTGAGCAAAAGCATCAAAGCTATCTTAGAAAACATTTCATTTCACACTCTTCTTACCAATGTCTATGATAAAAGCACACTGAAAATTCAAAATTAAATTTCACTATGTCATTCCCACTACAGCTTCACGTACAATTAGAATAAGTTCATGCTATTGACTAAACAGTATTTTTGATATTATAGTCCAAATATTCAAAACAACCCATTTCCCTTATCAAAATGAAGTAAATAGTATTTCTGGTATTTTTAATGGAAAAAAACAAGTGCTCCTTTGACATTAATTTGTAGGCAAAAAATATCTCACACAAGTTCCTCTCTGCGCCATACTTATTGATTTTACTCCCTGTCCCTACGAAACGATCAATTTGCCCAACTAAGAAAGAAATCAAATCACCTACAAAACCCGTCATTGGCATCTGGAGTGCACCTTCGTCATAATTTTTTGGCATAACAATCAATTTTCGAGACGATGGAGCTAAAACAAGAACACCCAACACCGAGCGTCAACGAAGTTAGAAAAATACCATTGGCTTTAACTTTAATTTGATGCAATACAAGCTATAACTATTACAAAATTGATAAATAACTATGCCCAACATATAGGCTTACCGTTATATACGTTATACATATACCACAGTCGAATATCAATGAACATCCCCAATTAAGAAACCTACCTCTTTCCCGCCCAATTAAACCAATACCAGAGAGTTCGACCATTTCTAATCCATCTTGGTCGCGAACCCACTTTCTTCCTTTGGTGTATTTGTTTCTCTTCTTTACCCCTAGAAAAAGAAAGAAACCAAAACATGCAGGCACGTGCAGACGGAGAGAGGGGGAGTGATGATGAGACGTTTCTTATTCCATTCAAAAATTGCCGCTTTACTTTGTCCGCTGCCCTTCCAGCCTCTCGATTGCAGCACCCACACCGCTCTTTGCTTCTTGACTGCCACCGGGACCTGAAGAAGTAGCCAATCTCCCTTCATTTGCTTTCTCTACAAGCTTCAATTGGAGCCAACCTGTCACAGTGGTTTCCTATTATCTTAAGTTCAAAATTTCTAATATCATAAGTTTACTAATATCACAGTGGTAAGAGATGAAGAACTAATATGAAAAATGGTAAATTCCATCATGAAAACTCGTCAGGCAAAGCTAAAAAGGACGAAATCAACCAAAAAGCACAATAGCATAGACTTGACAATGTCAATGTACACCCCTTGATCTTTCTAAACATTCCAGAATTTACCTTGCAATATCATTAATAACGTTTTCCTCAAAGATGTTCATATGACTGCAGACAGAAACACTTTAGAGAAAAGTAGATGTGCAGAATGTAATAGAACAATGACTGTGATGCCAAATGTTTCCAACTCAATTTTTTTTTAGAGGGGTGAAGTTTCCCACATTGTTCTGAATTTCAGAAAGAAGTGTATCATTTGATGATTAATTTGGAACAAGAATAAAAGATGGCTGCAATAGAAAGATACAATCAAAGTGGAAAAAGTCAAACCATAAGGACTAAAAGCACCTTTGGCTGTTTCATCTGTTAAAACATCAACATGCTCTAACAAGTTCTCTCATAAAACAGCCCTCCATATGGAAGGGGTTTTGCAACTAGATGTTATAAACAATAAATGAATCCTTTCGTAGAGAAGTGGATCCCAAACTCCATAAAACTCACAATGTGGGGTAGATATATTACCAAGAGGTAAGCAAAATGCTGCACCCAGAACTGAACCCAAAACTACATTCCTTGCACGCCAACGGAGTGATCCTGGCACTAGAAGCACAAAGGAAACAAGAAGAAAATGTCAAAACAAAGAGATGGCCTTTACGAGATCCTCTGCATCCAAAGCTATAAATTTCTATTTCAGCCTATATTTCAAGGACTCCAGTTTTGAAATTTGAAGACAAAACATAAGAACTCAATCTTTTAACTTCAATTTCATATTCCACTGCAGACTGACTGAAATCGTGTCCAACTACCAGACTTCAACTTCACATCTTATGGAGTTGATTTTTCAAATATTAATAAATTGATTCCTCAATCTACAATGATTTCAGAATTGATTTCAAAGAGCACAAGTCAATAGTAAGAAATCCCTGCAAGTGAAAAGTGTGATAGCATAAGCTGGAGGACCACCAAATAGAATGACAGTCTTACTTTGGCACCTCAAACTTCTAAAGGTTACTTGGAGAACTCTGATATGCTAATTATAGAAGCTCACTTCCACAATTTTATATTGTCGTTAGACAGGCAAAGTCTGCCATAAAAATTGCACCAGAGGATATAATGCTCACTAAACAGTTATATAGGAATGATATTGACATAATTCATCTCCAAAAAAAGCCGAAAATAAGGTCTCCTGTATGAAGATTGACTCTTACTAATTAAACCAAACGTTGCAGCAGTGGCAGAACCAGCTCCAACAACATTATAAACATCATGCACCCCTCGTTTCTCAGCAAGTAAATTCTGTAAACCACAAAATGCAGCAGTGAACATTCCAAGGCGGACTCCACCAACTATTGAGCCACGAGTTACTTTGATGAATCTTTTCTCCATTGCATCCCTCATTAACCGATATTGCTCACGCTTGTCTGGCGTGCTCCCAAGCTTCAGCATCACTTCTGCATCCTTGCTCTGCCAAACACATGGCAAATCCACAAAATTGATCATCAACAATTGGAGATAGAATGCTTCCCACTTCAACAAATGGAATAAGGAAAAAATATCGAACACCCAGTTGGATAAACTGCCTCCAATTCCCATAGACGACTGATATGCTTTTGAAATTGAACTATATTATATGATGAAACACTCACAACCGAAGCAGATGCCTCCTTGCTACCCCCATATAACATGCCAGCAAATACTCCAACTACAGTTGCAGTTCCCCAGTTAACAGTTCCAGGCATCCTTGGAGTTACCTTATTAGAGAGAATGAGGTCATACCACATACAAGACAAGTTCCGATGGCTTCAGTTAACTTAGGAAGTAATGCAATTGCAGAAAAATGATAACATTCTTTCAAATCTATTGAACAGAATCAGAATGTCAACCCATCACTAAAAATGTCCAATAAACTGATAGAACAATTACCAGAAGCAGAAGGAAACTACTTTATGCATACAACTGATAGGCTACAGCCTACGGAGGTGCATTCTGGGTCTACTTTTTTCCTTTTTCCTTTCTTTTTCTATTTTTGTGTGATCACCAAAAAAATAAAATTTCTGCAGTAATTAACTCTGGCAGCTATCTTAAATTGATTGGCAGGAGTATTTTCCACTAATAAAGCACGTACTGATAAGGTTGAGAATAATAACTTCCAATACCATTGGAGAAACCGGAGAAAGGAATGATCTCAAAGTTTCCCCAAAACCTTATGATCGGATGTACTTTGCTCATCCAAAAGATTGGAGCAAAGAAATAGGACTAGGACTACAGGGCAAAGACAGGGAATTACAAAACCCAGATCCTTAAACCTTGCAAAAAGGTAATCGGTTATGGTTCATTACATGTTTTTGGTGAATACTGAACTTCAAAAGACTAAAACGGAACCAGGCACTTAGACAAAAGCAAACGATGAAGTAGTGGATTCGTCATGTCTGGTTAGACTTCTTAAGGACATCTATCAAGTCCACCATTACATGTTACATTTGCTTTGATGACAAAGCACCGTAATCCATCAGGCTTGCATGGACAGACATATTAGGAAATGAAAATTAATGCTAAGGTGAAGTGTACGACTACATGGCCAAACTATAAATTAAAGGTTTCCATTTCTGAATCTTTTGTTTTTTAAAACACAACACAAGACATAAAAATATTTTCTTCCCTTCATACAAAAGACTGAATTGCACGATAGTACAGATACGCGCAGAAATCGTGAATCAAGACGAAGTGCTTACATTCGAGACGGTTTCTTCCGATTTTTCAAGAGCTTCCATGGCTAGAACTTGAACAGAACACAACTCCTCAAATCTAGGTTTGATTGCCAAGGGAAAAAGACAAGAAAATGGTAGCTGTTAATCCAGATAATAAGTTGGTCTACTCAACTGAGCAGTAGTCATCAATAGATCAACAATACATTTCAATAGTCTACACAAAAATCAATACATATGTTCACGTTCGAAACCTCTCATGCTATCAACTCCATTGGGGATTTTAATTGGGCTCCCCCCGCAAGTGGGCGGTGGGGTTAGGCCCCCAGATTATTCAAGGTGCACGCGTAAGCTGGCCCGGACACCTGAGTATTCAGAAAAAGAAATCAATACATATGGAGATTGGAGAAGCAAGTATCTTACTGCTGGGTCAAAGTGAAAAGTTGCAAACAATTCGAATTCGTCGGAACATCGGCCGGAATTCCTGTGTAACCGTAGTCGGCCGTGGGTGATCAGTGGAACTCCGACATTCAGGCAGGGTTAGTGCGAAGTCCGATCACGAATGGAGTATTCGTTTGGAAGTGATGAACTCCAAGATTGAACCTTTTTGGGGGCCGTTGTTTCCCTACCTAACCAAGAATATTATGGGCCTTAATTTTGGAAAAGGATTTAGACGACAGCCCAGTGGGCCTTTGGTTAGACTTGGGCCGACCTAAGGTGTGTTGAAGCTTCGGCCCAGGAGTACCAATACTCTTTCTGTCCCCAATTAATTATTGATCTTTTTTTGGGGAAGGTTGCAATTTAAAATAAAAAATAAAAAATTGTATCCTTGGTAATAATTTTTAAAAAATTTCACACCATTCAGAGAATCAGAAAATTCCAATCATAATTCTAATTGGTGCGAACAGATTCAAGAATTTGTAAGAACACACTCCTTTTTTTATGCAAAGATGGACGCTAATACCCAAAAAACAACAATTGGGGGACATAGGGAGCTTAGTCAGATAATCCTTCAAAATATTCCACGTTCTAACTCTCGATTATTGTAATGCACTCGCACTCGCACTCTCAACCCTTACTCTTGCGAATTTTAGTAGTTTGTGATGCGTTTCGTGGACTCTTTTACACGCGCTCCCGCTCATGCACGCGCAGACGAATTATATGAATTAGGGAGAGAATATTTTGTTTTTCCCTGTCCATCCGTCTTATTTTCATGTTATCTGTTCTTTTTAATCAGTATTGTCATTTTTCCCCCTTTCGCCTGGATAGTTTTTCTAGCTCTCTCACTAGCATGAGAACACCATTAGGGCTTTTGCATTCCTTTCAATTTGTTAGGTTTTAAAAACCATTTATTCAAGGATTGCCAGTTGCAACTCTACACATAAATTGCAAGTAGCTAGTGGTACTCAGCATAAAGCAAAACACAGCAACACATATCCTCGCCCTGCCATAGTATGGATGCTGCCAAGCGGGAGGTGCTTGGTAGCGGTTTCGAGTGGCTGATCCGGTCGTTTATCTTGAAAATCGATAGTTTAAATCTTGACCGAGCAATAAACTATTCAAATCTGTATGCACTCAGATTCAATCCGAGCCGTATGTGTCAAAATAAATGGCCGAATGCCACACGCTTAGTAGCATCCCATCTGAGGCCCTGCATTTCCAAAAAGCAAACTAAAGCTACCGTATGCTTAAAAAAAAAGGACCGAATTCTTCCTAAAGAGTAAAGACTAATAATTTCATGCCTCAAAAAGAGAAGGAAACCCCATAAACAATGCAACCAGATTCCCCACCAACAAGTGAATAAAGTCCCACTACTCATTCTAACTAAGAAGAGTCCCAAGCAAAGTATCATTTTCTGCTTTCCACGCACACTAAACACAGCCCTCAATCCTCTTTCCAAAACGCATTAATCTTCTTCCCATTCTCTCTCCAAAATCACAGCCCCAATGGTTCACCTCCTCTTCACTCTATTAATCCAGGCCTTAGTTCCAGTCCTAGCTCAAAACAACCCCATCCATGTCAAATCCTGCCGATCGTACTGCGGAAACATAACGGTCGACTACCCGTTCGCCCTACAACCCGGGTGCGGGCATCCGGGTTTTCGGGACCTCTTGTTTTGCATCAATGATTTCCTCATGTTCCACATAAGCTCAGGTTCCTATAGGGTCTTGGACGTAGACTATGCTTACCAAGCCCTCACATTACATGACCCGCACATGTCAAACTGCGACTCGATCGTGCTTGGAAACAGGGGGAATGGGTTCGTAGTCGAGTCGTGGCGGGCCCCATATCTGAACCCGACCCAAGATAACGCGTTCATGTTAATAGGTTGCTCCCCTGAGTCTCCCCTTTTTCAGGGGTTCCCAGGGAAGCACTTGCCCTGTAGGAATGTTTCTAGTATGGGCTGTGAGGAGTACTACGGGTGTCCGGCCTGGGATGTAATTGGGCCTAAGCGGGTGGGCTCTGTGTACGGAACAGGCCCACCCGAGTGTTGTTCAGTGCCGTTTGATGCCATCAGGGCTATAAATCTTACTAAGCTTGAGTGCCAAGGGTATAGCAGTGCATACAATCTTGCACCTGTCCGGGCAGGCGGGCCCGATGAGTGGGCCTATGGGATACGGGTCAAGTATTCTTTGTCGGGGAGCGCGGCTTTTTGTACGGCATGCGAAGCAACCGCGGGATCGTGCGGATATGACATTGGTGGTGTGAATGAGGTGTGCCTCTGTGGGAGCTGGAATTCTACATCAAATTGTGATTCTGGTGAGACATGGAAATCAAACCTTGTTTGTTTACTACTTTTTTTCCACTTGAAATGTGTGCAATACTGAATTGTGGATCAAAAGATTGAAACATTGGGTCGAAGCTGAACCAGGCCCAATTGTGGAACATTGGGCTTGGCCTGACCCATTAAGCAAATAGTAATTAACAGTCTTTAGGTGTCGATTGTTTAGATTGTTTATTACTGAGGCTCCCGTTCCGTTAAAATTTTTATTTTTTATGTATTTATTTTTCGTTTTACGAGACAAGTCATTCTATTATAATATATTACATTTAATTCAAAAAATAAGTAGTACTTATTTCTCTTAGTGGAACGGGACCTCAAATTTTCCCCCCTAGGACTTGTTCTATTTTCATTTGAATCTTTACGTAATTGAACATATAATTTGCAGTTCACTCCTCGTCAGGCCGACGAACATCCTATTTGGTGGACACAAAAGCAGGTATCTTCAGCAACTACTCAAGTATTTTGCACTATACAGTGATAGTGTGGCTATTGTTGAACATGAGTACCTTTTGACTATGGCAGAAAAATTTCCACTCCATTGAAGAACCCAAGAGAGAGAGAGAGAGAGCACATAACCTACAACTTCAAAGAAAATAGAGGTCAATATGTCATTGTATAAAATTCCACATATTCCACAATCACGTGCAAAAATTGAGCATACGCTCCAGGCCGACACATATGTGTGCGCGTGTATATGTATATGCAGTTTAACATGTGGTTGTAGTGTTTAAAATTCAAGATTTGTGTGATCTCGCTGATCACTAATTTCAATACCTCAATGAAATTCTCAAGCAACGAAATTTGTAGCTGACGTTCATTTTAATTCTTGCTATTTGACTATTACTACTTCTCTATCTGTCTTTTTTCTTTTTCTTTTTTTCTTTCTTGTGATTCCTCTTTGAATAAAATTTGCAGGGTTCCTGATCAGTATGATCGTTTGGATGTATTATAAGAGTAATGGCTGGAATCACTGAATCATCTCTCTGTATGCAGATTTTATTTTTTTAAGACTGGTCTTTTATGCATTGGTTAGGTAGCAATATTAGATTGTTATGACTAGGTACTGTGAGTTTAGCTACAAGTGGAGAGTGTTATATGTATTGTATTACGATGTCGTTTAGTGTAATCAGTTGAATTTTCATGATGGAAAGATACATTTTGCTTTCTTTTTTTTCTCCTTTTTTGCTAACCCGCCCAAAAAAAAAAGAAAAAGAAAAAGAAAAAAAGGGGATGGAAATGGACAACCAATGTAGCTTCCTCCATTAAGCATGACCAACCGTATTCCACCCACTATGGGATTTTTCAGATCGATGTGACTATTTGTCTTGATTAAGGTCTTCACCACAGGACGTTCTTGCGAAGTAACCATTCTTCGGAGGACGAAGAGGACAATCTGTCACCATTTCCCCACTAAAGTGAGAGTGGGACCAAACGCCCTCTAACAAAGCATTTTGTTCAAGAGCCATACTATCTGCAAGCAGAATTCGAACCCAAAACTGAATGGGAGGGAGCAGGGGCAGAGCCAAGAATTGTTATTAGTGAGGTTAGAAATCAATTGAAAAAATGGGCATCAAATTATGTAGTGAAGCAAACAAGCTGAGCTGAATTCAAATTTGAATATTCTGGTTCGGCTCATTTAAAAATTAGATGCGAGTTAGTATAATGCATGCATATGAGCTGAGGTTTACTTAGTGAGTTGACTATGTCTTACTCAAATTTAGCTTGTTTACTAAAAATCATTAATGACTAGTTTTTTTTTTATTTAAAAAAACGTCAATAGCCTTCAACCATACACTAACAAATTTTTATATATCATTGACTATTCCACCATAACCAAAAAAAACAACATAATTAAAGCTTTCTTTCTATTTTTTCAAACCCAACGCATAAATTCTGATATTTATTGTATTTATTTTCCTTTCTTTTCTAATTTTTCACTTATATGATAAATACTCCTCATCCATACGAAGAAAACTATAAATACTCGTTCAACGAACCATAAAAAAAAGTAGAGCACTTTTTTGTCTTCCCAAACGGGAAGGGAATGAAAGGAACGGCTGACCAAGCTCAAGAAAAGCTGCCGTAACTAACTAAACAAAACTAAGGAGTGATGGTAATGTGTCACCAAAGCGTATATTTTGTGAGAGAATATATGAATTACACGAGATGCATTTTTTGAACTTTGCTTATCAAATAAAAAGCCATTATTTGAGTTCATAACACTTTCTAAAAAAAGAAAAAGGTCCATAACGACACCGCTTTGCCCAGAAGATTATTTTCAAATGGCTACACATTTTACTATTTGGTAGTAAAAATAAAAATTGCTTCGTAAAACAAATTAACATATCTACAATGTATGTGATACCATTGTCAATTCTAGACAAGGTTCAATAAATTTGACATATAGTCCAACCATCACAACGGGGGTGGACCGGGAGACCCTGCCAAGCACCCTTGCTTGGCAGGGATGCCGAGCGCATCTCAGCCGTCCAAAAGTGTTTTGGACAGCCTGGATGCAAAGGTACTGAATGGATTTAAAAAAAAAGAAAGGGAAAAGGAAAAGATGTTTTGATCCTGGTCGTCGATTTTGAGATGTACGGCCGGATTGACCGCTTGGCACCCGCTCTGTAGAGGTGCCGCTAGGCAGGGTCCCCGGGTCACAACTGGATACCACATCGAAGTGTTTGGTTAAAGTTCTTTATGAGGCAATTTTGTGTTTATTCGCCATTATCTTCTATATGCAGTGATTTTTTTACTAATTTTTAACGTTTATAAATTGAGAAAGTAAAAAATATATACTATTTAAAAAAATCTATTATAAATACATTAAAAACGAACCACAAATGAAAATAGAAATGGGCAAAAAAAAAAAAAGGGCATCAAATTATGTAGTGAAGCAAACGAGCTTAGCCGAATTCAAATTTGAATATTCTGGTTCGGCTCATTTAAAAATTAGATGTGAGTTTAGTATAATGCATGCATATGAGCCGAGGTTTTCTTAGTGAGTTAACCAAGTCTTACTCAAACTTAGCTCGTTTACTAAAAATCATTAATGACTAGCTTTTTTATTTTAAAACGTCAATAGCCTTCAACCATACACTAACAAATTTTTATATATCATTGACGATTCCACCATAACAAAAAAAAAAAACATAATTAAAGCTTTCTTTCTATTTTTTCAAACCCAACGCATAAATTCTCATATTTATTGTATTGATTTTCCTTTCTTTTCTAATTTTTCCCTTATATGATAAATACTCCTCATCCATACGAAGAAAACTATAAATACTCATACAACGAACCATAAAAAAAAGTAGAGTACTTTTTTATCTTCTCAAACGGGAAGGGAATGAACGGAACGGCTGACCAAGCTTAAGAAAAGCTGCCATAACTTTAACTAAACAAAACTAAGGAGTGATGACGATGTGTCACCAAAGCGTATATTTTGTAAGAGAATATATGAATTACACGAGATGCATTTTTTGAATTTTGCTTATCAAATAAAAAGCCATTATTTGAGTTCATAACACTTTCTAAAAAAAGAAAAAGATTCATAACGACACCGCTTGGCAAAGAAGATTATTTTCAAATGGCTACACATTTTACTATTTGGTAGTAAAAATAAAAATTGCTTAGTAAAACAAATTAACATATCTACAAAGTATGTGATACCATTGTCAGTTCTAGACAAGGTTCAATAAATTTGAAATATAGTCCAACCATCACAAACTGGATAATGCATCGAGGTGTTTGGTTAAAGTTCTTTATGAGGTAATTTTGTGTTTATTCGTCATTATCTTCTATAAGCAGTGATTTTTTTACTAATTTTTAACGTTTATAAGTTGAGAAAGTAAAAAAAATATACTATTTAAAATTTTTTATTATAAATACATTAAAACACAAACCACAAATGAAAATAGAAAAGGGCATCAAATTATGTAGTGAAGCAAACGAGCAGAGCCGATTTCAAATTTGAAAATTAGATGTGAGTTAGTATAATGCATGCATATGAGCCGAGGTTTTCTTAGTGAGTTAACTATGTCTTACTCAAACTTAGCTCATTTACTAAAAATCATTAATGATTAGCTTTCTTATTTTAAAACGTCAATAACCTTCAACCATACACTAACAAATTTTTATATATCATTGACGATTCCACCATAACAAAAAAAAACATAATTAAAGCTTTCTTTCTATTTTTTCAAACCCAACGCATAAATTCTGATATTTATTGTATTTATTTTCCTATCTTTTCTAATTTTTCCCTTATATGATAAATACTCCTCATCCATATGAAGAAAACTATAAATACTCGTATAACAAACCATAAAAAAAAGTAGAGTACTTTTTTGTCTTCTCAAATGGGAAGGGAATGAAAGGAACGGTTAACCAAGCTTAAGAAAAGCTGCCATAACTAAACAAAACTAAGGAGTGATGACGATGTGTCACCAAAGCGTATATTTTGTAAGAGAATATATGAATTACACGAGATGCATTTTGTGAACTTTGCTTATCAAATTAAAAGCCATTATTTGAGTTCATAACACTTTCTAAAAAAAGAAAAAGGTTCATAACGACACTGTTTTGCACAAAAGATTATTTTCAAATGGCTACACATTTTACTATTTGGTAGGAAAAAAAAAAATTTGCTTAGTAAAACAAATTAACATATCTACAAAGTATGTGATACTATTGTCAGTTCTAGACAAGGTTCAATAAATTTGACATATAGTCCAACCATCACAACTGGATACTGCATCGAGGTGTTTGGTTAAAGTTCTCTATGAGGCAATTTTTGTTTATCCGCCATTATATATCTCATATAATATATATGCAGTGATTTTTTTACTAATTTTTAACGTTTATAAATTAAGAAAGTAAAAAATATG
This sequence comes from Rhododendron kiyosumense, assembly GCA_019656275.1. NCBI lineage: Eukaryota > Viridiplantae > Streptophyta > Magnoliopsida > Ericales > Ericaceae > Rhododendron > Rhododendron kiyosumense. The sequence goes on from BPLS01000600.1 coordinate 518,546, forward strand.
TACTATTTAAAAAAATCTATTACAAATACATTAAAACACGAACCACAAATAAAAATGGAAATGGGGAAAAATGTTTTTTTGTTGTACCAAACTTTTTTCAAAGTGTTATTTACTACTCCTATTACTTTTTATTGTAGCCAAAACCCAATCAAATCATATCAAAAGTAAATTTGAAACCAAATACTTCAAAAAACAATCATACATATAAAAAAAGGAACATAATTAACTATTTACCTTTTTATTTTTCCAAATAAATACTAAATCAAGAAACTATTCTCTTTTTTTCCTATTCCCCCCTAAATATAGGAGTTCTTAAAAAACCACTATAAATTCCCGTATAGGAGTTGCCATAACTAAAGCAAATCTGAGTAATGATGGCACCGCAACTGTACAGCTATCCTCAGCCCACTTTCGCCGCCTCCTCCGCCGCATTAACTCGCCGCCAAGGTACAACTCTCCTCAACAGAAATCGCTTCTTCAATTCCCCAATTTCCCACCAAGGTACAACAATTAGCAGCAGCTGCAGCAGCAGAGGAAGCACAAGCATTAAATGCGCAACTTCGGTGTCCGGTTTGTCTGCTACAACCTCCTCAACAACCCCATCAATTTCATCATTTAATGAGGTTCGAGTTCGAACCCCAAAATCTGAACTCTCTGGGTTTTTTTGTTTTTTTTTCATCTGGGTGTTTTTTGGTTGCGATTTTGATATTTGAGATTGATTCTTTGTGGGGGCGGTTTTCTTCTTGTTTTGAAGTTGATTGAGTCTTTGATTAGTCGGGTGGACTTATCGGAATCAGAGGCGGAAGGGTCTCTGGATTTTCTCCTGAACGAAGCCAATGAGGCGTTGATCAGTGCCTTTCTCGTTCTGTTGAGAGCCAAAGGAGAGACTTACGAAGAAGTAAGCCCTCTCTCTCTCTCTCTCTCTCTCTCTGGATTTCTATATTGTTTGGCTCTGTTTTGATAGTTGTATCGGTTTAATTTTGGATTTGAGCAACCATATGAAACGTAGTTGATTTTGTTAGGTATAGTAGAATATGAATTGCAGGGAAAATAGATGGATTTTATTTGATTTCTTTTTTTATTTTTGGGTTTGACGGTGAGGGTGTCCGCTCTAGCTTACGTGCATCTCAACTATCCCCGTCCCCGGCCGGTCAAGGCAGGTCAATCACGTCGGAGCTAGTGATTCACAGGAGATTTCTCCCTTGCGGCCTGGCACTTAGAGGTTGTCAAGTTTTGAACTCAAGATGTCTGGTTTATAGCTGAGCACATCCTTGTAAACCCAGACAATTAGGCTAGGTTTGGCAATGCTTGACAATTAGGCTAGGTTTGGCCTAATGTTCAGTGGATTATTTTGCAAAACTTTTTTATTTTTTTATGAATTTTAGTTAGTTTTCCGTTAACTTTTTTAAGATTATTTATTTGGAGTCAGAAAAGTGACAACTATGAACTGAACTATAGAACATTTCAGAGAAGACCAATATCTTTGTCTTTAGTATGCTAACAATTTTAGAAATAATTTCTTTACTTTGTAAGTTTGTAGTTTTCTTCCGCCGAGACAAATAAGTTTTCCAAATACAGAACTAACAAGAGTTCATATAAGACGAAATTTATGTGAAAAATATTCCTATAATAAAGTTAGGCCTCCAAACTTAGCATTAGTCATTTCAGATGCATCTCAATGTAGAAATTTATATGAGGTCTATCAAACCTAATTTGAACTCTCCTCATATAATAGTAATTTCGAATCTGTTCACTTTGAAATCTGCATCTATGCAAACGGAGCCTTGAGCTTGTGTGAATGGACTTTGATTGAACGTTGGGTAGATTGTGGGATTGGCAAGGGCGATGATCAAGTATTCTAGAAGGGTGGAAGGATTGGATGAAGACGGAGTTGACATTGTGGGGACAGGAGGTGATGGCGCCAACACAGTGAACATTTCCACCGGTGCTTCTATACTTGCTGCTGCTTGTGGTGCAAAAGTTGCAAAGGTGAAATTGTTTTTTGTGTCAAGAGTGGGAGTTATATGAATTTTCATTAGATATTTTAGTTCAGAAAATGCAAAAGCTGACTGGTGGTCTGCAATCTTTGTTGCAGCAAGGTAATCGATCGAGTTCTTCAGCTTGTGGAAGTGCCGATGTGTTAGAAGCACTAGGGGTTATAATTGACCTTGATCCAGAGGTATCTCTAACTTGTGGAAGTAGATCATAATGATCATTCGCTGCTAAATTTGTAGTATTTGATTGCTTTGCAGTTTTTTTTGTACAAGTTACGTGCTTTAGGGTAGAATTTTGTAGCCTATAACAACTGAATTCATATGATTCTGAGTGATATACGGTCTAGAATATCCATTTCACCTGGTTCACAGTTAGTTCTATAGCTGTAATATGTTTGCTTAGCTCATTCGAGGCTGCCTCGTAGAGCATCCAAAAGTATTGTCTATTGACAGTACTATTGGGAGGTACTTGCTATAGAAAGTTAGTAATAATCACATGCATCAGAAGAAGAGATATAGGTTTCGATTTCCAAATTAGAAACAGTCAAATAAGCCGAGCTTAGCCTCCCAAGTAACATTTTATCCACATTAGATTAGCACTTCCTTGGGAAATGGGGTTATGGCTGAGGTTACCACTTGCAATTGGAAGACCATTGGATTTTGCACAAATATGGAGTACTTTGAAGTAATATGGCATGTACATAGTTCTATTTGACATTGTCCTCTTCATTTGACCACTTTGATGTCACAGAGTTCCATGCTAGATCATATAGAATGAATTTTGTTAAACCTGTTAAGCAAATACAGCAAATACTTATGGAATTGGAGAAGTTACGGTCACCTTTTCATATGCGTGTTTTGTGATTCTTACTTAATGAAAACAGGGGGTAACGATGTGCATAAAAGAAGCAGGAATTGGTTTTATGATGGCTCCCATTTACCATCCGGCAATGAAGATTGTCGGTCCAGTGAGAAAAAAGCTTAAAGTGAAAACTGTTTTCAACATCTTGGGCCCCATGCTGAATCCTGCACGGGTCCCGTATGCTGTTGTTGGGGTGTACAAGGAAGACCTGGTAAGTCATTCTCCCCACAATTATAGCAATATTAAATATTAAATATCTTCTTATCCTATGTGCAATCCAAGTTTCAAAATCTTCATTTTTGTTTTCTTTGCTGGGCGGGTGGTTGTGCCACAAATTGTATCGGTGTTTAATATTCCGCGGGCCTTCTTGCTGATTATGGAAGTTTGGCGGGCCATCTAACATATAGAAGTTAATGAACTTGGGAATGCTGAAATGCTAGTGCATTATGCAATATCCCATCCAGTACATCTCTTGTGACCGTAACAGGATCACAGAAATGAATGATTTTTTCTGGCGATCTTGATGCCGAGTGCTTTCCTGAATTTTCAAGCTAACATCATGCTGAAGAGATGTAAAACCACTTTATGGTGCCTGTTGACAACTTGGGACTGCTTTATGCAGAGATGTCATCATGCCTTTTTGCCTGCCTTTTATATCTGATTGATTTTTGTGCATAAGAGGATAGGCAATACATTTCTTTATCTTGTCGCAGGTGTTTCTTAGATTTGATTCCATTCTTTATGTTTCTGAAAGGGGTCTATGTTTAATTCCTTGGACAGGTCTATAAAATGGCAAAAGCACTTCAAAGATTTGGCATGAAAAGGGCACTGGTCGTTCACTCAGAAGGTCTAGATGAAATGAGTCCTCTTGGTAAGCCGCCTTCCATTGGGTGTAATTAGCTGAGGCTTGTTAAGACTTCAGTTCCTTTGCTATTGTGTTTAGTTCCTCCTATTTTTCTTTCCTGATGTTGTGCTTAAACTTTTGTCACCTAACTCGAGCATAAATCCTTTTGTACTGTGATGGACAGGGCCTGGATTAGTCCTTGATGTTACGTCGGATAATATTCAAAAGTTCTCATTTGATCCCTGTAAGCGTCTTGCTCGTTCCTTAAAATCAATTTCTATTCAATGACAGACCGAAAGGCAGATGAGACTAGGCTGCCCTGCCCAAGTTTCAAAATTTGTCTAGAATCATATTAGTTTTTGTCTTGAAAACATCAACGTTTTTAAAAGAAAATCTAACATCCACCCATTTCAAGATTTTTTTCAAAAGTTTTCATAAGCGTCCTCTTAAATGGGATAATGAAGCCGATGAAGCTTGGCAACCATGATCCTTCATTGCATTCGTTTTGTCTTAAATTGTTATTTCTTCTAAGTTTTGAAACATAAAGCTCCACTATTAGGTATTTTGACTAAAACAATATTGTTGTTGGATAGTGGAGTTTGGAATCCCTCGTTGTACGCTGAACAGTTTGCGGGGTGGAGATCCAAAGTACAATGCTGAGGTATTAAAGCGTGTACTATCAGGAGAGAAAGGGTCCATTGCTGACGCATTAGTAAGTTTTCTCTCTCTCTCTCTCTGTGTCTCTCTCTCTGGGCCGTATGTCCATAACAATGGAAGTGAATAAGTTAGTTGCGTTTTCGTAGCATTTTGGATGAGCTTGTATCGTTAATTATGACACATTAATGCTTTGTAATGGAGTTCTGTGTAAGTTACGTTATTGGATCTGCGCCACATATTCTTTCGAATACAAAATTGGAAGCTTCCACATTTATCCTGTTTGAATTACACTGAAAGATACTACTACTACGGATTAACATTCTGCTTTCAGAATAAGTGGATGTCTCTGATTAAACTAAAATATCCACAAATATTATAGCTCTGCTTTGTGTTTCAGTTTGATTTTTTATTCTTCAATTTTTCACCGTATTTGACTTATGGAGCTAATTTTATCTCAACATACTAAGCATGTTAAAAAGATTAGTTCAGATGACTTTACCATTGATCATTTCGTACTTCTAGTGATTTTCTTTTGACTGGAACAACAAAATAGGCGCTAAATGCGGCAGCAGCTCTCTTGGTCAGTGGACTTGTAAACTCTTTTGCTGATGGAGTGGTTCTGGCTCGTGAAACACTGCTATCTGGCAAAGCTCTCAAAACCCTTGATTCGTTTATCAACGTTTCCAACGTAAGCAGACTCTGACCCTTATTTGCAGATCACCATTTTTGGCTTTGGTCATTGTATTTATTAATCCTCGCCATTTGATTTTGTTCTTTCGCATTTAATGATTACAGAAAGCAAAAGAAGCCGCCTGTACGAGCGTGTTGTAGTTTCGGCTGAAATAACTATGTTGTAGTATTTCACATCACCAAGGCCATATGGTCAGGGTTTACAGGTGGGTTGGTGAAAGTTTTCAAATAAGTGTTTTAACTCCATTAGTATTACTCGAAGGGTATGGAGATGCCGATCATATTTTTTCACAACGAAGCTTTTTCAATGTTTGGAAGGGTGAAATTGTATATCGTCGGCAGTGTAGCAATAGTGTTGTAATAGGGGAGAAAAACTGATGGTAGATATTTGGATTTGGTAGGAAAGAAGAAAGGAATGGGGGGAATTCTCAATAGCCTTTTCTTTATGCGCTTTGGTTCTTCTTTTTTTTCCCCTAAACTTGCTTTGGTTCAGTTTACATCATGGAAAAGATTAGGCAAAAGAAGTGTTACAAAAATTGCCTGTGTGGTCATTTGAACTTCCTTTCCCCTCTTTCAGGGATAAGCATATCGCATGATTTCTCATGTGGTGATTCGTCATGTGACTTAGAAGAGTTTCCACCATGACCTCGCTCTACAATCAGAGCCATTTATTTGTTGATTTCATGGTGTTGATATCCATATAAAAAATCAAGTTCATCAGACATTGGTAGAGATTTGATCGAATCGTTTTTTTTTTTTTAGAGCACTTGGTCTTGGTGGTTAAAGTTAACTGTCTTGCTATTGTTAGTCTACTGGGCTGACGATAAACACAGTAAAAAACAAAGAAAACACATATTCTTGTGTATTTTATACACCGTTTAATACACATTTACAAACTTACTATTGTCAGCCTATTGGGCTGATTTTAGAATTTTCCTAAAGTTAAACTCTATTACTCATAAGGCAATAGCGTTTATTCAAATGATATCTTTTTCCATCAAGTTAATTGTTTGCATGGATAAAGTACACAAAAATGCCTACAAAACTAGGGGTTTTGGTGGAATTATGGTGTGGGTCCTATTTGGCATCACATAAGGAATTGTTAGATTTTTTGACACTTTCCGGAGTTCAAAACCTCTATTGGCGTCTTTGTTATATCGATTTTGTTTGATTGGAATGGGTAGATTAATTAGGGAGTAGTTTTTCGCTCGATGCTACTCTCATTATCTACGCCAAGTTGACCTCTGCGAAATCAATCCAATTATGTGAGAGGTAATAACATTAGCACATCATGCATATTATTTTCGAGATTCAAAATTTTATTCCATACATATATGTATCCTAAATCAATTTTCTTTTAAACAATCCGAAAATTTGCTTTCGATATATGCATCATTAAAAAGATTTTCGGTTTACAGAAAATATTAGTAGTATAAAAGGGATTGTTCAACCATAGGCAGGGAGCCAGGGACCTCTCCCGAGGAGATATTCTTTTTTGTTTGGCAGCAGCAACCCTTGTTTTGTTTCGGTGGAGGCGAAAGAGACTGTTTAGAAAAAAAAGAATGAGGTGCACAACACTTAGAGCATCGGCACCAGTCTCTCTAAATTTTGAACAAAATTAGAGAGGAAAAAGTCACTTTATTACTTTAGCTATTCACTTTTAAAATGTTTACTGCATCAGACTCTCTATTCTAACTAGGTCCTATAAATATAATATTTCCTTTGCCTATTTGTACATTCTTTATTAGTATTGCAACCAACAAGCGGGTTGTTTGAATCAGTAGTTCTATCGTACATTTCTATCGCATGCGTGTAGTTAGGGCTCAGTACTCCGGGTCCCACAAAATACAAAAAATATCCATAAATTTTAAAATATTTTTTTATGGGGCCCTGTAAAAAATTAGCTCCAAATGATATTTGTAAGTATTTTTTCTGGATTCGTAAGGATAAAATGGAGTAGTTGAGCAGTTTTCCCAACAAATTTCGAAAAATACTTATTGGTATACATTGAAGCTGATTTTTTTATAAGGTCCCATAAAATTTATGAATATTTTTTTTTTTGTATTTTTATGAAACCCAAAGTTAGCCCCACATGCGTGCAATTGAAATGTGGGGTAAAAATTAGAGGTAAGGCTAGACTTTCTGGTCATCAGATTGGGACGTGGAACAAGATGTCAAATGAAGACAAAATTCAATTCAAACCAAAAACATTAAAATACTACTTATTGGGTGAACAGTCCCTCGCTGCAAGAAGCAAGGAACTGTAGCAAATGTTAGATTACCGAATTCCCAAACGAGGCTGATGCAGTCCCATTTCTCTGTCTTTCCTCGCTATTTTAGTTTTGAAAGGGGAATAAAGAGTGAGATGTGGATGCCGTTATGGGGCGACTTTGATAGTCTTTTGTTGTAGCCCTCTTTCTTGTTTTGTACTTGCATCGTGCATTTTTTAAACGCCTTTCGGATTGTGAGATCACGTTTCTTATCATATCATTCATCCATTCATTGTTCGTGATTCTTAGTACCATTTTCTGTTGGGACCGAATCTTTTGGAGATTGATTCGGAGCCGATTGAATCCGGAGATCGAGCGTGAAGTCCGTTGTGCATCTATTGGATCTTGAAGAAGCTTTGGAAGCATCGGAAATTGGCGAGAATAGGTAAAGACTTGGGTAAGATTTTTGCTATTTCACAATCTATGCGTCTTTTCAATTAATAGAATAAAGCAGTAGTGTTAAGCCGTAGTTTTAGCTTTGGATTATTTAGGATCCTAAGTTTTTCCACGTAAATTGTGTCTGTTATCTCAATTTTTATTCTCCTGAAGTACTGGAATTTTGGTTTGGATTAATCGATAATCAACCCGTTAATCTTTATTAATTTTTAATCTGTTAATCTACTTTCAAATTGGTAATTTTTTTTTTATTTATCAAAATTCCTATTCACCCCCTCTATGAGTTGTTTGAACGCTTTCGCATAATTTCAAGGATCATATAACGATCATTAAATGAAAATATTTTTGACTCTTTTTCTTTATAAATTCTCCAAATAGCTTGTGTTTACTTGTATCTACTTTCATATTAGGCAGGGTTGGATAAGATTGGAACTCTGCTCATGTTCATGGAAAAACTATTAGGTGCTCTTGAGAAATGGTCATGTGACACTCTGTGAATCTCTGCAGTTAGTAAAGACATAAAATACATCTCAATGAAAAATAGTTCCGTCTTAGGTTGTACCTTATATGGGCTACTCTGTCACTACCAAAGTTATCATAAGCCTCACAGGCCCAATGCGATCTTTCCGCTATCCGCTGGACGTCACACGTACTAGGTAACCTCTTTCGTGATCAGACAAGTACCATGCAAACTAGAAAGTTTTTTTTTTTTTTTTTTTTGTATGAAGGAACAAATTGGAACTTCAGAAGAACTGATTTTGGCTCGTTACATTGGTGGGCTATGTCCAGAAATCAGTGATGTGGTTCAATTGCAGCCCTATTGGACAACATATTCTGTTTTCAAGCTAGCAATCAAGGTATAGCAATAGAGCAGATGGACCAAATGAGCTAGAGAAAAAGGCATGTTGAAAGAGTGCCAGAAGCGAAACGAAAATCTTTCGTTTAAAGTTTGAACGAATGTATGTTGATGGGAAAGGAAAAGGCAAAACGAAAAAAGGCTTCCTACTTTTCATTTTCTTAGTCCGCAGTGAAGCGGTTGGAAGAGAAGTGCTCGTTTGTTTCCTTTCAAAATGCAAGTAGAATGGGCCCACATCAAAATGTATGCAAAACTTATGATTGTATAGAATTATACAAGAGACAAGCGGCAAGGATTCTCGAGCGCACCTGATCATGCTCCAGGACCACTGGATAATTTCTTGTGTTCATGCATGCCTCTGGCCCACTGCAGCACCTACTCCAACATCATGAATGAAACACATTGTACCCCATTTAACAATTATTAGGTTAATAAAGTGCGAGAAAATGCTACGTTCACACGCAAAAACGTAATCATAAAATTGGGAGGCTTGCACGTACTACGCTTCTAGTGTACGAGGCCGTCAATCATTGTAAGTGTGTGCATTCTGTTGTCCATAACATGATTGTTAGTAGTATTATGTTAACTGTTTAATGCTTGTAATAAAAATGGGCCTAATATAAGTCATCAAAGACCCCAATTGCCCTTAGATTCGCATTAGCTCTCATTGTAGGGGAGGGGGTCCCATGGAATAAAGCATGAAAATCTAGCAGGAGGAGTACTTCTACTATTTAATTCAAGCAATGCAATGGGAATAAGCATGAAATCTAGCAGGAGTACTAAAAAATCTATTCAACTCATCTCATCTGCAATGGAATAAGCATAAAATCTAAGATTTAATTTACTCCACTGAATGCTATCCTCATCATGGTCCCACAGCCAGGGATAATTTCATGATCTAAGAAAACATTCAGGTTGTTCTCTCTCTCTCTCTCTCTCTCTCTCTCTCTCTCTCTCTCTCTCTCTCT